>CM038142.1:388636557-388998475 GCA_021437245.1 Aegilops speltoides
TTTCGAGACTCCTCGTCATGTCCGTGATCTCATCTGGGACTCCAAACAACATTCGGTCACCAAATCACATAACTCATATAATACAATATCGTCATCGAACGTTAAGCGTGCGGACCCTATGGGTTCGAGAACTATGTAGACATGACCGAGACACCTCTCTGGTCAATAACCAATAGCGTAACCTGGATGCTCATATTGGATCCCACATATAACATGAAGATCTTTATCGGTCGAACCGTTATGACAACATAAGTTGTTCCCTTTGTCATCGGTATGTTACTTGCCCGAGATTCGATAGTCGGTATCTTCATACCTAGTTCAATCTCATTACCGGCGAGTCTCTTTACTCGTTCCGTAATACATCATCCTGCAACTAACTCATTAGTCACTTTGCTTGCAAGGCTTCTTATGATGTGTACTACCGAGAGGGCACAGAGATACCTCTCCGATACTCGGAGTGACAAATCCCAATCTCGATCTATGCCAACCCAATAAACACCTTCGGAGATACCTGTCGAGCATCTTTATAATCACCCAGTTACGACGTGACGTTTGATGGCACACAAGGCATTCCTCCGATATCCAGGAGTTGTAGAATCTAATAGTCGAAGTAATATGTATTTGACATTAAGAAAGCAATAGCAATAAAACTGAATGATCAATATGCTATGCTAACGGATGGGTATTGTGAAGGAAATATGCCCTAGAGGCAATAATAAAGTTGTTATTTTATATTTCCTTATTCATGATAAATGTTTATTATTCGTGCTAGAATTGTATTAACCGGAAACTTGATACATGTGTGAATACATAGACAAAACAATGTGTCCCTAGTATGCATCTACTAGACTAGCTAGTTGATCAAAGATGGTTAAGTTTCCTAGCCATGGACACGAGTTGTCATTTGATAAAGGGATCACATCATTAGTGGAATGATGTGATGGACAAGACCCATCTGTTAGCTTAGCATAATGATCGTTCAGTTTTATTGCTACTGCTCTCTTCGTGTCAAATATATATTCCTTCGACTATGACATTATGCAACTCCCGGACACCGGAGGAATGCCTTGTGTGCTATCAAACGTCACAATGTAACTGGGTGATTATAAAGATGCTCTACAGGTATCTCCGAAGGTGTTTGTTGGGTCGGCATAGATCGAGACTAGGATTTGTCACTCCGTGTATCAGAGAGGTATCTCTGGGCCCTCTCGGTAATGCACATCATATGAAGCCTTGCAAGCAATGTGACTAATGAGTCAGTTGCGGAATGATGCACTACGGAATGAGTAAAGAGACTTGCCGGTAACGAGATTGAACTAGGTATGAAGATACCGACGATCGAATCTTGGGCAAGTAACATACCAATGACAAAGGGAATAACTATATTGACATTGCGGTTCGACCTATAAAGATCTTCGTAGAATATGTGGGAAACAATATGAGCATCCAGGTTTCGCTATTGGTTATTGCCCGGAGAGGTGTCTCGGTCATGTCTGCATAGTTCTCGAACCCGTAGGGTCCGCACGCTTAACGTTCGATGACGATTGGTATTATATGAGTTATGTGTTTTGGTGACCGAAGGTTATTCGGAGTCCCAGATGGGATCACGGACATGACGAGGAGTCTCAAAATGGTCGAGAAGTAAATATTGATATATTGGAAGGTTATGTTCGGACACCGGAATAGTTTCGGGAACTTTTGAATGTTTTTCGGAGTACCGGGAGCTTACCGGAACCCCCCGGGGAAGTAATGGGCCAACATGGGCCATAGGCGAGATAGAGGGGAGCCCACAAGGGGTGCCCCCCCTGGGCTGTACGAATTGGACAAGGGGAAGGGGGCGCGGCCCCCCCTTTCCTTTCCCCCTCTCGCTCTCCTTCCCTCTTTCCACCTCCATGAGAATGAAAAAGGGAAGGGGGGCGAATCCTACTAGGAGTGGAGTCCTAGTAGGACTCCCCCCTTTGTGTGCCCCCTTGGTGGACGGCCTCCTCCTCCCCTCCTTTATATACGGGGGCGGGGGGCACCCCAAAGACCCACTAATTGTTTAGCCGTGTGCGGTGCCTCCCTCCACTGTTTACTCCTCCGGTCATATCATTGTAGTGCTTAGGCGAAGCCCTGCGCGGATCACTTCACCAACACCGTCATCATGCCTTCGTGCTGACGGAACTCATCAACTCCATCAACACTCTGCTTGATCAAGAGTTCGAGGGACATCATCGAGCTGTACGTGTGCAGAACTCGGATGTGCCGTACGTTCGGTACTTGATCGGTTGATTCGTGAAGACATTCGACTACATCAACTTCGTTAAGTTAACGCTTCCGCTTTTGGTCTACGAGGGTACGTGGACACACTCTCCCCCTCTCGTTGCTATGCATATCCTAGATAGATCTTGCGTGAGCGTTGGAATTTTTTTGAAATTGCATCCTACGTTTCCCAACAGTGGCATACGAGCCAGGTCAATGCATAGATGATATGCACGAGTAGAACACAAAGCGTTGTGGGCGGTGATCGCCATACTACTTACCACTAATGTCTTATTTTGATTCAGCGGTGTTGTTGGATGAAGCGGCCCGGACCAACCTTACATGACCGCATTCATGAGACTGGTTCCACCGACAGACATGCAACTAGTTTTGCATAAAGGTGGCTGGCGGGTGTCTATTTCTCCAACTTTAGTTGAATCGAATTCGACTGCGGACGGTCCTTGCGAAGGTTAAAACAGCAAACTTGATAAATCATTGTTGTGGTTTTTGTGCCGTAGATAAGTACGGTTCATGCTAGCAGCCCGTAGCAGCCATGTAAAACTTGCAACAAACAAAGTAGAGGACGTCTAACTTTTTTTTGCAGGGCATGTTGTGATGTAATATGGTCAAGACATGATGTGATATAAAGATTGTTGCATGAGATGATCATGTTTTGTAAAAGTTATCGCCAACTGGCATGAGCCACATGGTTGTCGCTTTATTGTATGAAATACAAGCACTATGTAATTGCTTTACTTTATCACTAAGCGGTAACGATAGTCGTAGAGGCAATGGTTGGCGAGATGACCATGACGCTACGATGGAGATCAAGGTGTCAAGCCGGTGACGATGGAGATCATGATGTTGCTTCGGTGATGGAGATCATGAGCACAAGATGATGATGGCCATATCATGTCACATATTTTGATTGCATGTGATGTTTATCTTTTATGCATCTTATTTTGCTTAGTATGGTGGTAGCATTAGAAGATGACCCCTCACGAAATTTCAAGGTATAAGTGTTCTCCCCGAGTATGCACCGTTGCGAAAGTTCTTCGTGCTGAGACACCACGTTATGATCGAGTGTGATAAGCTCTATGTTCAAATACAACGAGTGCAAGCCAGATTTGCACATGCGGAATACTCGGGTTAAATTTGACGAGCCTAGCATATAAAGATATGGTCTCGGAACATTGGAGACCGAAAGGTCGAACGTGAATCATATAGTAGATATGATCAACATAGTGATGTTCACCATTGAAGACTACTCCATCTCACGTGATAATTGGACATGGTTTAGTTGATTTGGATCACGTATCATTTAGATGACTAGAGGGATGTCTATCTAAGTGGGAGTTCTTTAGTAGTTTGATTGATTGAACTTAATTTATCATGAACTTAGTCCTAATAGTTTTTGCATATCTATGTTGTAGATCAATGGCCCGCGCTACCGCTTCTTTGAATTTTAATGCGTTCCTAGAGAAAGCTAAGTTGAAAGATGATGGCAGCAAATACATGAACTGGGTCCGTAACTTGAGGATTATCCTCATTGCTGCACAGAAGAATTATGTCCTTGATGCACCGCTGGGTGCAAGGCCTGCTGCAGGAGCAGAAGCTGACGTTGTGAACGCCTAGCAAGCTCGATCTAATGACTACTCGTTAGTTCAGTGTGACATGCTTTACGGCTTAGAATCAGGACTTCAAAGACGTTTTGAACGTCATGTACCATATGAGATGTTCCAGGAGTTGAAGTTAATATTTCAAGCAAATGCCCGAGTTGAGAGATATGAAGTCTCCAACGAGTTCTATAGCTGCAAGATGGAGGAGAACAGTTCTGTTAGTGAGCACATACTCAGAATGTCTGGGTACCATAACCACTTGACTCAGCTGGGAGTTAATCTCCCAGATGAATGTGTCATTGACAGAGTTCTTCAATCACTGCCACGAAGCTACAAAGGCTTCGTGGTGAACTACAATATGCCAGGGATGGAAAAGACTATTCCCGAGCTCTTCGCAATGCTAAAGGCCGCAGAGGTAGAAATCAAGAAGGAGCATCAAGTGTTGATGGTTAACAAGACCAGTAGTTTCAAGAAAAAAGGCAAGGGTAAAAAGAAGGGGAACTTCAAAAATACTGGCAAGCAAGTTGTCACTCCTGGGAAGAAACCCAAGTTTGGACCCCAAGCCTGTAACTGAGTGCTTCTACTACAAAGGGACTGGTCACTGGAAGCGGAACTGCCCCAAGTATTTGGCGGATAAGAAGGATGGCAAGGTGAACAAAGGTATATTTGATATACATGTTATTGATGTGTACCTTACTAATTCTCGTAGTAGTGCCTGGGTGTTTGCTACCGGTTTGGTTGCTCATATTTGTAACTCGAAGCAGGGACTACGGATTAAACGAAGATTGGCTAAGGACGAGGTGATGATGCGCTTCAGAAATGGTTCCAAGGTTGATGTGATTGCCGTCGGCATGCTACCTCTACATCTACCTTCGGGATTAGTTTTAGACCTGAATAATTGTTATTTGGTGCCAGCGTTGAGCATGAACATTATATCTGGATTTTGTTTAGCGCGAGACAGTTATTCATTTAAATCAGAGAATAATGGTTGTTCTATTTATATGAGTAATATCTTTTATGGTCATGCACCCTTGAAGAGTGGTCTATTTCTTTTGAATCTTGATCGTGATGATACACATATTCATAATATTGATGTCAAAAGATGCAAAGTTGATAATGATAGTGCAACTTATTTGTGGCACTGCCGTTTGGGTCATATTAGTGTAAAGCGCATGAAGAAACTCCATAAAGATGGACTTTTGGAATCACTTGATTATGAATCATCTGATACTTGCGAACCGTGCCTTATGGGCAAGATGACCAAAACTCCGTTCTCCGGAACAATGGAACGAGCTAGTGACTTATTGGAAATAATACATACCGATGTATGCGGTCCAATGAGTGTCGATGCTCGTGGCGGGTATCATTATTTTCTGACCTTCACAAGATGATTTGAGCAGATATGGTATATCTACTTGCTGAATCACAAGTCTGATACAATTGAAAAATTCAAAGAATTTCAGAGTGAAGTGGAGAATCATCATAACAAGAAAATAAAGTTTCTACAATCTGATCGTGGAGGAGAATATTTGAGTTACGAGTTTAGCCTTCATTTAAAACAATGTGGAAAAGTTTCATAGCTCACGCCACCTGGAACACCACAACGTAATGGTGTGTCCGAATATGGTGACCGCACTTTATTGGATATGATGCGATCTATGATGTCTCTTACCGATTTACCATTATATTTTTGGGGTTATGCATTAGAGACAGTTGCATTCACTTTAAACAGGGCACTGTCAAAATCCATTGAGACGACACCGTATGAACTGTGGTTTGTAGGAAACCTAAGCTCTCATTTCTTAAAGTTTGGGGATGCGATGCTTATGTCGAAACGCTTCAGCCCGATAAGCTCGAACCCAAATCGGAGAAATGCGTCTTCATAGGATACCCTAAGGAAATAATTGGGTACACCTTCTACCACAAGTCCGAAGGCAAGATTTTTGTTGCTAAGAACGGAACCTTTCTAGAGAAGGAGTTTCTCTCGAAAGAAGTGAGTGGGAGGGAAGTAGAACTTGATGAGGTAATTGTACCTGCTCTCAATTTGGAAAGTAGCTCATCCGAGAAATCTGTTCCCGTGATGCCTACACCAACTAGAGAGGAGGTTAATGATAAAGATCATGAAACTAGAGATCAAGTTGCTACAGAACCTTGTAGGTCTGGCAAAGTATGATCCGCACCAGAGTGGTATGGTAATACTGTTGTGGAAGTCATGTTACTTGACCATGACGAACCTATGAACTATGAAGAAGCTATGATGAGCCCAGATTCCGATAAATGGCTTGAGGCCATGAAATCTGAGATAGGATCCATGTATGGGAACAAAGTATGGACTTTGGTGGATCTGCCCGATGATCGGCGACCCATAGAGAATAAATGGATCTTCAAGAAGAAGACTAACGCTGATGGTAATGTTACTGTCTATAAAGCTCGGCTTGTTGCAAAGGATTTTCGACAAGTTCAAGGAGTTGACTACGATGAGACGTTCTCACCCGTAGTGATGCTTAAGTCTGTCCGAATCATGTTAGCAATTGCCGCATTTTATGATTATGAAATCTGGCAAATGGATGTCAAAACTGCATTCCTTAATGGATTTCTTAAAGAAGAGTTGTATATGATGCAACCAGACGGTTTTGTCGATCCTAAAGGTGCTAACAAAGTGTGCAAGCTCCATCGATCCATTTATGGACTGGTGCAAGCTTCCCGGAGTTGGAATATACGCTTTGATGAGGTGATCAAAGCATATGGTTTTATACAGACTTTTGGAGAAGCCTGTATTTACAAGAAAGTGAGTGGGAGCCTATAGCATTTCTAATATTATATGTGGATGACATATTCTTGATTGAAAATGATACAGAATTTCTGGATAACATAAAAGGATACTTGAATAAGAGTTTTTCAATGAAAGACCTCAGTGAAGCTGCTTACATATTGGGCATCAAGATCTATAGAGATAGATCAAGACGCTTGATGTGACTTTCACAAAGCACATACCTTGATAAAGTTTTGAAGAAGTTCAAAATGGATTAGTCAAAGAAAGGGTACTTGCCTGTGTTACAAGGTGTGAAGTTGAGTCAGACTCAATGCCCGACCACTGCAGAAGATAGAAAAAAATGAAAGTCATTCCCTATGCTTCACCCATAGGAACTATCATGTATGCTATGCTGTATACCGGACCAGATGTGTGCCTTGCTATAAGTTTAGTAGGGAGGTACCAAAGTAATCCAGGAGTGGATCACTGGACAACGATCAAGAACATCCTAAAGTACCTGAAAAGGACTAGGGATATGTTTCTTGTTTATGGAGGTGACAAAGAGCTTGTCGTAAATGGTTACGTCCATGCTAGTTTTGACACTAATTCAAATGATTCTAAGTCACAATCCGGATACATATTTTTATTGAATGGTGGAGCTATCAGTTGGTGCAGTTCCAAGCAGAGCGTTGTGGCGGGATCTACGTGTGAAGCAGAGTACATAGCTGCTTCGGAAGCAGCAAATGAAGAAGTCTGGATGAAGGAGGTCATATCCGATCTAGGTGTAATACCTAGTGCATCGGGTCCAATGAAAATCTTTTGTGACAATACCAGAGCAGTTGCCTTGGCGAAGGAATCCAGGTTTCACAAAAAGACCAAACAATCAAGAGACACTTCAATTCCATCAAAGATTTGGTCAAGGAGGGAGACATAGAGATTTGCAAAATACATACGGATCTGAATATTGCAGATCCGTTGACTAAGCCTCTTCCACGAGCAAAACATGATCAACACCAAGGCTCCATGGGTGTTAGATTCATTACAATGTAATCTAGATTATTGACTCTAGTGCAAGTGGGAGACTGAAGGAAATATGCCCCAGAGGCAATAATAAAGTTGTTATTTTATATTTCCTTATTCATGATAAATGTTTATTATTCATGCTAGAATTGTATTAACCGGAAACTTGATACATGTGTGAATACATAGACACAACGTGTCCCTAGTATGCCTCTACTAGACTAGGTCGTTGATCAAAGATGGTTAAGTTTCCTAGCCATGGACATGAGTTGTCATTTGATAACGGGATCACATCATTAGTGGAATGATGTGATGGACAAGACCCATGTGTTAGCTTAGCATAATGATCATTCAGTTTTATTGCTACTACTTTCTCCGTGTCAAATATATATTCCTCTAACTATGAGATTATGCAACTCCCGGACACCGGAGGGATGCCTTGTGTGCTACCAAATGTCACAACGTAACTGGGTGATTATAAAGATGCTCTACAGGTATCTCCGAAGGTGTTTGTTGGGTTGGCATAGATCGATATTAGGATTTGTCACTTTGAGTATCGGAGAGGTATCTCCGGGCCCTCTCGGTAATGCACATCATATGAAGCTTTGCAAGCAATGTGACTAATGAGTTAGTTGCGGAATGATGCACTACGGAACGAGTAAAGAGACTTGCCTGTAACGAGATCGAATCTCGGGCAAGTAACATACCGATGACAAACGGAATAACTATATTGACATTGCGGTTCGACCGCTAAAGATCTTTTTAGAATATGTGGGAACCAATATGAGCATCCAGGTTCCACTATTGGTTATTGACCGGAGAGGTGTCTCGGTCATGTCTGCATAGTTCTCAAACCCGTAGGGTCCACACGCTTAACGTTCGATGACGATTGATATTATATGAGTTATATGTTTTGGTGACCGAAGG
This sequence comes from Aegilops speltoides, assembly GCA_021437245.1. NCBI lineage: Eukaryota > Viridiplantae > Streptophyta > Magnoliopsida > Poales > Poaceae > Aegilops > Aegilops speltoides. The sequence goes on from CM038142.1 coordinate 388,645,117, forward strand.
TTGTTCGGAGTCCCAGATGAGATCAAGGACATGACGAGGAGTCTTGAAATGGTCGAGAAGTAAAGATTGATATATTGGAAGGTTACGTTTGGACACCGAAATGGTTTTGGGAAGTTTCAGATGTTTTCGGAGTACCGGGAGGTTACCCGAACCCCCCGGGGAAGTAATGGGCCAACATGGGCCATAGGGGAGATAGAGGGGAGCCCACAAGGGGTGCCCCCATGGGTTGTCCGAATTGGACAAGGGGAAGGGGGCGCGGCCCCCCTTTCCTTTCCTCCTCTCCCTCTCCTTCCCTCTTTCCACCTCCATGAGAAGGAAAAAAGGGGGGCGAATCCTACTAGGAGTGGAGTCCTAGTAGGACTCCCCCCTTGGCGCACCCCCTTGGTGGCTGGCCTCCTCCTCCCCTCCTTTATATACGGGGGCGGGGGGCACCCCAAAGACCCACCAATTGTGTAGCCGCATGCGGTGCCCCCCTCCACCGTTTACTCCTCTGGTCATATCGTTGTAGTGCTTAAGCGAAGCCCTGCGCGGATCACTTCACACCATCATCACGCCGTCGTGCTGACGGAACTCATCGACTCCGTCGACACTCTGCTGGATCAAGAGTTCGAGGGACGTCATCGAGCTGAACGTGTGCAGAACTCGTAGGTGCCGTACGTTCGGTACTTGATTGGTTGATTCGAGAAGACGTTCGACTACATCAACCGCGTTCAGTTAATGCTTCCGCTTTCGGTCTACGAGGGAACGTGGACACACTCTCCCCCTCTCGTTGCTATGCATCTCCTAGATAGATCTTGCGTGAGCGTAGGCATTTTTTGAAATTGCATGCTACGTTTCCCAACATCTTATTCATCACATCATTCTCTTAATAATGTGATCCCGTTTATCAAATGACAACACATGTCTATGGTTAGGAAACTTAACCATCTTTGATTAACGAGCTAGTCTAGGAGAGGCTTACTAGGGACACGGTGTTTTGACTATGTATCCACACACATATCAAGTTTCCGGTTAATACAATTCTAGTATGAATAACAAACATTTATCATGATATAAGGAAATATAAAATAACAATTTTATTATTGCCTCTAGGGCATGTTTCCTTCACCGACCTGCGGTGCATGCCGCAAGGCAGGATGGGGAAGATCGTGGCAGTAGCTCAGTGCTCAGGAACTCGGTGGCGAGAGGAAGATAATGTTCTAATGTGTCTCTCTGGAGAGGAGCGACCTCTCTTTTATAGGCACAAGATAAGTAGGCGAGAGGGCAACGATGGGAGGTGAAGCAAAATAGGGAGACGAAGCAAACAGTCAGCAGCCGAAGAGGTGCGCCGTTCGGATTGAATCTCCAATACAGAAAAACGTTTCAGCTCCCGCATGACCATTCATATCCCCGTCGTGCGTAGCAAAAATTTAGACACCGGCTCGGCTCATTCTCGCAACCCATGGTGTGGTGTGGTGTGACGCGACGTAGCGAGGCGGGCGACGGAGGAGGAGCGCTCGTGAATGCCCCTCTTGTTGTCGTACTCATACATGTGGGGAAACAACCTCCCTTATAAGGAGGTCAAACTCCTACCAAATTAGCAATGTGGGATTAAACTTTGGTTCCACCTCTTGCCTTGCATGAATGGGCTGAGTGGACCTCTAGAATTTATTAGGAATTTCTGAAATTGCTACTGGGATAGCCCAGAATAGATTAAACTCCAGTATAATGATGGGGGCATTATCTAAATAGAGATCCCTACAAGCTGTAGGCTCCCGAGAGGTCCCGATCTACCGGTGGGAATTGTAGTTTCCCTCTCTTGGGGTATTAGGTAGGTCTCCGTTCTGTGGTGGTCAGAGATGGCATCGCCATCGGCATGGAATAAAGTCTCGTCACATTGTCCTTGTTTTGCTGACGCTTCTTTTGCCACATGGGGAGAGGTGTGGAAGATGGTGTATCCTTAGATCATGTTCTTCCAGCCTGGCGTTTTCTTCTGCAGGTTTGTCATGGTCACGTTGTGCTCCAGAGCAATAACGTGGCTATACATTGAGGAACGCGTGAGATTTGTGTTCTTTGACTCCATCTGGCTAAAACTCAGAGGCTCTCTTCATTTAAAAAAATTCTCTTGGGTGACGATTTGCTATGTAGATTGTAGTCGTGGGCTTCTTCTGGTCTACATCGACAATTTTTTTCGACATTGCTTTTACAAGCTCCTAGGTTTAAACAAGTTTGCTCCGCTGAGACGAAGACGCACAGACAACAACAATCTTTGTTTGATGTACGCCGTCGGTGGATGCAGGAGGAAGACTTCAGCACCCTCAAGGTTTCTGTAAGGGTGCTATTTAGTATTACCGAAAAAGGGTAAAATTTTACCGAAAAAGTGTGTTATTCAGTATACGGCCTTTGCGTTTTCAAAAAAGGAAAAAAGCCCACACCAACCGTTTGATTCGGAGGCGAACCACCCAATCGTGCGGCCGTGGCCCACGGTCCGTCGGTCACCCGCGGGCACATCACAACCGTTGCCGACACACCCACGCCGTGGGACAGGCGATAAACAATCATCACCAAACAAATTGAATTTGGACACGAATAAAATTCATTACGAAAACCGAAATCCGGAAGGGAAAGCGCAAAAAAGTCCGCACCTTGGTGGCTTCGTGCTAGCAAATCGAACCCACCCCCCCTTCCCCGTCCCGTCTCAAGCGCCGGTAAACTTCGCCACGCCCCCAATCTCCATTCGCCACAAACCCTAACCGCCCCTCTGTGTCGCGCCGCCGGCCGCCCCGCCACCCTCCTCGCCCTTCCAGGGCTCCGGCGAAGGCTGTAATCCGCGGGGAGCGGCGGCGATGGCATCCACGGCGAAGGTCACCATCACCCTCGGCCGCAGCGGTCAGGTCAGCCGTCGCCTCGGATCTCCGGGCTCTGACGCTCGTGGGATTCCTCTGTATTTTGATTGCTCGCCTGTGATTCGGCTGGTCCCCCGTAGCCGGTTTGGTTGATTAGAAACGAGACGGATGATCGGATGCAGTACAGCTTTAGTCAAGCCGTAGCTCTAGCGCGCGCGGCTAGATGCTCAGTTTCCAGTAGTCATAGCTGCGATTTTGGTGCGTCGAGTGGTGGATACATTGTTGGCTTGAATTTTCATCTCCCCTGAAGGTTCTAACTTCTAAGTGAGTGTTGCATCAAAGTGTGTTTTGATTTCCTGTAGGTATTGATTAGGGATGAGTAAAGTTACATGATTTACTTAATTGTTGACAAATGCGTGACTTAACAGTAGTTTCTAGGTGTCTTTGACTCTAGTGGGTTTGTGGGTGTGTTGGGGAGTAAGTACATGGTTCACGATTAGAGACAAATGTCACTTGAATAACTAGCTCCGTGACACATTTTTGTGTTGAGGGGAAACCACTGTATTGGGGATGTTTTCTTGTAACTAGTGTTCAAACCTTCAGGTCATGCCCTGTTGTCCAATGATTGGTTGCTCTCTGCTGGCTGTATCGACCATTATCATATTGCAAGTCCTGAATTCTGAGCTGTGTCGGTGTTAACCATAAGGTGATAGAAGAATGCATGTCAATTCATCTCCTTCCTGTTTGCACTTGTACAATTTTTATCTGACCAACTCAGCTACCACTTCATTCCATGGCTGGTTATGTTTTCTTTTGGGTTTTTTTTTAGATAATGGGCTGCTAGTAAGTACTAGTAGTAACTATCTTGAAGCTGGTAAAAACAGACCCCCTTTTTTCAGGCCATTCTGTGTTGTAAATGTTAGCATGGATGCCAGTATCTTGATTGTGTATTTAAATATATTTTTATTTCTTTTAAGGCTTCAGAATGCTGCATCAATTATTCAACTTTGGCTTCCTCACTTTATTTTTTTGGATTGCAGGTTGTCAAAAGGCGAACTATTTCTGATATGGGTAATGATGATGAAGTGCCAGTATCAGGAAGAAAGCGACCTGTCCGAGAGAGGTTAGGAAATAATGTGGCTGATTCTGATTTGTATGGAAGTCAGCAGAGTAATAAAAGGTATATTTGCTTCATCTATATTACTCAATGTTTATTGAAACAGTGTTTCAATGTTTTTAATTAGAATATCAGATGTTTCAGATGGTCATGGAGTGAATCCCTTTGTGGTGTTTCACCCCCTATTGTGTGTCATGGCTTCAGTTTTACAGTCCTCCATACTATATGTTCTAACGCATGCTAGTGTCAGCTTTGTCACTTTATATGTGCACTTGTCAAGTAGGACCCTGCCATTTCATTAGTTATAATTCTACATCACATGTTTCTTTTATACGTGTCCCTGCATGTTTTGTTATATTCAGTGAAGTATATTGCACTGTGTGTGTGTCTCTTTTGCATATTTATTATTCAATTTTAGCTACCTTTGTACAGATGTTGCACTTTTACTTACTATCTTTATTTTGTTTAATAAAGAAAGCACTTGCTATCTGCAAGTTCCATTGGCTGTCTTTATGTTCAATTACTTCGCATGCTCCAGACTGCAGCTCACTGCATGTCTCTTTCTGTTGTGTCCTCAGTTTGAGCATCTGTAGAAAGTGTTTGCTTATAAATTTTTACTCTCTTATATTACTGTTCTTCTGCAGACGGCAAACAGAAAGCAGTAGCTCGCAGCTTGGAGATGATGGTTTGGGTGACGATAAACATTTCATTTCCACTATCAGTGTATTTCAATACGGAGCTGTCTGTCTGACACTTCTTTTTGTTTTCCTGCATACGTTGGGCTGTGTAATATTGAAGCTCGCCAGATTGGCAGGGATGATTTAAGGCTGAAGCTTATGCGGAAAGGCTTGACACAGAAGAGCAACAGTGAGGCAGAACAGAATGGAGTGGATCTCCGTGAAAAGCTTTCCAGGAAGTCAAAGAAACTCCAGGGATATGAAGCAAGAAGGGGTGATCCAGAATCAAGGTCTAGTTATGATGAGGGAGAAATCCCAGAATCAGGATCTGGATATGGTTCGAGGGGGAGAGTCCCAGAGTCAAGAGCCTCTACTCTTGTAAGCCAAGTGCCTTCTTCAAGGAATGCAGATGGGTTGTTCAAGTTGGAGCCTTCAGGAAAACCTTATCCCTCGTGGACCGATGATTGTTTGAGGTATACGTCCCCAGACAAGCTTCCAAGTGTTCGAAGAGACATGACTCCCCCAAGAAGTGTTCGAAGAGGCATGTCTCCCCCGAGGGCCGTTCGGAGAGGCATGTCTCCTCCGATAAGTGCTCGAAGAGGCATGTCTCCCCCGAGAGGTGCTCGAAGAGGCATGTCTCCTCCAAGAAGTGCTCGAAGAGGCATGTCTCCTCCAAGAAGTGTTCAAAGAGGCATGTCTCCTCCAAGAAGTGTTCGAAGAGTCATGTCTCCCCCAAGAACATATGATCATACAGGGTCCATTCCATCCCTTCGATCTGTTGGCACCACAAGACCTTCTAGTCATATCACAAGAGATGCTGCTGACACATTAAGAACCCATCAACCTTACGAAGACAGCTCTACCATTGGGATCGATAGGGGACAACAAACTAATGGAATCACACAATCTGGACGCCGGCCTACATCCCCTGTGCTGGTTTGTATCTCTCTCATATATCTGAAATTAGCCTGGCTTCTAAATGTTCACTTTATTGCTTTATTTTGTGCTCTTCCTTTTCAATCGTCTTCTGGGACAGTGTGTGTTGTTTGTCCTACAATGTTGTTGTGAAATTCGTCAATTATGATTTGAAAGGGAACTCGAATCTGAACTTGTTACAAACTATCTCTGCCTCTAAGGTTCATCTTGCACTTTGGTTAGGTTCCAGTGATGTATTTGCTTAGTGCTGCTCATTACAGCAGGCTTCATAGTTCATAGAACACCATGAGACATTCTAAAGTTGACATTGGTAAAACGTGATCATTGCTATGTATGCGATATATCGTCATGTGTGCTGACCATTAGCCCAATTTTCTCTTCACGTTGCTCTTGGTTACAGGCTTGTAGCTGAATTTTTCTGTTCACTTTGCCCATAGTTGTTGATGTGAGAATTTTTCGACATCCAGTTATGCTGACCAATAGCGAGTCTTGCGCCGATTATATCAGCGAGTTTCCGGTTATGCAATGATTGTGTTATGTGATCCTGCTCCAGATTTTCTAAAATTGTTTTGTGTGATTTGCAGAAAGAAGTACCGTCGACAGTTACTGGATTACTGAATTCAATGGGACTTGAGAAGTATGTTGTTCTCTTTCAGGCTGAGGAGGTAATTCTCCATTATCTTGATTGTTTCCAACTTTTAAATTCATATTTATAATGCACAAATAGACATATTTCCTGTGGATAATGGGTATCTGTTTGCTACCCATAGTGCTCATGTGCATTTGATGCCTTCTGTTTGATGTTTTGCATGGAGTTATGAATTTATGCCCCCGAGGAGCTGTAGTGTTTATTTTTGTATAAGCTCATTACAATCTCTATCCTTTCGGTCTCTTATCTCTTTTCTTTCAATTTCATTCCTATGCATGTTCCTCTGTTGACTCTACCCTATTTGATCTTTTAACTGCCTGTGTACCATTGGATGTTTCCTTTTTTCTTTCTGCAAGATCCAGAATGTGTTCGTCAGTCCATTCAAGTATACTCTTGAATCCATGAGAGCATGTTTAGACATATATGTTTTATTATGGAGTGTTCATTTTCCTTTGTATTTACTTGTTTGCAGGTGGATATGGCTGCATTGAGTCAGATGAAAGATAGCGACCTCAAAGATATGGGAGTACCAATGGTAGTGTTTGTCGTTCAATTACTAGCCGCTTTACATGATACATAGTGATTTTCTTGCTCTGACTATGTGTGTCTCTAAAAGCTACTCTATCTGATTAGTGATTACATTGTCAACATCAAATATTAACGGGATTGAAATGTTAGACATGAGTTGCAGGCTTTCAGCAAAACTGAACTTGATAGTAATTAGGAATAGTGTCTGCATTATATGTTGTATGTTTTTTCATTTTAATTTCTTTAGCTTGCTTCTAGTACTTAACATGCATAATGGAGGAACTTACCTTCAGAATCTAGCAAGAGCATGTCAAATATGACATACTCCCTCCGTTCCTAAATACTTGTCTTTCTAGGCATTTCAACAAGTGACTACATACGGAGCAAAATGAGTGAATCTACACTCTAAAATATGTCTACATACATCCATATGTAGTAGTCATTTGAAATGTCTAGAAAGACAAATATTTAGGAACGGAGGGAGTAGTACTTAGTAACTACTGCTTTGTAGTCTTGTAGAATTTAGGCTTGCTTTTGCAGTTTTGACTATTGGCACCATTGTGATGGATCAGGGCCCCAGGAAGAAGATACTCCTTGCGGCGGCACCTTATGGAAAACAACGGCAAAGATGAGCAGCATGTACTCTTGGACATGGAACGAACATTTGCTGGGAAATGCATTTTTATTGGTGTAAGCATGCTCTACTGCGGATCTTGTATATCCTCACTGGTAGTCTGGCTTAGTTAACCTTTTTTGTTGCTGATAGATCAATGTCGCCCTGTTCTTGGCTTGTGTAAAGTCATGTCTGTCAGCTGATGCTCCCAAATCCTACCATTCGGGATGCGCTGCCCTGCTGTATTTGTTGAGAGCAGCAGGGTTTGAAACAGAGTGGATACAACATGGTCTAGCACCATCATCAACCTGGACTTTCTGTATTTTTGGGAACATGGTGAGAGATACAACTAATCCAATTTATCATGCGTGCCAAATGGCAATCGAATTCAACCAGTCTTGTGCATGGAGGAAGTAGCGGATTGTTTTTTCAGTTTGACTGCTCCTACCTACTACATTTGTTCAACTGTCATTCTCTGCCACATGGATTGTCCATTGTTTTGTTGCCTGCATACCAGTACCCAGCTTTCAATCGGGTGTTGTTCTTCAGCAATGTCTAGGACGCTCTACTCTGTATTGGGCCGTCGATTATGCACTGCAGCTGAGTAGCGACGGCTCAGCAGAACCCGTGCCAGCTGTCGTGCGCCAGTTCTTTCTTCTGTTATCATTATGCAATGACGCTAACTATTGGCCCTGGGAGTGGACGTGATTGTTTGGCCTAATCATTTGGTATCCAAACTGTCACAATGAAAGGCACCGAATCGAAAAAATCAGACCGTCCATGCAACCCCCAGATGCCTCCCCGTACCGGCATCGGTCCAGTCGAGGGTCCACCATTAAAACGCAACCGAAAAAAAGCTTCGCCCGACATGAACCGGCCCGGCGCTGTACGAGAAAAAGGCAGCAGCCAATGCCACCTTGCCCTCCCATGTGCCAACGCCCAAGTCCCAACCCCAACGGCCGGCAATCTGCTCGTGTCACCTTCGTCGCCGTGGGTCGCGTGACTACGCTCCGTTGTGTGTATCCGCCGCCGTTAGCTGCGTAACCACAAGGAGAATTCGGCGGCGGCAATCGAGCGTTCTGTGGTGACTACGCGGAATGTATGTAGTAGTATATGACTGAAAGTAACAACGCATGCACGCGATGAACCAGTCCAGCAACGATAACGACTTGTGTAACCGAAAGGGAGGTGCCAACGGCCCAGCGCCTCTCGCCAAATTGGACGGCCTTGGTCACTCGCTTTTCAATTCACAAGACCGAAAAGCATCACACACAGTTCACAAGGCCGAAAAGCGTCGCAATTCACAACTTCATTCAGAAAATCAGAGCGGACACGCACCAAAACCCAATCCTAATAGTACCGTCCAATTTTCACCGGACCAAGCGACGGCACGGCACCGGGCGAAGCCAAGCCGTGGCAGTGGCACGCGCCGGTCAGTCGAGGATGTCGCACTGCCGCCTGACGACGCCCTGCCGCCCCGTCTTGACGCCGACGGTGCCCAGCTTCTGCATCGCCTTGGCGAAGTCCTGGAAGAAGGCGGTCCGGTTGTCGGCGTACTGCTGGACGAACACCTTGGTGGGCGGGTACTCCCACAGCGCGGCGTCGGAGGCCAGCAGCCCGAGGCCCCGGGGCAGGTTCTTGAAGTAGAGCTCGTCGAAGTCCCGTGGCGTCACGATGTCGTTGAAGATGGAGATGTCCGGGTTGCTCTCGTACCCGGCGCAGGAGCTCTGCAGCGCCCGCGCGAACTCCGGGTTCAGCGACGGGTCGTGCCCGCTGGCGCCGCTGCCCTTGCCCTTGTAGTTGTACACCCGATGCGCGAACTCGGAGCAGTGCGAGAAGCCCACGGTGTGGGCGCCCGCCAGCGCCACCATCTCCTGCGGCGTGATGCCCTTGCGCGCGAACAGGACCGTCATGGCGCGCGCCGACATGTTGGTGCGCGGGAGGTTGCCCTCCACGTCGCGCGCGTCGGAGCGGCGCGCGTCGCGGCGGCCGAGGGGGACGGGGAACCGCGGCCCGCCAAGGATCCCCACCAGGTCGCGCGCCGCCAGCGCGAGGATGTCGGCGCAGGAGACGGTGCCCGGGCAGGCGGCCTCCAGCGCGGCCTTGGCGCGGGCCACGGCGTCGAAGGCGTCCCCCGGGAGGGACAGGTTGATCTCCGCGGCGCGCTCCGGGGTCCGGTCGGAGGAGAGCGGGGAGACGAGGACGGAGGCGTCGCAGCCGGAGACGAAGCAGTCGTGGAAGAAGAGGCGCAGCGTGCCCGCCGCCGTGGACGGGTTGGCCTGCTGCTTGGCGGCGACCACGTCCGAGACGATCTGCTCCACGCGGGGGCAGCTGCGGCTGTAGTACGACGTCGACAGCCTGGCCGCCGCGCCGGGGGTCGCGGCGGCGGCGAGGAGCGCGAGGGAGAGGAGGACGCGGCGGAGAAGCGTGCCCATGGAGAGAGAGAGAGAGAGAGGTGGAGGTGGCTGGATTTGGAAATGAGAGAGACGGAGATTGGGGCGAGGGGAAAGGAAAAGGGCGGTGGGCTGAGAAGAATGTTGAAGTGGGAGGATTAGTGGGGTGTTAGTGATGACTGATGACTGATGAGTGAAGTAATTGTGGGGTTTAAGGTTAAGGGGAACGGTGGTGCGGTGGCCTGGTAAAGACGGGGTGGAGCTCGAGGAGGGATGGACGGATGTTCCTGCCGCAATCGCGGTGAGTTCTTTATAAGCGGTGGTGGTCCGCGGTCCAAACTCTGCAGTGGATTTTGTTTTTTTCTAAATAAACATGACTTCTTTTTTAGGAAAAGGGGCACATATCCATTAAGAAAATTCACCAAAGTACAAAACACACCAAACGTAATAAAAAATATCAATGAAACACCGAACGACCACCTATATCGTAGAACGAACCGTTGACACGCTATTGTCGTTGCTCCTCTACCGAAGTCGGCCTGATCCTGCCGATGACATGAAAGTGCGTTATATCGACTGGGGGGGGGGGTGAATAGGCGATTTTTTACGAATTCTTCACTAAGGAATTTGCGGATGAGGAAATTCCTAAATGAAGAACTACTTGGAACGGAATTAGTACTTAAAAGTAAACATAGCAGAACACAAGCATAATCATCATGATGAAATGAAGACAAACACAGAGTACAGAAAGCGTAAGCACAGGATAACACAGAATGAAGACAGACAGACTGAAGAAATTGAACTGAGAAAATTGAGAAAGTCTTCAGTCAAAGTCTTCAAACAGATATGAACAAGCACACAACAATGGAAATGAGGAAATGAAAGAGTTGAGAAAATAGAACTAGTAAGCTTGGTGAAGACAATGATTTGGTAGACCGGTTCTAACTGTTGTCTCAGTTGTACGTCTGGTTGGAGAGGCTAGGTATTTAAACCTGAGGACACGCAGTCCCGGACACACAGTCCTCACCGTATTCTCCTTGAGCTAAGGTCACACAAACCTCGCCCAATCACTCGTGGTAAGTCTTCAGGTGACTTCCAAACCTTCACAGACTAGCTCACTCGGCGATCCACAATTCCTCTTGGATGCTCTAGACCATGACGCCTAACCGTCTGGAAGAAGCACAATCTTCAAAGGTAACAAGCGTCGGATCCACGCAGGATCAATCTCTTCAGTGATGCTCAATCACTTTGGGTTGTAGGTGTGTTGGATTTGGGTTTTTTCTCACTTGATGATTTTCGCTCAAAGTCCTCGGAGGATGGGATGCTCTCAAATGACAAGTGTCAGTTTCTCTCGGAGCAGCCAACCAACTAGTGGTTGTAGGGGGAGGCTATTTATAGCCTAGGGAGCAACCCGACATGATAAGACATAAATGCCCTTCAATAATATGACCGTTAGGTGGGTAGATATTTTGGGACAGCTGGCGCATAGCACAGCAACGGTCGGAAATTTTGACTCTCAAATTCCTCAGGGCTATCATGTTCCTCACTGTGTAGGCAATCCGACCGATTTAATTCCTAACTCCTCAATCGAACAAATTCCTCGTGACGGAAGGACTTCGTCTCATCATTTGAAGAATTAATCGAATCAGTATGAGATTTCCAATGGCTTCACTCGAAGGGATTGGTAGGTGTAGGATTTTGAGTTGAGCATCACATGGAAATTTTTCCTTAGTATTTCCTCGACCCCCTTTAATAGTACGGTGTTTCCTATGACTCAAGAAAGAGACAATGAAACTACGAAAACAAAAGTCTTCACGCTTCATGTTCTTCAAATGATTGCCAAGTCTTCAAGGTCACACCAATTTCTTCACTTTCAAAGTCTCCAGAAAGTCTTCAGAAATCCAAAGTCTTCAGTTGAAGAACTTCATTTTTAGGGGTCGACTTTCTTTGTAAATATCAAACTCCTCATAGACTTATAGACCTGTGTACCCTCACAAACGCACCAGTCTCTTAACCTATAAGTCTTCAATACACCAAAATCACTAAGGGCACTAGATGCACTTACAATCTCCCCCTTTTTGGTGATTGATGACAATATAGGTTAAGTTTTCAACAGAGATAAACATATGAAGTGTAAATACTGATATTGAGGAATTTGATTTGCAAGATATAGAAGAACTCCCCCTGAAGATGTGCATAGTGAGGAATTTGCTTTTGAAGCAATGCACACTTGAAGAGTATAATCATGGAGATCTCCCCCTATATCTTGTAATTCATACACGCATTTGACATATAATATGAGGAATTTGAAATGCATGATGAAATATGGCGACTGATGTAATTCAGCATGTGTGCATTGACATTAATGAGGAATAAGCATGCAGAAGAACTCAACAAAAGTATCAGGCCACCATAGAGTTTAAGATTACAACTCGATCCAGCAAAGTCATCAAAAGAAGGAGAGTTGTAACTTAGCAAAAAAAGCCCATATAAGATAGACCCACTTGAAGACTAACTCAAATTTCTCCACCTTTGTCATCGAATGACCAAAAGGGTTGAAAATGAGGACTAACGCCCTTGAAGAATATCATGATGATGGAGGAGCGCCAGTGTTGTTGGGGTCTTGTGTCGTTGTAGGGCCTGCCGCAGTGTCGTCCAAGTCTTCGTACTTGTTCGTGTTGCGTGATGAAGAATATGAACTGGCGACCAAGGAAGGAACCTTGACCTTCTTGTATTTCTTCGGTGGAGGAGCAGACCAGTCAAAATCTTCCTTGAAACCCATTTGCTTCAGAGCTTCTTCACCATAGAGATGTGACAGAATAGCCCAGGTGCGATCGAAGACTTCATGGAGGTAGTAATGGTTTTTCTTCACTGCATTATGTGTAGCAGTCATGTTGTGAAGAATAGAGCCAAACTGACGCTTAACCCATTTGTGGTTTCAATCCACCTTCTGGTGAAGACTAAGAAGCAGCTCACAGTCAATCATCACACGAGGAGCAATGGCTTGAGGATTTGGCTTGGATGCATTGGCAGCTGTAGGATGGAAAGTATGTCTAGAGGGGGGGTGATTAGACTACTTGACAATATAAAAATTATGCCTTTTGACAAAGAACAGTTTTTGGCAAATTCACAATTATGATCAAGTCAAGCATCACCCTACACATGCAATTCTAGAGTATAGGCAACGGAAAGTAAATTGCACATGTAGTAAAGAGAGGTGGAGAAGAGCAAACGCAATTTTGGAGACGCGGTGATTTTTCTCGTGGTTCCGATAGGTGGTGCTATCGTACTTCCACGTTGATGGAGACTTCAACCCACGGAGGGTAACAGCTGCGAGAGTCCACGGAGGCTCCACCCACGAAGGGTCCACGAAGAAGCAACCTTGTCTATTCCATCATGGCTCACGCCCACGGAGGGCTAGCCTTACTCGGGGTAGATCTTCACAGTAGGCGATCTCCTTGCCCTTACAAACTTCTTGGTTCAACTCCACATCTCGACGGAGGCTCCCAAGCGACACCTAACCAATCTAGGAGGCACCACCCTCCAAAAGGTAATAGATGGTGTTGATGATGATGAACTCCTTGCTCTTGTGCTTCAAATGATAATCTCCCCAACACTCAACTCTCCTCACCGATTTGGCTGTGGTGGAAGAAAGGATTGAGTGGAAAGCAACTTGGGAAGGCTAGAAATCAAGCTTCATATGGTGGGAGTGGAGCAACTTGATCTCAACACAAGGGTAGGTAGTTCTCTTCTCAGAAATGTAAGGTAGGAGTGGTAGTTCTTTCTGATGGCTCTCTCCACGAATGAAGAGGGGGTGGAGGGGTATTTATAGCCTCCACACAAAATCCAACCGTTACACATTTGACCAATCTCGGTGGGACCGAAGTTGACAACTCGGTGAGACCGAAAGTTCAAATCATGTGAGCGTTGGGATTTTCGTGGGACCGAAAATACAATCTCGGTTAGTCCGATTCATGCAAAGACAAGAGCTTGCCAATCTCGGTGGGACCGACTTCATCATCTCGGTGACACCGATTTGATGATGAAAGGTTCTGAAGCTTGGCAACTCAAGTTTGGTGAGACCGAGTTCGAATCGAAAAATCCGAGTTTTCTAGGGTTTGGCTTTGTGGTGAGGTGGTTCATCTCGGTGTGGTGAGTTTGGAATATCGGTGGGACCGAGATTACTTATGAGTGTATATGGCGGTGAAAGTTCTTGATAGTTTAGGAGATGTATCACTAAGCACTTTGAGCAACCAGATCATCATCATAACCTCATCCCTTTTAATAGTATTGGCTTTCCTATGGACTCAATGTGATCTTGGATCACTAAACCAAAAACGGAGTCTTGAGCTTTTGCCAATGCTTGCCTTAGCATTTTGAGGGTCCACTTCTTGATCCTTGCCATACCCATATCATCGAACTTTCGAAATGATTCTCAAGTAACTATTAGTTCAATGATATATATGTTGTTATTAATTACCAAAACCACCCGGGATTAGTTGCACTTTCAATCTCCCCTTTTGGTAATTGATGACAACATATAGATCAAAGCTTCGACAAAGGATATAATCAATGAATAATATAAATCGCTTTGAGAAGTATGTGATAAGTAAGAGCTCCCCCTAAATTTGTGCATTATTTAAGATTTGCGTTTGAATGCAAATGCACAATTGATTAGGATCATGGGTCACTCTTCCATGTCACATACATCTTGGTGGAGCGCACAAAATGATAAGAATGAACAGCATGCACCCAATCACCAAGACATGAGTAAATGGTCATACAAGATAGGAATAACATATGATAAGCATTAAGCACACATTAAAGCATAGTACGACCAAGCACTCATTAAAGTAGAATGAAACGTAGTATCAAACACACTGAATGTTTCGAAAACCGAAAGTATCTCAAAGAAACCGCAAATGAACGAAAGAGCAAAAGCGCAAAGACAACAAAGACTCTCTCTCTCGAAGTCCTATGATCTATACAATTTCTCCCCTTTGGCAACAAGTTACCAAAAGTTCAAACAGCATAGAGCTAAGCGTCACTGGGACTCTGTGGCGGCTCCGTCTGGTTGATGTTGGGGTGGATATGACAACATCGGCGAAGACTTGGTGATGTCTGTCTTTGGAGGAGTGGTCACCGGAGCTGGAGTTGGAGCAACCGATGGAACTGTGGAGTCTTTGAAGTAGTCTGGTGTCGATCCTTTGGAATAGCAATGATCGGGTCCTGTGGGAACGGAGCGGTTTGTTGATAAGCATCTGGACTAAGTCATCCTGCATCTCACGCATAAGCTCTTCCTTCTCCTCTTTGCTTCCTCAATGTCGCCTCAAGCTTGTTGTGATCACTTGCACTTGATCGACTTCACATCCAGGCGTGGATCTTGTCTTTAACAATCCTCTCTAGGCTCTCCCGAGACTGCATAAATGCTGGCAGGCGTTGTTCAATCCTTTGGGTAGCTTCAAGAAGCTGCTCTCCGACACTCTTTGGTTTAGCTGCTGCTGCTTCTTTGCTTCCTTGTCGACTTTGGCTTTCTTGGCAGCCTCAATCTTGGCTTGACCTTCAACGATGTTGGATCCTCCTCATCCATCACAACAACATTGTCCTCATGCTCAGCTGCGGTGGTAAGTGTTCTCTATCCAACAAGAATGTGCCCGTGCCAAACTTGGCATTGATAAGCATCTGAATCTGCGGGGCAAATCCACACGACCTTTTCTGGTCAGCTGCGGTCCTCTTAATGGTTTCTACCATCAAGTCCATCACCTTGAAAGGTGCTTTCTCATCAAGTATATGCAGCATGTTGATAGAGTATCCTCTGATCATGCGATGATCTCCAGACTTGGGCATCAAGGTATGCCACAAAATAGTATTAGTGGTAGGTAGGCCTGCCTGGAGATAGTAAACTGAGCCGAGCTTCCAGATTCCCAAATCCTTAGCTGGAACCTCTTTGTACATGTTCTTCATGGATTCATGATTCTTCTTTGGAATACCATATACATCAATATCATCCTCTCTTTGCACTGGAGCATTTAGAAGTTCTGCCCATTCTTCAACAGATGAAGAAAATCTTTGACCTTCAGTCATCCATGTAATCTTTCCATCAGGATAGAAATGAGCTGTGGCATAGAATTGCATAATCATCTCATCATTCCAATTGGTCAACTTCTGACCTACAAAGTCTGCAACACCACAAGCAGTGAAACTTTCATGCACATGTGGAAAGAAGTCTCTGTGCTCTTATTTGTCAATGTACTTCCAATCAACATATCTTGTGTCTGCGACTATGGGCTTCTTGTCCATCAAGCATGGTCTCATAGAAGTCCTGCTGCTCTCGGTGTGAAATCTGGGATCTACAAGTTCTTCTCCTCACGGCATATGGGTCGATTGTCTCCATAGCCCGAGACCTCTATCTTTCCTTGCCTTCATATCCTCGGCTTGAGGATGAGCATCATTATGTAGTGGCGCTTCGTGAAGTTTCAAAGAAAACGGGTCCTTCACCATCGACACAAATGGTGGCACATCATCTTTGTTCTTTTGAATACTGGAATGTTTCGATTGTCTTCTTGGGCTTGGCGGCGAGGCTTTCTTGGAGCTGCCTTAGTGGAGCAGATTGCTTGG
Organism: Aegilops speltoides; assembly: GCA_021437245.1. Taxonomy (NCBI): domain Eukaryota; kingdom Viridiplantae; phylum Streptophyta; class Magnoliopsida; order Poales; family Poaceae; genus Aegilops; species Aegilops speltoides. The sequence continues at coordinate 388,661,473 of CM038142.1, forward strand.
GCTTTGAAGTGGCTCCACCTTAATGGCATCACCCATGAGCTTAGGCTTCGAGGAGGCTGGGGTGCTTCCTCATCCTCATCTTCCTCTCGCTGCATCATGCACTACCCTCTTTCTCTTGGAGGTTTTCTTCACTTTGCTTGCAGCTGCCTCTCCCAAATTTAGCTTCTTAGCAACAGTTGATTGCTTTACTTTGCTGGTGCCCTTCTTAGTTTGTTGACTTTGCAGCTCTTTGGCAACAACTTTCCTCTTGGGCTTTGAGGTGACCTCTTCCTCAACAACAAAATCTGAGTCTTCATCATCTGAGTTCCTCTTCTTTCTGGCTCTTGTGGCTGCAGGAGGTAAGCCACTTGGTGTACTCCTCTCACCATCATCTGATGAGCTGCTGGGATCAGGACTAGTGCCTGCCTCTGGAATATCTGCAATGGGTGTCTCGACTGTTACGATATCACCGGCATCGACATGGCCGACAACTTTGTGAATAGATAAGATGTAGGCGGAGAAGAAGAGTCATCACAAATGCAAGTTTTTGCAAAAAATGAGTTCAAATTCTAGTATTAGGTTTTCACGAAGACATTTCATCGGACCGAGTTTAGGATTCGGTGAATCCGAAGTGTTCCAACAGAAGCTTTCACACCACTTTCGGTTGGACCGAAGTGGGTTTCGGTCCTGCCGAAAACACTAGGGTTTCACAGAACTTTCATTTCGGTCACACCGATTTGCACAACTCGGTTGGACCGAAGGGTGCAGTGCAATGGCCATAGGCCAAATCGGTCTTACCGAAAATGTAAAATCGGTCTCACCGAGATGTGTTCGGCGGAAACCTAACCCTAAAACTTTTACTCGAATCTAGTTCAAATGAACTAATATGGTGTACAGGAAGATTTCAATCGTGGCAAGATGCTAGGCAAACCAAACGTGCATTGAATCGGAGATGGGAGCACGAGTGGGATCAAAACTCACCCTAACTTGGTGGAGTTTTTCTACGGCGGCAACGGCGCGGAGAAGATGTCCGTTGACGGCGACGGAGACCTGCGGCGAGGGCGCACAGGTGACGACGGCGACGATCCGGAGACCAGGGCGACGGCAGCAAGGGGTGTGGGGGCGAAGCGTTTGAAGGAGAAATTAACGCGCGCGGCCCTCGGAGTATATATACCCCTTTGTCATCGGTGGGACCGAGTTGTAAAACTTCGGTGGCACCGAGATGGATAACTGCAGGCGTTATGCACTTCGATCACGCCGAAAATCACAACTCGGTTTCACCGAGGTGAAAACCTAGATCGATCTAAATGCTTTCGGTTCGACCGAGTTTGAGTGAGTTAGTCCGACCGAAATCAAATAGAAGGTTTTGGAAGTTAGCCCTTGACGGATCGGTGGCTCAAGTGCTCCTCACTCGGAGGGTCCAAAATGACTTGTTCAAAATTTGTGATGTAAGCATGAATAGAATTTGAGACAAGAAAGCATAGATAGCTGGGGGAGGTACTTAGGCATTCTTGTCCATCCATTTGGTCAGAAAAATCAAAACGACCAAAACAACAAATGGATGTCCTCGAATGGATTAAATCATGCACCCAACATGCTCACACAATAAGATAGCAAATGAAATATGTGTCAAACATGCACAATCAACACTCTAGCTACTATCACACAATTTGTCGATGACTAGGTCATCTTTATATGAGTATATTGACTTAGGAGTCAAATGAGAACATTTGATCATAGGTCATACTTATCGTTTAAGCACAAGTGGGGTTACCACTTTTAACTAAAGCATTGATGTGTTCACATTATTTGAAGATGCTTTAGCTCAATTTTTAGAGCAAAGCTCCCCCTAGATGTGAGAACCCCTTTTAAAGGGTCAAACTAACCTTGGGTTGTCGTAGAAGACTTCATGTAGATGTTGAAGATGTGGATGCTCAATGTTGATGAAGATCATCAAGAGTTGGGAGCAATCCTTTGGATTCGGGCACTTTCAATACCTACATGGGTTAGTCCCACAAGGAACAAACAAGGATATCCATGGACATAGATTGAAGTTCATAATAGATGATGTTCATGAAAGCAATGATTACCTTGTCCCTTGACTTACCAACAAGAGGGTTTGTGACTCCATGAACTAGTGCATAATGTGGAAGTTGATTGCACAAGTTTTTTGCCAAAATGAATGTGAGTGAAGTATGTTGGCGGAGTCACCCTCAAGAACTCTCTAGTTCTTCTTCTTCGGGATCCACATCATCTTGATGGGAATCCTTGGGGTTGTAGTTGAGCTTGACGAAGTAGAACTTGACGTTTCCTTGGGAACCCACTTGACCATGGCTTGAGGTGCTTCAACAAATGCATCAATCTCCTCTTGAAGCTTGTCCTTGCCTTTTAGCTTGTGGTCTTGTGGTGGAAGGTCATCTTGTGCTTGTTCCACATTGGAAGAAGTAGGATCATACTTCTCCTTTTGAAGAACAAACTGTGGAGTAGGATATTGACCTTCTTCCCATTCAACACCTTCGGCGTTGAACTTTCGCTCAAAACCAATTCCTTGATTCTTCCGGTGCCTTCCTTGCTTGCGAACAATTTCCTCAAAGTTCTTGCTTCCGGCAAGGCTCTTGTAGACACCTTTCTCTATAATCCCTTTCAATAAACTATTTTCTTGCTCAAGTGTAACTTGGCTTGAAACATTGTTAGTGGAATCAAGAGAACTACTAGAAGCAACAACATTGGATTTAGCATGGTTATTGTTACTACTAGAGAAAGAATTTTTCTTATGCTTGTCATGCTTAGTTTTAATGGGTGGCAAGAAATTAGACAAGAGAAGTCGTTTGGCAAGATATGAAGAACTCTTCTTTCGAAGATCGTCATTGATTGCTTTTAGAAACTCATGTTCTTGCTCTAGAGTGAGCTTCTCGAAGCGTAGCTTCTCATGAGATCTTAGAAGCTCTCTATGATCTTCTTGAGTTGTTTCATGAGCTAACTTAAGAGTGTTTAGTTCTTTAGTTTGACGCTCAATCTCCTTCATAGCATTGTCATTCGACTCTTCTCGACTATAAAGACTACTAGCATGTTCATCGTTACTAGGTTCATTGGATTTAACATGTAAGAGCTCATCTTCACCAAGCAAGTCATCCTCATCACTATCAAAGTCAATGAATTCAGGGTGTGATACCTTGGGGCCTTTAGCCATGAAGCATCTTCCAATTCCCTCATTTGGTGAATCAAATAAGTCATAGGAGTTGGAGTTGGAGGATCGAGAGCAAGACCGCAACACCTTCATCTTGGTCAGTAGTCGGAGTTGGAGTGATAGCTTCTTCGGATTGATTGTCGAGTCGGAGCCGGAGACCCATTCACCTACATGAGCTTGATGTTTTCTTCTTGTGTAGCTCCTTGATGACTTGTCTTTCCTCTCCGAATCGTTGCTTCTCCGAGAGGGTCTTCGTTCATAACGATCATCTCTACTCCTTCTCTCTTTCTGAGGTGACTCATCTCTTGAGCTTCTTCTTCTTGGAGATTCTTCTCTTCTCTTGTGGGGAGCCGAACACACATTTGAGTAGTGTCCGGGTCTTCCACAATTGTAGCAGTTTCAATCACGACTAGAAGATCTCTTTTCATCATATGATCTAGACTTTGAGCTTCTCTCTTTGCTTCTACTCTTGTAGAATTTGTTGAAGTTCTTGACCATTAGGCTTATCTCTTCATTGGAAACTAACTTGTCACTTGAGGTTGTGGGAGCATCACTTGTAGCTTTGTAAGCACCACTTGACTTGTTGTGAAGCTCTTCCTTATCCTTAAGTGTCATCTCATGGGCAACAATTCTTCCAATGACTTCGGTTGGCTTGAGATTCTTGTAGTTTGGCATCATTTGGATCAAAGTGCACACGGTGTCATACTTTCCATCCAAAGCTCTGAGAATCTTCTTGATGATGAATCGGTCGGTCATTTCTTCGCTTCCTAAGCCGGCAATCTCATTTGTGATGAGAGCAAGCCTAGAGTACATTTCAGCGACTCCTTCACCTTCCTTCATCTTGAACTTGTCAAGTTGACCTTGAAGAACATCTAGCTTTGATTCCTTCATGGACTCGGTACCTTCGTGCATTTTGACCAAAGTATCCCAAATCTCTTTTGCATTCTCAAGACGGCTGATTTTGTTGAACTCCTCGGGACACAAGGCATTGAAGAGAATGTCACAAGCTTGAGCATTGTTTTGCAACATCCGCAATTCATCTGTTGTAGCTTCACGATCCGGAACTTTTCCTTCCTCGAAGAATTCACCTTGCATACCAACACAAATAATGCCCCATGCGGCTGGGTTATGGCCAAGAATATGCATTTTCATTTTATGCTTCCAACTAGCAAAGTTTGTACCATCAAAGTAAGGACCTCTCTGAAAATTACCCTCACTAGGCGCCATACTCTCCTAGGTTGTGAAACCAAGCTTATGGAGTCAATGCAATGAAACCAATACAATGGAAACCAAAGCTCGATACCACTTGTAGGATCGAAAGTATGTCTAGAGGGGGTGATTAGACTACTTGACAATATAAAAATTCAGCCTTTTGATAAAGACAAGTTTTTGGCAGATTCACGATTATGATCAAGTCAAGTATCACCCTACACATGCAATTCTAGAGTATAGGCAGCGGAAAGTAAATTGCACATGTAGTAAAGAGAGGTGGAGAAGAGCAAACGCAATTTGGAGACGCAGAGATTTTTCTCGTGGTTCCGATAGGTGGTGATATCGTCAATCCACGTTGATGGAGACTTCAACCCACGGAGGGTAACAGGCTGCGAGAGTCCACGGAGGCTCCACCCACGAAGGGTCCACGAAGAAGCAACCTTGTCTATGCCATCATGGCCTCACCCACGGAGGCTAGCCTTACTCGGGGTAGATCTTCACGAAGTAGGCGATCTCCTTGCCCTTACAAACTTCTTGGTTCAACTCCACATCTCGACGGAGGCTCCCAAGCGACACCTAACCAATCTAGGAGGCACCACCCTCCAAAAGGTAATAGATGGTGTTGGTGATGATGAACTCCTTGCTCTTGTGCTTCAAATGATAATCTCCCCAACACTCAACTCTCCTCACCGATTTGGCTGTGGTGGAAGAAAGGATTGAGTGGAAAGCAACTTGGGAAGGCTAGAGATCAAGCTTCATATGGTGGGAGTGGAGCAACTTGATCTCAACACAAGGGTAGGTAGTTTTCTTCTCGAAATGTAAGGTAGGAGTGGTAGTTCTTTCGATGGCTCTCTCCACGAGTGAAGAGGGGTGGAGGGGTATTTATAGCCTCCACACAAAATCCAACCGTTACACACATTTGACCAATCTCGGTGGGACCGAAGTTGACAACTCGGTGAGACCGAAAGTTCAAATCATGTGAGCGTTGGGATTTTCGTGGGACCGAAAATACAATCTCGGTTAGTCCGATTCGTGCAAAGACAAGAGCTTGCCAATCTCGGTGGGACCGACTTCATCATCTCGGTGACACCGATTTGATGATGAAGATTCTGAAGCTTGGCAACTCAAGTTTCGTGAGACCGAGTTCGAATCGGAAAATCCGAGTTTTCTAGGGTTTGGCTTTGTGGTGAGGTGGTTCATCTCGGTGTGGTGAGTTTGGAATATCGGTGGGACCGAGATTACTTATGAGTGTATATTGTAGTGAAAGTTCTTGATAGTTTAGGAGATGTATCACTAAGCACTTTGAGCAACCAGATCATCATCATAACCTCATCCCTTTTAATAGTATTGGCTTTCCTATGGACTCAATGTGATCTTGGATCACTAAACCAAAAACGGAGTCTTGAGCTTTTGCCAATGCTTGCCTTAGCATTTTGAGGGGTCCACTTCTTCAGTCCTTGCCATACCCATATCACTGAACTTTCTAAAATGATTCTCAAGTAACTATTAGTTCAATGATATATATGTTGTTATTAATTACCAAAACCACCCGGGGATTAGTTGCACTTTCAGCAGCAGAATCATGAGTGGCAGAGTCATTATTGGTGGAATAAGATGCAGCTTTGTGGAACTGACCATCCAATGGACGAATACCTTCATCGATAACAGCTGGTGCCTTGCCCTTCTCATCAGCTAGCTAGCAAGCAACACAAGTAAACGATTAACCACACAAGTCGAAGACGCAAATGTATTTCAAAGTTCACACTCTTGGGTGCTAATCTTCGTTGAAGACGTGCCAAAGCCAAAGCTTAGGAATGCCACCAAGTGGCTCCCCCTTGAGTCACCCCCAACAGATGAGCGTTGAATCACTTATGGTTAGTCTTGGAGGCGACCACCGGACCTTTGCAAACTTTCTTAGAGCACACCACACACAAGGAAGATTTTGGCCTATGAGTCCCAAATCTCAATGACTAAGTGTTGGTGTTTTACGAGAGTGGAGATCATGAATTGGTTTGATGGGAAAGTAAATTGGCTCATTATTTTTCAACCCTCCAAAGTTTGATGGAGTTTGAGTGGACGGATTGAAAGTAATCCGATTTTTGAGATATTGACAACTGTGGAGTAGCTCAAAATCAAAGGTTAGGGGTTGGAGGTGGAAGAAGGATGAATATTTATACCTCCTTCACTAAAGTGATTGTTGCCACCTTGGAGGCCCTGTGCGCATGGGGTCACCCAGGGGAAAAACCCTAGACCATGTTGTTGGGGAACGTAGCAACAATTCAAAATTTTCCTACGCGTCACCAAGATCAATCTATGGAGATTCTAGCAACAAGAGAGGGAGAGGATGAGCATCTTCATACCTTTGAAGATCGCTAAGCGGAAGCGTCACTAGAACGCGGTTGGTGGAGCCGTACACGCAGCGATTCAGATCGCGGTCGATTTTGATCTAAGCGCTGAACGGACGGCGCCTCCTCGTTCAACAAACGTACAGCCGGGGATGTCTCCTCCCTCTTGATCCAGCAAGTGGAGAGGAGAAGTTGAGGGAAAACTCCAGCAGCACGACGGCGTGGTGGTGGAGCTTGTGGTATTTCTGCAGGGCTTCGCCAAGCTCTACGGAGGAGGAGGAGGTGTTGGAGGAGGGAGGGGCTGCGCCAGGGAAGGGTGCGGCTGCCCTCTCTCTCCCTCACTATATATAGAGGGAAGGGGGGAGGAGGAGGCGCCCTAGGGTTCCCTAGGGGAGGGGCGGCGGCCACAGGGAAAACCCTAGATGGGTTTGTGTAGGACCTTGAAGTATGTCTAGAGGGGGGTGATTAGACTACTTGACCAATAAAAACTTAACCTTTTCCCAATTTGGAGTTTGGCAGATTTTAGCTACTTTAGGACAAGTCAAGCAATCATCACACAATTCAAGCAAGCATGCAAAGAGTATATAGGCAGCGGAAATTAAAGCATGCAACTTGCAAGAAAGTAAAGGGAAGGGTTTGGAGGATTCAAACGCAATTGGAGACACGGATGTTTTTGGCGTGGTTCCGATAGGTGGTGCTATCGTACATCCACGTTGATGGAGACTTCAACCCACGAAGGGTAACAGCTGCGCGAGTCCACGGAGGGCTCCACCCACGAGGGTCCACGAAGAAGCAACCTTGTCTATCCCACCATGGCCGTCGCCCACGAAGGACTTGCCTCACTAGCGGTAGATCTTCACGAAGTAGGCGATCTCCTTGCCCTTACAAACTCCTTGGTTCAACTCCACAATCTTGTCGGAGGCTCCCAAGTGACACCTAGCCAATCTAGGAGACACCACTCTCCAAGAAGTAACAAATGGTGCGTTGATGATGAACTCCTTGCTCTTGTGCTTCAAATGATAGTCTCCCCAACACTCAACTCTCTCTCATAGGTTTTGGATCTGGTGGAAAGAAGATATGAGTGGAAAGCAACTTGGGAAGGCTAGAGATCAAGATTCATATGGTAGGAATGGAATATCTTGGCCTCAACACATGAGTAGGTGGTTCTCTCTCAGAAATGGTAAGTTGGAAGTGTAGGTTCGTTTTGATGGCTCTCTCCACGAATGAAGAGGAGGTGGAGGGGTATATATAGCCTCCACATAAAATCTAACCGTTACACACAATTTACCAAACTCGGTGGGACCGAATTGTTAAACTCGGTCGGACCGATTTAGTAAACCTAGCGACCGTTAGTGATTTCCGGTGGGACCGACATGCAACTCGGTGAGACCGATTCGGTTAGGGTTAGGGCATAACGTAATCTCGGTAAGACCGATTACACAAACTCGGTGAGACCGATTTGGTAATAAGCTTTCGAGAGAGTTGGTCAGGTAAACTCGGTGGGACCGATTTGCTCTTTTCGGTGAGACCGAAATGTTACAAAAAGGAAACAGAGAGTTTACATTGCAATCTCGATGGGACCGATCGCTCACTTTTGTTAGACCAAAACATTACAAAGGGAAACAGAGAGATTGCAGCCCCATCTCGGTGAGACCGAGATCCCTATCGGTAAGACCGATTTGCTTAGGGTTTGTGGCAGTGGCTATGACTTTTTGGAATCGGTGGCGCCGGATAGGAAGAATCGGTGTGACCGATTTTGGCTTTGGGTTTAGGTCATTTGTGGATGTGGGAAAGTAGTTGAGGGTTTTGGAGCATATCACTAAGCACATGAAGCAAGAGGCTCATTAAGCAACACCTCATCCCTCCTTGATAGTATTGGCTTTTTCTATAGACTCAATGTGATCTTGGATCACTAAAATGTAAAATGAAGAGTCTTGAGCTTTTCAGCTTTAGCCAATCCTTTGTCCTTAGTATTTTGAGGGATCCACTTTCATCATCCATGCCATGCCATTCATTGAGCTTTCCTGAAATAATACTCTTGGAATAGCATTAGCTCAATGAGCTATATGTTGTTATGAATTACCAAAACCACCTAGGGATAGTTGCACTTTCAATCTCCCCCGTTTTGGTAATTGATGACAATATATAGATCAAAGCTTCGACAAATGATAATAAAATTAAATAACATCGTCGCTTTGAGAAGTATGTGATAAGCAAGAGCTCCCCCTAAATTTGTGCATAGTTTTAGATTTGCTTTGGACTGCAAATGCACAATGAATTAGGCTCATGGGTTACTCTTCCATGTCACATACATCTTGGTGGAGCGCTCAAAATAATAACAATGAATACATGCACTCATCACCAAGCATAGTGAGTGATCTCATAAGATAGATAGGATAATATCAAGCATGCATAAGTGTAGTTTATGATCAAACACATGATCATCAATGTCTCACAAGCATAGTATCTAAACCAAAAGCAAACAAAGTTTGAAAAACCACCAAATAAAGCAAGAGAGAACAAAAGCAACCCTCTCTCTCTCTCTCGAAGCCTATGATCTATACATTCCCCCCCTTTGGCAACAAGTTACCAAAAAGTTCATAGAAAATGCATAGTGCTAGATCGACTCTCAGGCTTGATCTTCTGGTGGTGGTGTAGAGATGACTCCTTGGACGAAGGCTTCAGTTGAAGTGGATGGAGCTGGAGGAGTTGGTCTTTGGATCTGGTTGCCTTTGGGCCGTGAGGGGCGTGGTGGTGGTCTTTGAAGTTGTTGCTCTAGTGTCATCCTTGCACCGCAACTGACCTCTGGCTCTGGGCACTCTGGCAAACACATTGGTGGTAGTCTTGCCCTTCCTCTCCTACATGTCATCCTGCAATTGCTCCTGGCCGATCAATCTCGCCACTTTGACATCTAGATCATAGAATTTTTGTTCCATGATTCTTTCAAGGCTCTCCTTGTTTTGAGTTAGGGTGGCCAACCCCTTCTCAATCCTCAGAGTTGATGCTATCAAGTAACCAAGCTGCTCCTGTTTGGTTTTCAAGAAATATTCAGATGCCTCCTCTTGAGTTGGCATCTTGGCAGCCTTCTCCTTCTTTGCCTTCTCTCTCTTCTCCTGAGCTTGAACTGATTGTGGATCATCTTCATTCATGACAACCTCATTCTCCTCAAAGTCTGGATAAAGTGGAAAAATGTTCCTTATCCAACTAATATTTCCCTGTGCCCATCTTTGAGTTGATCAATTCCTGAATTTGAGGTGCATATCCACAACTCCTCTTCTGATCTGCTGCAGTCCTCTTGATTGTTTCAACTATTAGGCTCATAACTTTAAACTTCTGAGGTACATCAAACACATGCAGCATATTGATGGCATGCCCTCTGATCATGTTATGGTCACCAGACTTGGGCAACAAAGTGTGCCTCAGAATCCAATTTATGGTTGGCAACCCTGACAGCAGAAAGTGAACTGATCCAAACTTGTGAGTCTCTACTGCCTTGTCTGGAATCTCCTTGTACATGTGAGCCATTGAATTGTGACCCAACTTCTTCTTTGCATAAATGTCCAGGTCATCCTCATTTTCCTTGGGGGCATTTATCAGACTTGCCCATTCTTCAACAGTGGATTGGTACCTTGTACCTTGAGACATCCAAACAATTCTACCATCTGGGTAAAAATGTGCTGTGTAGTAGAACTGCATGATAAGCTCATCATTCCAGTTGGTGAACTTCTGTCCAACGAAATCTACAACTCCACAAGCAACAAAGCTTTCTTGCACTCCAGGATAGTGCTGCTCATTTTCCTTGATGAATTTCCAGTCAACCCACCTCATGTCACAAACTATGGGCTTCTTGTCCAACAGAATTGTTTAATAGAAGTCCTGCTGTTCCTTTGTGTGGAACCTGTAGTCAACAGCAGTTCTTCTTCTTGAAGCATATGGATCTTCCATCCTCCACAGTATTAGCCCTGAATCTTTCCTGATTCTCATGTCCTCAGCCACAGGATGGGCATCATTGTGGTCTGGTATCTTGGGCTTGAGCTTTCTAAGGACCTGACCTTCTTCATCTGAATCTTCAGCAACATTGGGCACTGGGGCCTTGTTCTTCTCAGTAGCTGGAATACTCCTAGTATTCCTCTTTGGAACTTGCTTGGCCTTGGAGGAAGCTTTGGGTGCTTCCTTGGGCTTGGATGTTGCAGCCCCTGATCTGATTGGATCACCCATAAGCTTAGGTGCCTTAGGTGCTGGTGCAGCATCCTCTTCCTTTTCTTCAGAATCCCTTCTCATTGAGGGCTTTCCAAGGACCTTGGCAGTTGTGGTTCTAGCTCTCTTCTTTTTCTTGTCTTGATCACCATCATCCTCTGATTCAATTGTGAACTTCATAGTTGCACCAGTGGGAACTTTCTGAGGTTTGGATGATGTATCTTTCCTTGCAGGTGCCACTTTGGGTTGAGCTTGAGCTGGCACTTGAGTGGACTTTCTGGCCTTTGGCATTGGTGTCCTCTTGGCAGGAACTTTCCTTTTCAGACCTGGTTTAGTGCTTTGTGTAGAGCCATATTCTTTCTTGAGCACCACTTTCTTGGAAGTGGCCTCATCTTCCTCAGCTTTGTAATCTTAATCCTCAGAATCTGAAGTTCTTTTCCTCCTTTGCCTAGTAGCAGCCTTAGGCAAATTGCTAGGAGTACTTCTGCTCCCTTCATCTGTTGTTGAGGGACTAGTGCCCTCACTCAAGTCCATCTGCTCTTCTGACCTATTTTGGCTGTCACTCTGATCAGACATACTGCAAAAGCTGACTGCTGGCCCTGTGAAGAGTTTTAGATGAGATAGAATAGATGAGCATCACAAAATGCAGAGATTTTGGCAAAGAATGATTCAAAAGTTCAGTTTAGTTTTCCACGAAAGCATTTGGATCAACCGATTTTCAAACTCGGTGATACGAAGCAGTTTTGGAACCTAAATCGATGATCTCGGTTGGACGAGTCACGGTTGATGGCACCGAGACTGCTAGGGTTTCACAGAATCCTCAAATCGGTCGCACCGATTAGTAATTCTCGGTCAGACCGAGAGTCACTAGTGCAATGGCATAAGCCAAATCGGTGAGACCGAGTTTTTCAACTCGGTGGGTCCGAGATGGTTTCAGCGGAAACCTAACCCTAAAAATTTGAATCACATCTAATCTATGAACTACTTTGGCTGGATAGAAGAGTTTCAATCGTGGCAAGAATCAATATGAAAACAATGTGCTAGGAATCAGACGTGGATAGCACAAAGATCAAGTCCATACCCTAACTTGGCGGTGGACTTGCTACGGCGGCAACGGCGGGGACAAAATCCGTTGACGGCGGCGGAGACCAGCGATAGGAGGCTGCTGGCGATGAGGAGACGATCTGGAGACCACGATGGCAGAGCGAGCTGTTGCGCGGGCGAAGGGTTTCGGAGAAATTTCCAAAATTTTGCCCGTGGCTATATATAGCCCGACCCTGTCAGTGTGACCGAGTGGAACAACTCGGTGGCACCGAGATGCATAAGCGTGTTCGATTCTGACCGTCGGGAGACCGAAGAGTTCTAATCGGTTGCACCGAGATTGAAAACTCAGATCAACTTGGTGATCTCGGTAGGACCGAAATGGAGGAATCGGTCAGACCGAGAATCACAAAGAGGTTTTGGAAGTTTAAGTCTATGACGAATCGGGGACTCCGAGTGCTCCTCACACAGAGTGGTTCGAATCTGACTTGATCAAATTTTGTGATGTAGCATGAATAGAGTTTGAGATGAGAAAAGCATAGATAGCTAAAGCAGGTTCTTAGACATTCTTGTCCATCCACTTGGCACAAAGAAAAGAATCCAAACAAACAAAACAACAAGTGGATGCCCTTGAATGAGTAAAATATGCACCAACATGCTCACACAATAAGATGGCAAATGAAATATGTGGCAAAGCATGGACAACCAAATCTAGCATCTATCAAGCAATTGGCGATGACTAGGTCATCTATATATGAGTATATTGACTTAGGAGTCAAATGAGAACATATTATCGTAGGTCATACTCATCGTTTAAGCTCAAGTGGGGTTACCACTTTTACATAATGCATTGTTGTGTTCACACCATTAGAGTTGCTTTGACTCAATTCTTAGAGTTAAGCTCCCCCTAGATGTGAGATCCCCCCTTAGAGGGATGAACTAACCTTGGGTTTTGTCGATGATGACTTCATGTAGGTGTTGAAGATGTAGATGCTCAATGTTGATGTAGACCTTTTGGAGCAATCCTTTGGAGTGAGTTGCACTTTCAACTTACCTACATGGGTTAGTCCCACAAGGAACAAACAAGAATATCCATAGACATAGAGTGATGCACACACAAGATGATGTCCATGAAATCATTAGGTTACCTTGTCCCTTGCCTTACCAACATGAGGGTTTGTGACTCCTTGAACTAGTGCAAGATGTGAAAGTTGATTGCACTTGTTCTTGCCAAAATGATATGAGTGAAGAATGTTGGCGGAGTCACCCTCAAGAACTCTATAGTTCTTCTTCTTCGGGATCCACATCATCTTGATGGGAATCCTTGGAGTTATAGTTGTACTTGATGAAGTAGAACTTGGCGTAGTCTTGGGGACCCACTTGAACGAGGCTTTAGGTGCTTCTTCAAATGCATCAATCTCTTCTTGAAGCTTGTCCTTGCCTTTGTTCTTGTGGTCTTGTGGTGGAAGATCATCTTGAGCTTGTGTTCCCTTGAAGGAAGTAGGATCATACTTCTCTTGTTGAGGAACAAACTTCGTCTTGGGGTATTGATCTTCTTCCCACTCAACTCCATTGGCGTTGAACTTTCGTTCAAAACCAACACCTTGATTCTTCCGGTGCCTTCCTTGCTTGCGTACAATTTCCTCGAATTGCTTGCTCCCGACAAGGCTCTTGTAAACACCTTTCTCTATAATTCCCTTCAATAAGCTATTTTCTTGCTCAAGTGTAACTTGGCTAAGATAATCATTAGTGGAATGAAGAGAACTACTAGAAGCAACAATATTGGATTTGACATTATTATTGTTACTACTAGAGGAAGTATCTTTCTTGTACTTGTCACTAGACTTGACTTATGGCATGTAAGTAGATAAGAGTAAACGCTTGGCAATGTAAGAAGAACTTTTCTTGCAGAGATCATCATTGATTGCTTTTAAGAACTCATGCTCTTGCTCAAGATTGAGCTTTTCAAAGCGTAACTTCTCATGAGCCCTTAAAAGTTCTCGATGGTCTTCGTAGATAGTTTCATGAGCTAACTTAAGAGAGTTTAGTTCTTTAGTTAGAAGCTCAATCTTCTCCTTATCATTGTCATTCCTTTTATCTTGATTAGCATGATTAATTGACGTTTCATCATAGTATTCATCACTAGAGTTGTCAACAAGTAAATCATCATCCACAAGCAAGTCATCTTCATCACTATTAAAATCAACATACTCGGGATGTGTTACCTTTGGACCTTTGGCCATGAAGCATCTTCCAACACCTTCATTTGGTGAGTCAAATATGTCGTAGGAGTTGGTTGACACAAGTGCTAGACCGGCAACACCTTCATCTTGAGTATATTCGGAGTCAGAGTGATAGCTTCTCTCGGAGTGATTGTCAGAGTCGGAGCCGGATACCCATTCACCAACATGAGCTTGATGTCTTCGTTTTGTATAGCTCCTTGATGACTTGTCCTTCCTTTTCGAATCCTTGCTTCTCCGTGAGGGTCTTCGTTCATAACGATCATCTCTACTCCTCCTCTCTCTTGGTGGTGATTCTTCTCTTTTGCTCCTTCTTCTTGGAGAATATTCTCTTCTTTTGTAGGGTGCTGTACACTCATTGGAATAGTGTCCGGGTCTCCCACAATTGTAGCAATTGCGCTCACGGCTAGAAGATCTTTTGTCATTCTAACACCTTGACTTGGAGCATCTTTCTTTGCTTCTAATCTTGTAGAATTTGTTGAAGTTCTTCACCATTAAGCTCAATTCTTCATTGAAGGTTGGTTTCTCACTTGATGATGTGGGGGCTTCACTTGAGACTTTGTAAGCACCACTTGACTTGTTGTGAAGTTCCTCCTTATCCTCGAGTGACATCTCATGAGCAACAATTCTTCCAATGACTTCCGTTGGCTTGAGATCTTTGTAGTTTGGCATCATTTGGATCAATGTGCACACGGTATCATACTTTCCATCCAATGCTCTTAGGATTTTCTTGATGATGAATTTGTCGGTCATCTCTTCACTCCCTAAGCCGCAATCTCATTTGTGATAAGAGCAAGCCTAGAGTACATTTCAGCGACACCTTCACCATCCTTCATTTTGAACTTGTCAAGTTGACTTTGGAGCACATCAACTTGGATTCTTTGACGGACTCGGTACCTTCATGCATATCAATCAAAGTATCCCAAATTTCCTTTGCATTCTCAAGGCGGCTGATTTTGTTGAATTCTTGAGGCACAATCCGTTGAAGATGATATCACAAGCTTGAGCGTTGTATTGCAGCATCTTCAATTCTTCCACATTAGCTTCACGGTTCGGTTCTCTCCCATCAAAAATTCACCTTGCAAGCCAATACAAATAATTGCCCAAGCGGCGGGTTATGTCCAAGAATATGCATTTTCATCTTATGCTTCCAACTAGCAAAATTAGTACCATCAAAGTAAGGAGCTCTACGGTGATAATTTCCCTCGCTAGACGCCATACTCTCCTAGGTTGTGAAACCAAGGCTATGACCACCAAAAGCTATGGAAATCAAAGCAAATGGAGACCAAAGCTCTGATACCACTTGTAGGACCTTGAAGTATGTCTAGAGGGGGGGGTGATTAGACTACTTGACCGATAAAAACTTAACCTTTTCCCAATATTAGAGTTTGGCAGATTTTAGCTACTTTAGGACAAGTCAAGCAATCATCACACAATTCAAGAAAGCATGCAAAGAGTATATAGGCGGCGGAAATTAAAGCATGCAACTTGCAAGAAAGTAAAGGGAAGGGTTTGGAGGATTCAAACGCAATTGGAGACACTGATGTTTTTGGCGTGGTTTCGATAGGTGGTGCTATCATACATCCATGTTGATGGAGACTTCAACCCACGAAGGGTAACGGCTACGCGAGTCCACGGAGGGCTCCACCCACGAAGGGTCCATGAAGAAGCAACCTTGTCTATCCCACCATGGCCGTCGCCCACGAAGAACTTGCCTCACTAGCGGTAGATCTTCACGAAGTAGGCGATCTCCTTGCCCTTACAAACTCCTTGGTTCAACTCCACAATCTTGTCGGAGGCTCCCAAGTGACACCTAGCCAATCTAGGAGACACCACTCTCCAAGAAGTAACAAATGGTGCGTTGATGATGAACTCCTTGCTCTTGTGCTTCAAATGATAGTCTCCCCAACACTCAACTCTCTCTCATAGGTTTTGGATCTGGTGGAAAGAAGATTTGAGTGGAAAGCAGCTTGGGAAGGCTAGAGATCAAGATTCATATGGTAGGAATGGAATATCTTGGCCTCAACACATGAGTAGGTGGTTCTCTCTCAGAAATGGTAAGTTGGAAGTGTAGGTTCTTTCTGATGGCTCTCTGAAAGTGCAACTAATCCCCGGGTGGTTTTGGTAATTAATAACAACATATATATCATTGAACTAATAGTTACTTGATAATCATTTCAGAAAGTTCAGTGATATGGGTATGGAAAGGACTGAAGAAGTGGACCCCTCAAAGTGCTAAGGCAAGCATTGGCAAAAGCTCAAGACTCCATTTTTGGTTTAGTGATCCAAGATCACATTGAGTCCATAGGAAAGCCAATACTATTAAAAGGGGATGAGGTTATGTTGATGATCTAGTTGCTCAAAGTGCTTAGTGATACATCTCCTAAACTATCAGCAACTCTCACTGCCATATACACTCATAAGTAATCTCGGTCCCACCGATTTTCCAAACCAGTCCACACCGAGATGAACCACCTCGGACACAAAGCCAAACCCTAGAAATTTCGGATTTTCCAATTACGAACTCGGTCTCACGAAACTTGAGTTGCCAAGCTTCAGTAACCTACGTCATCAAATGGTGTCACCGAGATGATGAAGTCGGTCCCACCGAGATTGGCAAGCTCTTGTCTTTGCACGAATCGGACTAGCAAGAGATTGTATTTTCGGTCCCACGAAAATCCCAACGTTCACATGATTTGAACTTTCGGTCTCACCGAGTTGTCAACTTCGGTCCCACCGAGATTGGTCAAATGTGTGTAGCAGTTGGATTTTGTGTGGAGGCTATAAATACCCTCCACCCCTCTTCACTCGTGGAGAGAGCCATCGAAAGAACTACCACTCCTACCTTACATTTACGAGAAGAAAACTACCTACCCTTGTGTTGAGATCAAGTTGCTCCACTCCCACCATATGAAGCTTGATCTCTAGCCTTCCCAAGTTGCTTTCCACTCAATCCTTTCTTCCACCACAGCCAAATCGGTGAGGAGAGTTGAGTGTTGGGGAGATTATCATTTGAAGCACAAGAGCAAGGAGTTCATCATCACCAACACCATCTATTACCTTTTGGAGGTGGTGCCTCCTAGATTGGTTAGGTGTCGCTTGGGAGCCTCCGTCGAGATGTGGAGTTGAACCAAGAAGTTTGTAAGGGCAAGGAGATCGCCTACTTCGTGAAGATCTACCCCGAGTAAGGCTAGCCCTCCGTGGGCGTAGGCCATGATGGCATAGACAAGGTTGCTTCTTCGTGGACCCTTCGTGGGTGGAGCCCTCCGTGGACTCTCGCAGCCGTTACCCTCCGTGGGTTGAAGTCTCCATCAACGTGGATTGACGATATCACCACCTATCGGAACCACGAGAAAAATCTCTGCGTCTCCAAATTGCGTTTGCTCTTCTCCACCTCTCTTTACTACATGTGCAATTTACTTTCCGCTGCCTATACTCTAGAATTGCATGTGTAGGGTGATACTTGACTTGATCATAATCGTGAATCTGCCAAAAACTTGTCTTTATCAAAAGGCTGAATTTTTATATTGTCAAGTAGTCTAATCACCCCCCCTCTAGACATACTTTCGATCCTACAAGTGGTATCAGAGCTTTGGTTTCCATTGTATTGGTTTCCATTGCATTGGACTCCATAAGCTTGGTTTCACAACCTAGGAGAGTATGGCGTCTAGTGAGGTAATTTTAAAGAGGTCCTTACTTTGATGGTACAAACTTTGCTAGTTGGAAGCATAAAATGAAAATGCATATTCTTGGCCATAACCCAGCCGCATGGGGCATTATTTGTGTTGGTATGCAAGGTGAATTCTTGAGGAAGGAAAAGTTCGGATCGTGAAGCTACAACGAGATGAATTGCGGATGTTGCAAAACAATGCTCAAGCTTGTGACATTCTCTTCAATGCCTTGTGTCGAGGAGTTCAACAAAATCAGCCGTCTTGAGAATGCAAAAGAGATTTGGGATACTTTGGTCAAAATGCACGAAGGTACCGAGTCCATGAAGGAATCAAAGCTAGATGTTCTTCAAGGTCGACTTGACAAGTTCAAGATGAAGGAAGGTGAAGGAGTCGCTGAAATGTACTCTAGGCTTGCTCTCATCACAAATGAGATTGCCGGCTTAGGAAGCGAAGAAATGACCGACCGATTCATCATCAAGAAGATTCTCGAGCTTTGGATGGAAAGTATGACACCGTGTGCACTTTGATCCAAATGATGCCAAACTACAAGAATCTCAAGCCAACCAAGTCATTGGAAGAATTGTTGCTCATGAGATGACACTTAAGGATAAGGAAGAGCTTCACAACAAGTCAAGTGGTGCTTACAAAGCTACAAGTGATGCTCCCACAACCTCAAGTGACAAGCTAGTTTCCAATGAAGAGATAAGCCTAATGGTGAAGAACTTCAACAAATTCTACAAGAGTAGAAGCAAAGAGAGAAGCTCAAAGTCTAGATCATATGATGAAAAGAGATCTTCTAGTCGTGATCGAAGCTGCTACAATTGTGGAAGACCGGACACTACTCAAGTGAGTGTTCGGCTCCCCTGAAGAGAAGAGAAGAATCTCCAAGAAGAAGAAGCTCAAGAGAAGAGTCACCTCGGAAGAGAGAAGGAGTAGAGATGATCGTTATGAGCGAAGACCCTCTCGGAGAAGCAAGGATTCGAGAGAAGAAAGACAAGTCATCAAGGAGCTACACAAGAAGAAAACATCAAGCTCATGTAGGTGAATGGGTCTCCGGCTCCGACTCGACAATCAATCGAAAGAAGCTATCACTCCAACTCCGACTACATCAAGATGAAGGTGTTGCGGTCTTGCTCTCGTATCCTCCAACTCCAACTCCTATGACTTATTTGATTCACCAAATGAGGGAATTGGAAGATGCTTCATGGCTAAAGGCCCCAAGGTATCACACCCTGAATTCATTGACTTTGATAGTGATGAGGATGACTTGCTTGGTGAAGATGAGCTTTTACATGACAAATCTAGTGAGCCTAGTAATGATGAAGATGCTAGTAGTCTTTATAGTCGAGAAGAGTCGAATGACAATGCTATGAAGGAGATTGAGCGTCTAACTAAAGAACTAAACACTCTTAAGTTAGCTCATGAAACAACTCAAGAAGATCATAGAGAGCTCCTAAGATCTCATGAGAAGCTACGCTTCGAGAAGCTCACTCTAGAGCAAGAACATGAGTTTCTAAAAGCTATCAATGATGATCTTCGAAAGAAGAGTTCTTCATATCTTGCCAAATGACTTCTCTTGTCTAATTTCTTGCCACCTATTAAAACTAAGCATGACAAGCATAAGAAAAATTCTTCATCTAGTAGTAACAATAACCATGATAAATCCAATATTGTTGCTTCTAGTAGTTCTCTTGATTCCACTAACAATGTTTCAAGCCAAGTTACACTTGAGCAAGAAAATAGTTTATTGAAAGGGATTATAGAAAGGTGTCTACAAGAGCCTTGCGGAAGCAAGAACTTTGAGAAATTGTTACAAGCAAGGAAGGCACCGAAGAATCAAGGAATTGGTTTTGAGCGAAAGTTCAACGCCGAAGGTGTTGAATGGGAAGAAGGTCAATATCCCACTCCACAGTTTATTCCTCAAAAGGAGAAGTACAATCCTACTTCTTCCAATGTGGAACAAGCTCAAGATGACCTTCCACCACAAGACCACAAGCTAAAAGGCAAGGACAAGCTTCAAGAGGAGATTGATGCATTTATTGAAGCACCTAAAGCCATGGTCAAGTGGGTTCCCAAGGAAACGTCGAGTTCTACTTCGTCAAGCTCAACTAAAACCCCAAGGATTCCCATCAAGATGATGTGGATCCCGAAGAAGAAGAACTAGAGAGTTCTTGAGGGTGACTCCACCAACATACTTCACTCACATTCATTTTGGCAAAAACTTGTGCAACCAACTTCCACATCTTGCACTAGTTCATGGAGTCACAAACCCTCTTGTTGGTAAGTCAAGGGACAAGGTAATCATTGCTTTCATGGACATCATCTATTGTGAACTTCAATCTATGTCCATGGATATCCTTGTTTGTTCCTTGTGGGACTAACCCATGTAGGTATTGAAAGTGCCGAATCAAAGGATTGCTCCCAACTCTTGATGATCTTCATCAACATTGAGCATCCACATCTTCAACATCTACATGAAGTCTTCTCGACAACCCAAGGTTAGTTTGACCCTTTAAAGGGGTTCTCACATCTAGGGGAGCTTTGCTCTAAAGAATTGAGCTAAAGCATCTTCAAATGATGTGAACACATCAATGCTTTATGTAAAAGTGGTAACCCCACTTGTGCTTAAACGATGAGTATGACCTATGATCAAATGTTCTCATTTGACTCCTAAGTCAATATACTCATATAAAGATGACCTAGTCATCGACAAATTGTGTGATAGTAGCTAGAGTTTTGTTTGTGCATGTTTGACACATATTTCATTTGCTATCTTATGAGCATGTTGGATGCATGATTTTATCCATTCGAGGACATCCATTTGTTGCTTTGGTCGTTTTGATTTTTCTGACCAAATGGATGGACAAGAATGCCTAAGTACCTCCCCTAGCTATCTATGCTTTCTTGTCTCAAATTCTATTCATGCTTACATCACAAACTTTGAACAAGTCAATTTGGACCCTCCGAGTGAGGAGCACTTTCGAGCCACCGATCCGTCAAGGGCTAACTTCCAAAACCTTCTAAGTGATTTGGTCGAGACCAACCCACACAAATTCGGTTGAAACCGAAAACATTTAGATTGATCTAGGTTTTCACCTCGGTGAAACCGAGTTGTGAATTCGGCGTGACAAGTGTGTAACTACTGCGAGTTATTCATCTCGGTGCCACCGAGTTTTACAACTCGGTCCCACCAACAAAGGGGTATATATACTCAGGGGGCGCGCGTTGATTTCTACTTCAAAACGCCTCGCCCCCACCCCTTCTTTGCCGTCGCCGTGGTCTCCGGATCGTCTCCGTCGTCGCTTTGTCGCCCTCGCCGCAGGTCTCCGTCGCCGTCAGCGGACATCTTCTCCGCGCCGTTGCGCCGTGAGAAACTCCACCAAGTTAGGGTGAGTTTGATCCCACTCGTGCTCCCATCTCCGATTCAATGCACGTTTGGTTTGCTGTAATCTTGCCACGATTGAAATCTTCACGAACACAAGATTAGTTCCTTTGAGCGAGATTGAGTAAAAATTTTAGGGTTAGGTTTCCGCCGAACACATCTCGGTGAGACCGATTTTACATTCTCGGTATGACCGATTTGGCCTCTGGCCATTGCTTTGCCCTTCGGTCCAACCGAGTTGTGCAAATCGGTGCGACGAAATGAGGATTTAGTGAAACCCTAGTGTTTTCGGCGGGACGAAACACACTTGATCCAACCGAAAGTGGTGTGAATGCTTCATTTGAACACTTGGATTCACGAATTTTAAACTTGGTCGACCGAAATGTCTTCGTGAAAACCTAATACTAGAATTTGAACTCATTTTGTTTGCAAAAACTTCGCGATTTGTGATAACTCTTCTACTCTGCCTACACCTTATCTATTCACGGGTTGTCGGCCATATCGGATGCGGTGACAGCGAGAACAGGTCGAGTCACCTATTGCTGATATTCGAGGCGGGCACTAGTCCGATCGGTAGCTCATCGGATGATGGTGAGAGGAGTACACCAAGTGGTTTGCCTCCTGCAGCCACGGGGCGAAAGAAGAGGAACTCAGATGAAGAAGATTCTGATTTCATTGTTGAGGAAGAGGTCTCCTCCAAGCCCAAGAGAAAAGTTGTTGCCAAAGAGCCACATGGTCAGCAAACCAAGAAAGGCACCAGAAAAGTCAAGCAGTCCACTGTTGCCAAGAAGCTGAGTTTGGAAGAGGAAACTTCAAGCAAGGTGAAGAAAACTTCCAAGAGGAAGAGGATTGTGCATGATGATGCAGCAGAGGAAGATGATGATGAGGAAGCACCCCAGCCTCCTCCTCAGAAGTCTAAGTTCATGGGTGATGCCATCAGGGCTGGAGCCACTTCCAAGCCCAAGCAATCTGCTCCAGTCAAGGCAGCTCCAGCAAAGCCTGCCGCCAAGCCCAAGAAGACAATCGAGAACATTCCAGCATCGAGAAGAAGAAAGATGATGTGCCACCAGGTGTGTCGGATGATGAAGCACCGTCTTCTTTGAAACTTTGTGAAAGCCACTACACAATGATGCTCATCCTCAAGTGAGAACATGAAGGAAAGGAAAGATAGAGGTCTCGGGCTATGGAGACAAGCTGATCCATATCTTTGTGAGGAGAAGAACTCTGTTGATCCAAGATTCCACACCGAGAGCAGCGGGACTTCTATGAGATTGTCTTGATGGACAAGAAGCCCATAGTTGCAGACACTCGATATGTTGATTGGGCATACATTGTGATGAAAACACAGAGATTTCTTTCCACATGTGCATGAGAGCTTCACTGCATGTGGTGTTGCAGACTTTGTGGGTCAGAAGTTGACCAGTTGGAATGATGAAATGATTATGCAATTCTATGCCACAACTCATTTCTATCCAGATGGAAAGATCACATGGATGACTGAAGGCCAAAGATTTTCTTCAACTGTTGCAGAATGGGCAGAACTGCTGAATGCTCCAGTGCCAAGAGAGGATGATGTTGATGTGTATGGTATTCCCAAGAAGAACCATGAATCCATGAAGAATATGTACAAAGAGGTTCCAGCTAAGGATTTAGGAATCTGGAAGCTCGGCTCGATCATACTATCTCCGGGAAGGTCTACCTACCACAAACACTATTACGAGGCATACCTTGATGCCCAAGTCTGGAGATCATCGCATGATCAGAGGATACTCTATCAACATGCTGCATATACTTGATGAGAAAGCACCTTTCAAGGTGATGGACTTGATAGTTGAGACCATCAAGAGGACTGCGGTGACGAAAGAGGTCATGTGGATTTGCCCACATATTGGATGCTTATCAATGCCAAGTTTGGCACGGGCACATACTTGTTGGATAGACCACACTTGCCACTGCAGCCTGAGCATGAGGACAATGTTGTTGTGATGGATGAGGAGGATCCAACGTCAGTTGAAGGTCAAGCAAAGATTGAAGCTGCCAAGAAAGCCAAAGCTGAGAAGGAAGCAGCAGCAGCAGCTAAACCCAAGAGTGTTGGAGAGCAGCTCCTTGAAGCTACCCAAAGGATTGAGCAACGCTTTGTCCAACATTATGCAGATCTCGGGAGAGTCTTGAGAGGATTGTTGAAGACAAGATCCATGCTCTGGATGTGAAGTGGTGAAGTGCAAATAGCACAACAAGCTTGAGGCGGATATTGAGGAAGCGAAGAGGAGAAGGAAGAGCTCATGCGTGAGATGCAGGATGACTTAGTCGAGATGATTATCAACAGATTGCTCCGGTTCCCACAAGACCCGATCAGCTGCTATTCGATGGATGACACGGGACTACAGCTTGAGCACCTCCCACAGCTCCATCAGTTGCTCCAGCTCCAGCTCCAGCTCCAGCTCCAGTGACCACTCCTCCAGCTCCACAGACATCAGCTGAAGTCTTCGCCGATGCTGCCATCTCAACTCCAACATCAACCCAGACAGGAGCCGCCAGCAGAGTCCCGGTGGCGCTTAGCTCTATGCCTTTTGAACTTTTGGTAACTTGTTGCCAAAGGGGAAAATTGTATAGATCATAGGACTTCGAGAGAGAGAGTGCTGTCGCTTTTACTCTTTCGTTCATTTGCGGTTTCTTTGCGATACTTTTGATTTTTGAGACATTCCGTGTGTTTGATACTACATTTCATTCTACCTTAATGAGTGCTCGGTCGTACTATGCCTTAATGTGTGCTTAATGCTTATCATATGCTATTCATATCTTGTATGACCATTTACTCATGTCTTGGTGATTGGGTGCATGCTGTTCATTCTTATCATTTTGTGCGCTCCACCAAGATGTATGTGACATGGAAGAGTGACCCATGATCCTAATCGATTGTGCATTTGCATTCAAGCGCAAATCTTAAATAATGCACAAATTTAGGGGAGCTCTTGCTTATCACATACTTCTCAAAGCGATGATATTATTCATTGATTATATCCTTTGTCGAAGCTTTGATCTATATGTTGTCATCAATTACCAAAAGGGGAGATTGAAAGTGCAACTAATCCCGGGTGGTTTTGGTAATTAATAACAACATATATATCATTGAACTAATAGTTACTTGAGAATCATTTCGAAAGTTCGATTGATATGGGTATGGCAAGGATGAAGAAGTGGACCCCTCAAAATGCTAAGGCAAGCATTGGCAAAAGCTCAAGACTCCATTTTTGGTTTAGTGATCCAAGATCACATTGAGTCCATAGGAAAGCCAATACTATTAAAGGGGATGAGGTTATGTTGATGATCTGGTTGCTCAAAGTGCTTAGTGATACATCTCCTAAACTATCGACAACTCTCACTACAATATACACTCATAAGTAATCTCGGTCCCACCGATTTTCCAAACCAGTCACACCGAGATGAACCACCTCGGACACAAAGCCAAACCCTAGAAATTTGAATTTTCCGATTCGAACTCGGTCTCACGAAACTTGAGTTGCCAAGCTTCAGTAACCTTACATCATCAAATCGGTGTCACCGAGATGATGAAGTCGGTCCCACCGAGATTGGCAAGCTCTTGTCTTTGGACGAATTGGACTAGCAAGAGATTGTATTTTCGGTCCCACGAAAATCCCAACGTTCACATGATTTGAACTTTCGGTCTCACCGAGTTGTCAACTTCGGTCCCACCGAGATTGGTCAAATGTGTGTAGCGGTTGGATTTTGTGTGGAGGATATAAATACCCTCCACCCCTCTTCACTCGTGGAAGAGCCATCGAAAGAACTACCACTCCTACCTTACATTTACGAGAAAAAACTACCTACCCTTGTGTTGAGATCAAGTTGCTCCACTCCCACCATATGAAGCTTGATCTCTAGCCTTCCCAAGTTGCTTTCCACTCAATCCTTTCTTCCACCACAGCCAAATCGGTGAGGAGAGTTGAGTGTTGGGGAGATTATCATTTGAAGCACAAGAGCAAGGAGTTCATCATCACCAACACCATCTATTACCTTTTGGAGGGTGGTGCCTCCTAGATTGGTTAGGTGTCTCTTGGGAGCCTCCGTCGAGATGTGGAGTTGAACCAAGAAGTTTGTAAGGGCAAGGAGATCGCCTACTTCGTGAAGATCTACCCCGAGTAAGGCTAGCCCTCCGTGGGCGTAGGCCATGATGGCATAGACAAGGTTGCTTCTTCGTGGACCCTTCGTGGGTGGAGCCCTCCGTGGACTCTCGCAGCCGTTACCCTCCGTGGATTGAAGTCTCCATCAACGTGGATTGACGATAGCACCACCTATCGGAACCACGAGAAAAATCTCCGCGTCTCCAAATTGCGTTTGCTCTTCTCCACCTCTCTTTACTACATGTGCAATTTACTTTCCGCTGCCTATACTCTAGAATTGCATGTGTAGGGTGATACTTGACTTGATCATAATCGTGAATCTGCCAAAAACTTGTCTTTATTAAAAGGCTGAATTTTTATATTATCAAGTAGTCTAATCACCCTCCTCTAGAGATACTTTCGATCCTACACTCTCTCCACGAATGAAGAGGAGGTGGAGGGGTATATATAGCCTCCACACAAAATCTAACCGTTACACACAATTTACCAAACTCGGTGGGACCGAATTGTTAAACTCGGTCGGATCGATTTAGTAAACCTAGTGACCGTTAGTGATTTTCGGTGGGACCGACATGCAACTTGGTGAGACTGATTCGGTTAGGGTTAGGGCATAACGTAATCTCGGTAAGACCGATTACACAAACTCGGTGAGAACGATTTGGTAATAAGCTTTCCAGAGAGTTGGTCAGGTAAACTCGGTGGGACCGATTTGCTCTTTTCGGTGAGACCGAAATGTTACAAAAAGGAAACAGAGAGTTTACATTGCAATCTCGGTGGGACCGATCGCTCACTTCGGTTAAACCGAAATGTTCTGAAGGAAACAAAGAGATTGCAACCCCATCTCGGTGAGACCGAGATCCCTATCGATAAGACCGATTTGCTTAGGGTTTGTGGCGGTGGCTATGACTTTTTGGAATCGGTGGCGCGGATAGGAAGAATCGGTGTGACCGATTTTGGCTTTGGGTTTAGGTCATTTGTGGATGTGGGAAAGTAGTTGAGGTTTTGGAGCATATCACTAAGCACATGAAGCAAGAGGCTCATTAAGCAACACCTCATCCCTCCTTGATAGTATTGGCTTTTCCTATAGACTCAATGTGATCTTGGATCACTAAAATGTAAAATGAAGAGTCTTGAGCTTTTGAGCTTGAGCCAATCCTTTGTCCTTAGTATTTTGAGGGATCCACTTTCATCATCCATGCCATGCCATTCATTGAGCTTTCCTGAAATAATAGTCTTGGAATAGCATTAGCTCAATGAGCTATATGTTGTTATGAATTACCAAAACCACCTAGGGATAGTTGCACTTCCAGTTTGGGCGCCCCCACCCCTAGGAAACTTGCCCCCAAGCTGGGAGGAGAGGCTGCCCTATGGGAGGCGCCCCACCTCTCCAAGTTACGTGAGATGGGGTGGGAGGAGCGCTCAGCCCCTTAGTGGGCTGATGTGCCCCCTCCCCTTGGCCCATAAGGCACCCCAACGCTTGCCGGGGCCTCCGAAACCCCTTTCGGACACGCTGGTCATCACCCGGTACCCCCGGAAGAATTCCGGACTCCAATACCCTTCGTCCAATATATCGATCTTCACCTTCGGACCATTTCGGAGTTCCTCATCACGTCCGAGATCTCATCCGGGACTCCGAACAATCTTTGGTAACCACATACTATTTCCCATAACAACTCTAGCGTCATCGAACCTTAAGTGTGTAGACCCTACGAGTTTGGGAACCATGCAGACATGACCGAGACATCTCTCCGGCCAATAACCAATAGCGGAATCTGGATACCCATATTGGCTCCCACATGTTCCACGATGATCTCATCGGATGAACCACGATGTCAGGGATTCAATCAATCCCGTATACAATTCTCTTTGTCAATCGGTATGTTACTTGCCCGAGATTTGATCGTCGATATCCCAATACCTCGTTCAATCTCGTTACCGGCAAGTCACTTTACTTGTTCTGTAATGCATGATCCCGTGACTAACTACTTTGTCACATTTAGCTCATTATGATGATGCATTACTAAGTGGGCCCAGAGATACCTCTCCATCATACGGAGTGACAAATCCCAGTCTCGATTCATGCCAACCCAACAGACACTTTCGGAGATGCATGTAGTGTACCTTTATAGCCACCCAGTTACGTTGTGACGTTTGGTACACCCAAAGCATTCCTACGGTATCCGGGAGTTGCACAATCTCATGGTCTAAGGAAATGATACTTGACATTATAAAAGCTTTAGCAAACGAACTACACGATCTTTGTGCTACGCTTAGGATTGGGTCTTGTCCATCACATCATTCTCCTAATGATGTGATCCTGCTATCAATGACATCTAATGTCCATGGTCAGGAAACCATGACCATCTATTGATCAACAAGCTAGTCCACTAGAGGCTCACTAGGGACATGTTGTGGTCTATGTATTCACACATGTATTACGGTTTCCAGTTAATACAATTACATCGTGAGCAATAGACAATTATCATGAACAAGGAAATACAATAATAACCATTTTATTATTGCCTCTAGGGCATATTTCCAACAGTCTCCCACTTGCACTAGAGTCAATAATCTAGTTCACATCACTATGTGATTGTAATGAATCAACACCCATGGGGTTTGATCATATCTAAGCTTGTGAGAGGTTATTAGTCAACGGGTCTGAACCTTTCAGATCCGTGTGTGCTTTACAAATCTCTATGTCATCTTGTAGATGCAGCTACCACGCGCTACTTGGAGCTATTCCAAATAATTGCTCTACTATACGAATCCAGTTTACTACTCAGAGTCATCCGGATTAGTGTCAAAGTTTGCATCGACGCAGCCCTTTACGACAAAATCTTTTACCACCTCCATAATCGAGAAATTCCTTAGTCCACTAGTTACTAAGGATAAATTTGGCCGCTGTCATGTGATCCATTCTTGGATCACTCTTGTACCCCTTGATTGACTTCATGGCAAGGCACACTTCAGGTGCGGTACACAGCATAGCATACTGTAGAGCCTATGTCTAAAGCATAGGGGACGACCTTCATCCTTTCTCTCTATTCTGATGTGGTCAGATCTTGAGTCTTACTCAATGCTCACACCTTATAACACAGCCAAGAACTCCT
The DNA here is from genome assembly GCA_021437245.1 of Aegilops speltoides. NCBI lineage: Eukaryota > Viridiplantae > Streptophyta > Magnoliopsida > Poales > Poaceae > Aegilops > Aegilops speltoides. The sequence goes on from CM038142.1 coordinate 388,689,982, forward strand.
TTGCCGATCTATTTTGAACTCCTTCAAAATCTTGTCACGGTATGTATTCATTTGAAGTACTATTAAGCGTTTTTGATCTATCCTTATAGATCTTGATGCTCAATGTTCAAGTAGCTTAATCCAGGTTTTTATTGAAAAAACACCTCTCAAACAACCCTATATGCTTTCCAGAAATTCTACATCATTTCCGATCAACAATATGTCAACAACATATATTCATCGGAACTTCTATAGTGCTCCCACTCACTTCTTTGGAAATACAAGTTTCTCATAAACTTTGTATAACCCAAAATCTTTGATCATCTCATCAAAGCGTATATTCCAACTCCGAGATGCTTACTCCAGTCCTTCGAAGGATTACTGGAGCTTTGCATACTTGTTAGCATCTTTTAGGATTGACAAAACCTTCTGGTTGTATCACATACAACCTTTTCTCAAGAAAATTGTCGAGGAAACAATGTTTTAACATCCTATCTGCAAGATTTCATAAATAATGTAGTAACTGCTAATACAATTCCAACAGACTCTTAGCATCTCTACGAGTGAGAAAGTCTCACTGTAGTCAACTCCTTGAACTTGTCGGAAAACATCTTAATGACAAGTCGATCTTTCTTAATGGTGATACTTACCATCATTGTCCATCTTCCTTTTAAAATCCATCTGTACCCAACAGCCTTACGACCATCAAGTAGTTCTTTCAAAGTCTATACTTTGTTTTCATACATGGATCCTCTCGGATTTTATGGCCTCGAGCCATTCATTGGAATCCGAGCCCACCATCGCTTCTCCATAGCTCGTAGGTTCATTGTTGTCTAGCAACATGACCTCCAAGACAGGATTACGTACCACTCTGAAATAGTACGCATCCTTGTCAACCTACAAGTATTGGTAATGACTTGATCTGAAGTTTCGTGATCACTATCATCAGCTTCCACTTCAATTGGTGTAGGTGCTACAGAAACGACTTCCTGTGACCTGCTACACATTGGTTGAAGTGATGGTTCAATAACCTCATCAAGTCTCCACCATCCTCCCACTCATTTCTTTTGAGAGAAACTTTTCCTCAAGAAAGGATCCGGTTCTAGGAACAATCACTTTTGCTTCCGGATCTGAATAGGTGGTATACCCAACTGTTTTGGGTGTGCTATGAAGATGCATTTATCTGCTTTGGGTTCGAGCTTATCAGGCTAAAACTTTTCATATAAGCGTCGCAACCCCAAACTTTTAAGAAATGACAGATTAGGTTTCTCTAAACCATAGTTCATACGGTGTCATCTCAACAGAATTACATGGTGCCCTATTTAAAGTGAATGCGGTTGTCTCTAATGCCTAACCCATAAATGATAGTGGTAATTCAATAAGAGACATCATGGTATGCACCATATCCAATAGGGTGCAGCTATGATGTTCGGACACACCATCACACTATGGTGTTCCAGGTGGTATTAGCTGTGAAACAATTTCCACAATGTCTTAATTGTGTACCAAACTCGTAACTCAGATACTCATCTCTATGATCATATCATAGACATTTTATCCTCTTGTCACGACGATCTTCAACTTCACTCTGAAATTATTTGAACCTTTCAATAATTCAGACTTGTATTTCCTCAAGTAAATATACTCAGCGTCTACTCAAATCATTTGTGAAGTAAGAGCATAACGATATTCATTGCGTGCCTCAGCACTCACTGGATTGCACACATCAAATGTATTACTTCCAACAAGTTGCTCTCTTGTTCCATCTCACTGAAAACGAGGCCTTTCAGTCATCTTGCCCATGTGGTATGATTTGCATGTCTCAAGTGATTCAAAATCAAGTGAGTCCAAACGATCCATCTACATGGAGTTTCTTCATGCGTATATACCAATAGATATGGTTCGCATGTCTCAATCTTTAAAAAAATGAGTGAGTCCAAAGATCCATCAACATGGAGCTTCTTCATGCGTTTTATACCAATATGACTCAAATGGCAGTGCCACAAGTATGTGGTACTATCATTACTTTTGGTACGAACATGTGTATCACCACGATCGAGATTCAATAAACTCATTTTAGGTGCAAGACCATTGAAGGTATTATTCAATTAAACAGAGTAATCATTATTCTCCTTAAATGAATAATTGTATTGCGATAAACATAATCCAATCATGTCTATGCTCAACGCAAACACCAAATAACAATTATTTAGGTTTAACACCAATCTCGATGGTAGAGGGAGCATGCGATGCTTGATCACATCAACCTTGGAAACACTTCCAACACATATCGTCATCTCACCTTCAGCTAGTCTCCGTTTATTCCGTAGCTTTTTATTTTGAGTTACTAACACTTAGCAACCGAACCGGTATTTCAATATCCTGGTGCAACTAGGAGTACTAGTAAAGTACACGTCATAATGTATATCCAATATACTTCTGTCGACCTTGCCAGCCTTCTCATTTAGCAAGTATCTAGGGTAGTTCTGCTTCAGTGACCGTTCCCCTTATTTCAGAAGCATTGAGTCTCGGGTTTGGGTTCAACCTTGGGTTTCTTCACTAGAGCAGCAACTGATTTGTCGTTTCATGAAGTATCCCTTCTTGCCCTTGCCCTTCTTGAAACTAGTGGTTTTACCAACCATCAACAATTGATGCTCCTATTTGATTTCTACTTTCGCGGTGTCGCGAATAGCTCAAGGGTCATCATATCTATCCCTGATATATTATAGTTCATCACGAAGCTCTAGTAGCTTGGTGGAAGTGACTTTGGAGAACCATCACTATCTCATCCGGAAGACTAACTCCCACTCGAATCAAGCGATTGTAGTACTTAGACAATCTGAGCACATGCTCAACGATTGAGCTTTTCTCCTTAGTTTGCAGGCTTAAGAAACTTGTGAGAGGTCTCATACCTCTTGACGTGGGCACTAGCCTGAAATCCCAATTTCAGTCCTCGGAACATCTCATATGTTCTGCCATGTTTCAAAAACGTCTTTGGTGCCTCAATTCTAAACCATTTAGCATTACGCACTAAACTATCATGTAGTCATCAAAACGTGTATGCCAGATGTACGCAACATCCACAACTGATGCTCGAGGTTCAGCGCACCGAGCGGTGAATTAAGGACATAATCCTTCCGCGCGACAATGAGGAGAATCCTCAGTTTACGGACCCAGTCCGCACAATTGCTACTATCAACTCTCAACTAAATTTTCTCTAGGAACATATCTAAAACAGTAGAACCAAAGCGTGAGCTACGACATAATTTGCAAAGACCTTTTGACTATGTTCATGATAATTAAGTTCATCTAATCAAATTATTTGGTGAACTCCCACTCAGATAGACATCCCTCTAGTGATCTAAGTGATACATGATCCGAGTCAACTAGGTTGTGTCCGATCATCACGTGAGACGGACTAGTCATCATCAGTGAACATCTTCATGTTGATCGTATCCACTATACGACTCATGTTCGACCTCTCGGCCTCTTGTGTTCTGAGGCCATGTCTGTACATGCTAGGCTCGTCAAGTCAACCTAAGTGTTTTGCATGTGTAAATCTGGCTTACACCCGTTGTATGTCAAGATGGCAATGGGGCCCTGAAACCCATGTCCCCGCGGGTTTTAACCCTATTAGGGGATGGGGATGGGCATATTTTTAACCCCGTTGGGTTGCTGCTGGGTAAAATATAAAACCCGGCATGTTTCACGGGTCCAAACCCGTTTAAGCAATACCCGAACCCGAAACCTGCCATCCCCGTCAAAATACTACACTAATCCTAATTAGACATCATTTTGAACCATGTATGGCTGAATAATACTCCTGTTTGTCATGGAAATATGCTTATGTAGATGTTGTTACTTCACTTTCTAGCTGTTGTTATTGCTCTTTTTGATCAAGTTATGACACTCAAATATGCTCCTTGTAGCTGATGTTATTGCTCTTTTTGCTCGAGTTATGCTGCTAAAATATGCTCATTGTAGCTGCTGAAACATGTACTATTGTATTGTGCTGAAATTTTTGCAAGTTATGCTACTGAAATATGCTCTTTTTCCTGCCAAAATGCTATTCTTTGCTGCTATTATGTTTGCTTAAATATGCTGATTTCCCTGTGGGTTCCCCGTGGGTTTAGAAAACCCGATGGGTTTAGGGGATGGGCAAGAAACTAGCCCCGCGCATGCTAACGGGGATGGGGACGGTTTTGTGATTTTCTCATGGGGATGGGTTTGGGAAGGCAAAACCCGATGGGTTTCGTCCCCGTTGCCATCTTGAGTTGTATGCGAATGTTAGAATCTATCACACTCGATCATCACGTGGTTCTTCGAAACAACGAACTTTCACAACAGTGCACAGTTAGGGGGAACACTTTCTTGAAATTTTATGAGGGATCATCTTATTTATGCTACCGTCGTTCTAAGCAAATAAGATGTAAACATGACAAACATCACATGCAAATCATAGAGCGACATGATATGGCCAAAATCATCTTGCTCCTTTGATCTCCATCTTCGAGGCGCGGCATGATCACCTTCTTCACCGGCATGACACCATGATCTCCATCATCATGATCTCCATCATCGTGTCTTCATGAAGTTGTCTCGCCAACTATTACTTCTACTACTATGGCTAACGATTAGCAATAAAGTAAAGTAATTACATGGTGTTCTGATTGACACGCGGGTCATACAATAAATTAAGACAACTCCTATGGCTCCTGCCGGTTGTCATACTCATCGACATGCAAGTCGTGATTCCTATTACAAGAACATGATCAATCTCATACATCACATATCATTCATCACATTCTTTTGGCCATATCACATCACATAGCATACCCTGCAAAAACAAGTTAGACGTCCTCTAATTGTTGTTGCATGTTTTACGTGGCTGCTATTGGTTTCTAGCAAGAACGTTTCTTACCTACGCAAAAGCCACAACGGTGATATGCCAATTGCTATTTACCCTTCACATGACCCTTTTCATCGAATCCGATCCGATTAAAGTGGGAGACACTGGCACTCGCTAGCCACCTTTATGCAACAAGTGCATGTCGATCGGTGGAACTGTCTCACGTAAGCGTCGTGTAAGGTTGGTGCAGGCGCTTCATCCCACAATCTTGCGAAACAAGATAGGACTAGTAACGGTAAGCAAATTGAACAAACCAACGCCCACAACTACTTGTGTTCTACTCGTGCATAGAATCTACGCAATAGACCTAGCTCATGATGCCACTGTTGGGGAACGTAGCAATAATTCAAAATTTTCCTACGCGTCACCAAGATCAATCTATGGAGATTCTAGCAACAAGAGAGGGAGAGGATGAGCATCTTCATACCTTTGAAGATCGCTAAGTCGAAGCGTCACTAGAATGCGGTTGGTGGAGTCATACACGCAGCGATTTAGATCGCGGTCGATTCCGATCTAAGCGTCAAACGGATGGCGCCTCCGCGTTCAACACACGTACAGCCCGGGGATGTCTCCTCCTTCTTGATCTAGCAAGGGGAGAGGAGAAGTTGAGGGAAAACTCCAGCAGCACGATGGTGGAGCTTGTGGTATTTCCGCAGGGCTTTGCCAAGCTCTACGGAGGAGGAGGAGGTGTTGGAGGAGGGAGGGACTGCGCCAGGGAAGGGTGTGGCTGCCCTCTCTCTCCCTCACTATATATAGGGGGAAGGGGGGAGGAGGAGGCGCCCTAGGGTTCCCTAGGGGAGGGGTGGCGGCCACAGGGAAAACCCTAGATGGGTTTGGGCGCCCCCACCCCTAGGAAACTTGCCCCCAAGCTGGGAGGGGAGGCTGCCCTAGGGGAGGCGCCCCCACCTCTCCAAGTTACGTGAGATGGGGTGGGAGGAGCGCTCAGCCCCTTAGTGGGCTGATGTGCCCCCTCCCCTTGGCCCATAAGGCCCCCCAACGCTTGCCGCAGCCTCCGAAACCCCTTTCGGACACGCTGGTTGTCACCCGGTACCCCAGGAACAATTCCGGACTCCAATACCCTTCGTCCAATATATCGATCTTCACCTCTGGACCATTTCAGAGTTCCTCATCATGTCCTCATCTGGGACTCCGAACAACCTTCGGTAACCACATACTATTTTCCATAACAACTCTAGCGTCATCGAACCTTAAGTGTGTAGACCCTACGGGTTCGGGAACCATGCAGACATGACCGAGACATCACTTTGGCCAATAACCAACAGCTGGATCTGGATACCCATATTGGCTCCCACATGTTCCACGATGATCTCATCGGATGAACCATGATGTCAGGGATTCAATCAATCCCTTATACAATTACCTTTGTCAATCGGTATGTTACTTGCCCGAGATTTGATCGTCGGTATCCCAATACCTCGTTCAATCTCATTACCGGCAAGTCACTTTACTTGTTCTGTAATGCATGATCCCGTGACTAAATACTTTGTCACATTGAGCTCATTATGATGATGCATTACCGAGTGGGCCCAGAGATACCTCTCTGTCATACGGAGTGACAAATCCCAGTCTCGATTCGTTCCAACCGAACAGACACTTTCGGAGATGCCTGTAGTGTACCTTTATAACCACCCAGTTACGTTGTGACGTTTGGTACACCCAAAGCATTCCTACGGTATCCGGGAGTTGCACAATCTCATGGTCTAAGGAAATGATACTTGACATTAGAAAAGCTTTAGCAAACGAACTACACGATCTTTGTGCTACGCTTAGGATTGGGTCTTTTCCATCACATCATTCTCCTAATGATGTGATCCCGCTATCAATGACATCTGATGTTCATGGTCAGGAAACCATGACCATCTATTGATCAACGATCTAGTCAACTAGAGGCTCACTAGGGACATGTTGTGGTCTATGTATTCACACATGTATTACAGTTTCCAGTTAATACAATTATAGCATGAGCAATAGACAATTATCATGAACAAGGAAATACAATAATAACCATTTTATTATTGCCTCTAGGGCATATTTCCAACACATGTGTGCACGAGGTCAGGGACCACGTATCCATGGGGTGTCCAGAAAGTTTTGGACTTGACCCCGTGTGCATGGGGGCAGAAGGCCCGTGCATATGGGTTGTCCAGAGATATTTCGTTAGACTCCGTGTGCATTAGGTATGTAGCACATATCACATGGAGAAGGGTTTTAACTCATTTACCGGCGATAGGATTAGGATGTCTTGGTGTATATGTTTTGCATGACGTCCATCCTTATGCAATCACCTCAATCCCTAGCAATAGTTTGGCTAATGAAAATTCCTCCTCTAAGTTGCTTGACTTGAAATTCAAGGAAGAACTTCAACTCTCCTATCATATACGTTGCAAACATCTCGGTCATGGAGATTTTTAAACTCAACATCCCAATAATGATTAGTAGGCCCAAAGATAATGTCATAAACACACACACACACACACACACATTTGGCATACAAACAACCTGTTGGGAACGTAGTAATAATTCAAAAAAATTCCTACGTGTCTCCAAGATCAATCTAGGAGATGCTAGCAACGAGAGATATGGAGAGCATCTTCATACCCTTGAAGATCGCTAAGCGAAAGCGTTACAAGAACGCAGTTGATGGAGTCGTACTCGCGGCGATTCAAGTCGCGGAAGATCCGATCCAAGCGCCGAACGGACGACGTCTCCGCGTTCAACACACGTACAGACCGGGGACGTCTCCTCCTTCTTGATCCAGCAAGGGGAGAGGTGAATTTGAGGGAGAACTCCGGCAGCACGACGGCGTGGTGTTGGTGGAGCTCGTGGTTCTCCGACAGGGCTTCGTCAAGCACTATGGAGGAGGAGGAGGTGTTGGAGGAGGAAGGGCTGCGCCAGGGCGTGTCAGGGTGCGGCTGCCCTCTCTCTCCCTCACTATATATAGGGGGAAGGGGAGGAGGAGGTGCCCTAGGGTTTCCCTAGGGGAGGGGCGGCGGCCATAGGGGAAACCCTAGATGGGTTTGGGCGCCCCCACCCCTAGGAGACTTGGCCCCCAAGCCGGGAGGGGGCGGCTGCCCTAGGGGAGGCGCCCCACCTCTCTAAGTTACGTGAGATGGGGTGGGTGGGGCGCACAACCCCTAAGTGGGCTGGTGTGCCCCCTCCCCTTGGCCCATAATACCCCTGAACGCTTGCCGGGGCCTCCGAAACTCCTTTCGGTCACGCTGGTCGTCACCCGGTACCCCCGGAACAATTCTGGACCCCAACACCCTTCATCCAATATATCGATCTTCACCTCTGGACCATTTCGGAGTTCCTCGTCACGTCCGGGATCTGATCCTGGACTCCGAGCAACCTTCGGCAACCACATACTATTCTCATTACAACTCTAGCGTCACCGAACCTTAAGTGTGTAGACATGACCGAGACACCTCTCCGGCCAATAACCAATAGCGGGATCTGGATACCCATATTGTCTCCCACATGTTCCTCGATGATCTCATCGGATGAACCACGATGTCGGGGATTTAGTCAATCTTGTATACAATTCCCTTTGTCTATCGGTATGTTACTTGCCCGAGATTCGATCGTCGGTATCTCCATACCTCGTTCAATATCGTTACCGGCAAGTCTCTTTACTCATTCCGTAACACATGATCCCGTGGCTAAATCCTTAGTCACACTGAGCTCATTATGGTGATGCATTACTGAGTGGGCCCAGAGATACCTCTCCGTCATACGGAGTGAAAAATCCCATTCTCGATTCGTGCCAACCCAACAGAAATTTTTGGAGATACCTGTAGTGCACCTTTATAGTCACCCAGTTGTGTTGTGACGTTTGATACACCCAAAGCATTCCTACGGTATCCGGGAGTTGCATAGTCTCATGGTCTAAGGAATGATACTTGACATTAGAAAGGCTCTAACAAATGAACTACACGATCTTGTGCTATGCTTAGGATTGGGTCTTGTCCATCACATCATTCTCCTAATGATGTGATCCGGTAATCAACGACATCCAATGTCCATGGTAATGAAACCACAACCATCTGTTGATCAACGAGCTAGTAAACTAGACGCTCACTAGGGACATATTGTGGTCTATTTATTCACACATGTATTACGGTTTCCGGTTAATACAATTATAGCATGAACAATAGACAATTATCACGAACAAGGAAATATAATATAAACATTTTATTATTGGCTCTAGGGCATATTTCCAACACAACCCCCTTTCACCCTCCTGGTAAAGAGAGTGGAATCGATGATCCAATATCAAACCCTTTCTCATCTAGAACCATCGTAAGGTGATCACGCATTAGATGATGAAATTCTTTGAATTGTGCAAACATTGCCGCTCCTCCATGCTAGGTACAACATTTTCACGCTGAAACTGAAACCCCTTATCGAATATTTCATCCTCATGCTTATCCTCTGCGGTCATGTTGTGCATGATCACACAGGCAATTATCACCTCCTACAACTTCTTGGTGCTCCCAAGTTCCAGCAGGATATCGAACGACGCCCCATCGAGATTGAAGAACACAAAAAGCACGCTCCACATCCTTTTTAGCACTCTCTTGTGCTTGGGAAAATCTCTGCCTCTTCTCTCCTATCGGGTCGGAGATTGTCTTGAGAGTAGTCCATTGAGGATATATACCATCAACTAGGTAGTATTCTTTGTTGTAGTGGTGGCCGTTGATCTCAACATTGACCTCTGGGCAATTGCCTTCTGCAAGCCTTGCGAACACCAGAGAGCGCTGAAGCACGTAGATGTCATTGTGAGAATGGACCATGCCGAAGAAAGAGTCCCAAATCCAGAGATCTTGTGAAGCTACGGCGTCAAGTTTGACAATGCAAGCTTTTACATGGCCCCTATGCTAAACATGCCAAGCAGAAGAGCAGTTCTTCCACTCCCACTGCATACAATCTATGCTATCAAGCATCCCCGGAAAAGCCCCTATCGGCATTGATCGCCAACAACCGGGTTGTATCTGCAGCAGTTGGCTCTCTTAGGTACTCTGGGCCAAATACTGCTACCACAGACTTGCGGAACCTATACATGGAATCTAGGCAAGTGGAATCGCTCATGCACACATACTCATTAATAAGATCACCGGGTATTTCATATGAAAACATCCAAATAGTTGCACTGCATTTATGATAAGAGGAGAAGCCAACCTTTCCTAGGGCATCCTCCTTGCATTTGAAATACTTATCGTACGCCTCCACCCCCTCCAAGATACGATTGAACACATGTCTAGCCACCCGGAAGCGGCGTTGGAGTAGGTTGTGTTTGAAGAGTGGGTCAGTGAACTAGAAGTAGTCCTGCTAGAGTATGCAATGGCCGCTCTCTCTGTTGTGATTCAACTTCGGGATCGAGCCCCTAAACATTTTCCGCTGCCTACTAATGTGGTCATCAATGACCCAAGTAGCAATCACAATCTCCTCATCATCGGAGGACGAATCATCCGAATCACAAACAGAGTTGTTGAAAAAGTACTCATCGGCACTATCCATTTGTACTTTGCAGGCGAAACGTTGAACACCTTGCGGACGTGGTGGAAGAAGTCGGCCGATGAAGAGCCTCGCATCTCTCCTAAACTAGGTAGCAGGCCTGTTGGCCTAGAGGTGACCGTGGTGGCGACCGACGAGTGAGGTAGCCGAGCTTGGAGCGTTGTTGGTGGCGACGGAGGCGAGGGGGTGGCGTGGACGTGGGGGTGCTACGACGACAGCAAAAGCAGTCCACAAATGCCATCAATAATAGCCGTCGGGTGTGGCGTGTTGCTGAGGGAGGTATGTGGGTGCGGGCGGCAGCCCGGCCAGCATACGACCGGAACTAGGCGGCGGCGGCAAGGACGGGGTGTCCGGGTGTGTTGGCTGTCGATGGGAGAGGGTGTGTGTGAAGGAAATATGGCCTAGAGGCAATAATAAAGTTATTATTTATTTTCTTAATTCATGATAAATGTTTATTAATCGTGCTATAATTGTATTAACCGGAAACTTAGTACATGTGTGAATACATAGACAAAACATATAGTCCCTAGTATGCCTCTACTTGACTAGCTCATTAATCAAAGATGGTTATGTTTCCTAACCATATACATGTGTTGTCATTTGATGAATGGGATCACATCATTAGGAGAATGATGTGATGTACATGACCCATCCGTTAGCTTAGCATTATGATCGTGTTAGTTTCATTGATACTGCTTTCTTCATGATTTATACAAGTTCCTCAGACTATGAGATTATGCAACTCCCGAATACCGGAGGAACACTTTGTGTGCTATCAAACATCACAACGTAAATGTGTGATTATAAAGATACTCTACAGGTGTCTCCGAAGGTGTTTGTTGGGTAGGCATAGATCGAGATAAGGATTTGTCACTCCATGTTTTGGAGAGGTATCTCTGGGCCCTCTCGGTAATACTCATCACTATAAGCCTTGCAAGCATTGTGACTAATGAGTTAGTTGTAGGATGAAGTATTACGGAACGAGTAAAGATAGTTGCCGGTAACAAGATTGAACTATGTATTGAGATACCGATGATCGAATCTCGGGCAAGTAACATACCGATGATAAAGGGCACAACGTATGTTGTTATGCGGTTTGAGCGATAAAGATCTTTGTAGAATATGTAGGAACCAGTATGAGCATCCAGGTTCCGCCATTGGTTATTGACCGGAGACATGTCTCGGTCATGTCTACATAGTTCTCGAACCCGTAGGGTCCGCATGCTTAACATTCGATGACGATTGGTATTATGAGTTTATGTGATATGATGTACCGAAGATTGTTCGGAGTCCTGGATGTGATCACGGACATGATGACGAGTCTCGAAATGGTCGAGACATAAAGATTGATATATTGGACGACTTTATTCAGACACCAGAAGTGTTCCGGAGAAGTTTCGGATAAAACCGGAGTGTTGGAGGGTTACCGGAACCCCCGGGGGAACTAGTGGGCCTTGATGTGCCTTAGTGGAGAGAGAGGAGGGTCGCAGTAGGGATGGCGGCACGCCCGCCCCCTTGAGTCTGAATAGGACAAGGGAAGGGGGCGGCGCCCCCCTTTCCTTCTCCCTCTCTCCCTCTCCTTCCTTCCCCCTTCCCTTGTTGGAAACCTACTAGGAATCCTCCTACTTGGGGCGCGCCCTACAGGGGCCGGCCAGCCTTCACCTTGCTCCTTTATATACGGGGGCAGGTGGGCACCCTAGAACACACAAGTTGATAGTTCTTTTAGCCATGTGCGGTGCCCCCTCCACAGTTACACACCTTGGTCATATCATCGTAGTGCTTAGGCGAAGCCCTGTGCCGCTAACTTCATCATCAACGTCACCACGCCGTCGTGCTGACGAAACTCTCCCTCGACCTCAGCTGGATCTAGAGTTCGTGGGACGTCATCGAGCTGAACGTGTGCAGATCGCGGAGGTGTCGTACCTTCGGTGCTAGGATCGGTCGGATCGTGAAGACATACGACTACATTAACCGCATTGTCATAACGCTTCCGCTTTCGGTATACGAGGGTACGTGGACACACTCTCCCCTCTCATTGATATGCATCACCAAGATAAATCTTGCATGATCGTAGGATTTTTTTTTTGAAATTACCGCATTCCCCAACAGTGGCATCCGAGCCAGTTCTATCTGTAGATGTTATATGCACGAGTAGAACACAAAGAGTTGTGGGCGATAATAGTCATACTACTTACCAGCATGTCATACTTTGATTCGGCGGTATTGTTGGATGAAGCGTCTCAGACCGACATTACGCGTACGCTTACGTGAGACTGGTTCTACCGACGTGCTTCGCACATAGGTGGCTGGTGAGTTTCTGTTTCTCCAACTTTATTTGAATCGAGTGTGGCTATGTCCGGTCCTTGTTGAAGGTTAAAACATCACACTTGACGAAAAATCATTGTGGTTTTGATGCGTGGGTAAGAACGGTTCTTGCTAGAAGCCCGTAGCAACCACGTAAAACTTGTAACAACAAAGTAGAAGACATCTAACTTGTTTTTGCAGGGCTTGCTGTGATGTGATATGGTCAAGTCATGATGTGATATAAATTGTTATATGAGATGATCATGTTTTGTAACAAAGTTATCGGCAACTGGCAGGAGCCATATGGTTGTCGCTTTATTATATGCAATGCAATCACCATTTAATTGTTTTACTTTATCACTAAGCGGTAGCGATAGTCGTAGTAACAATAGATGGCGAAACGACAATGATGCTACGATGGAGATCAAGGTGTCGCGCCGGTGACGTTGGAGATCATGATGATGCTTCGGTGATGGAGATCATGAGCACAAGATGATGATGGCCATATCATGTCACATATTTTGATTGCATGTTATGTTTATCCTTTATGCATCTTATTTTGCTTAGAACGTCGGTAGCATTATAAGATGATCCCTTACTAAATTTCAAGGTACAAGTGTTCTCCCCGAGTATGCACCGTTACTACTGATTAAATCGTGCTTGAGACACCACGTGATGATCGGGTATGATAAGCTCTCGTTCACATCTGACGGGTTCAAGCCAGTTTTGCACCGTAGAATACTCGGGTTAAACTTGACGAGCCTAGCATATGCATATATGGCCTCGGAAAACTGAGACCGAAAGGTCGAGTGTGAATCATATAGTAGATATGATCAACATAGTGATGTTCACCATTGAAAACTACTCCATCTCACGTGATGACCGGACATGCTTTAGTTGATTTGGATCACGTGATCACTTAGATGATTAGAGGGATGTCTATCTAAGTGGGAGTTCTTAAGTAATATGATTAATTGAACTTTAATTTATCATGAACTTAGTACCTGATAGTATTTTGCATGTCTATGTTGTTGTAGATCAATGGCTCGTGCTACCGTTCCTTTGAATTTTAATGCGTTCCTAGAGAAAGCTAAGTTGAAAGATGATGCCAGCAACTACACGGACTGGGTCCGTAACTTGAGGATTATCCTCATTGTTGCACAGAAGAATTATGTCCTGGAAGAAAAATGTCTGGGTATCATAATCACTTGACTCAGCTGGGAGTTGATCTTCCAGTTGATTATGTCATTGACAGAGTTCTTCAATCACTGCCACCAAGCTATAAAGGCTTCGTGATGAACTATAATATGCAAGGGATGAACAAGACTATTCCCGAGCTCTTCGCGATGCTAAAGGCCTCGGAGGTAGAAATCAAAAAGGAGCATCAAGTGTTGATGGTCAATAAGACCACTAGTTTCAAGAAAAAGGGCAAAGGAAAGAAAGGGAACTTCAAGAAGAACGGCAAAAAGGTTGCTGCTCAAGAGAAGAAAGCCAAGTCTGGACCTAAACCTGAAACTGAGTGCTTCTACTGCCAAGGGACTGGTCACTGTAAGCGGAACTGCCCCAAGTATTTGGCAGATAAGAAGGATGGCAAAGTGAAAGGTATATTTGATATACATGTTATTGATGTGTACTTAACTAATGCTCGTAGTAGCGCCTGGGTATTTCATACTGGTTCTGTTGCTCATATTTGCAACTCGAAACAGGGGCTACGAACTAACCAAAGATTGGCTAAGGACGAGGTGATGATGCGCGTGGGAAATGGTTCTAAAGTCGATGTGATCGCTGTCGGCACACTACCTCTACATCTTCCATCGGGATTAGTTTTAGACCTGAATAATTGTTATTTCGTGCCGGCGTTGAGCATGAGCATTATATCTGGATCTTGTTTAATGCGAGACGGTTATTCATTTAAATCAGAGAATAATGGTTGTTCTATTTATATGAGTAATATCTTTTATGGTCATGCACCCCTGCTGAGTGATCTATTTTTGATGAATCTCGATAGTAGTGATACACATATTCATAGTGTTGAAGCCAAAAGATTGAAGTTTAATAATGATAGTGCAACTTATTTGTGGCACTGCCGTTTGGGTCATGTCGGTGTAAAGCACATGAAGAAACTCCATGTTGATGGACTTTTGGAATCACTTGATTATGAATCACTTGGTGCTTACGAATCGTGCCTTATGGGCAAGATGACTAAAACTCTGTTCTCCGGAACAATGGAACGAGCTACTGACTTGTTGGAAATAATACATATTGATGTATGCGGTCCAATGAGTATTGATGCTCGTGGTGGGTATCGTTATTTTCTCACCTTCACAGATGATTTGAGCAAATATGGTTATATCTACTTAATGAAGCATAAGTCTGAAACATTGAAAAGTTCAAAGAATTTCAGAGTGAAGTGGAAAATCATCGTAACAAGAAAATAAAGTTTCTACGATCTGATTGTGGAGAAGAATATTTGAGTTACGAGTTTGCTCTTCATTTGAAACAACATGGGATAGTTTCACAATTAACGCCACCTGGAACACCACAGTGAAATGGTGTGTCCGAATGTCATAACCGTACTTTATTAGATATGGTGCGATCTATGATGTCTCTTACTGATTTACCGCTATCGTTTTTGGGTTATGCTTTAGAGACGGCTGCATTCACTTTAAATAGGGCACCATCAAAATCCGTTGAGACGACGCCTTATGAACTGTGGTTTGGCAAGAAACCAAAGTTGTCGTTTCTTAAAGTTTGGGGTTGCGATGCTTATGTGAAAAAGCTTCAACCTGATAAGCTCGAACCCAAATCGGAGAAGTGCGTCTTCATAGGATACCCAAAGGAAACTATTGGGTACACCTTCTATCACAGATCCGAAGGCAAAATCTTTGTTGCTAAGAATGGATCCTTTCTAGAGAAGGAGTTTCTCTCGAAAGAAGTGAGTGGGAGGAAAGTAGAACTTTATGAAGTAGTTGTACCTTCTCCCTTATTGGAAAGTAGTTCACCATAAAAATCAGTTCCTGTGATTCCTACACCAATTAGTGAGGAACCTAATGATGATGATCATGAAGCTTCAAATCAAGTTACTACCGAACCTCGCAGGTCTTCCAGAGTAAGATCCGCACCAGAGTGGTACGGTAATCCTGTTCTGGAAGTCATGTTACTAGACCATGATGAACCTACGAACTATGAGGAAGCGATGATGAGCCCAGATTCCGTGAAATGGCCAGAAGCCATGAAATCTGAGATGGGATCCATGTATGAGAACAAACTGTGGACTTTGGTGAACTTGCCCGATGACCGACAAGCCATAGAAAATAAATGGATCTTTAAGAAGAAGACCGACTCAGACGGTAATGTTACTGTTTACAAAGCTCGACTTGTTGCGAAAGGTTTTCGACAAGTTCAAGGAGTTGACTACGATGAGACTTTCTCACCCGTAGCGATGCTTAAGTCTGTCCGAATCATGTTAGCAATTGCTGCATTTTATGATTATGATATTTGGCAAATGGATGTCAAAACTGCATTCCTAAATGGATTTCTAGAAGAAGAGTTGTATATGATGCAACCGGAAGGTCTTGTCGATCCAAAGGGCGCTAACAAAGTGTGCAAGTTCCAGCGATGCATTTATGGACTGGTGCAAGCCTCTCGGAGTTGGAATAAACGCTTTGATAGTGTGATCAAAGCATATGGTTTTATACAGACTTTTGGAGAAGCCTGTATTTACAAGAAAGTGAGTGGGAGCTCTGTACCATTTCTAATCTTATATGTAGATGACATATTGTTGATTGGAAATGATATAGAATTTCTGGATAGCATAAAGGGATACCTGAATAAGAGTTTTTCTATGAAAGACCTTGAAGAAGCTGCTTACATATTGGGCATCAAGATCTATAGAGATAGATCAAGACACTTAATTGGACTTTCACAAAGCACATACCTTGATAAAGTTTTAAAGAAGTTCAAAATGGATTAGTCAAAGAAAGGGTTCTTGCCTGTGTTACAAGATGTGAAGTTGAGTCGGACTCAATGCCCGACCACTGCAGAAGATAGAGAGAAAATGAAAGTCAGTCCCTATGCTTCAGCCATAGGTTCTATCATGTATGCAATGCTGTGTACCAGACCTGATGTATGTCTTGCTATAAGCATAGCGAGGAGGTACCAAAGTAATCCAGAGTGGAGCATTTGGGCGGTCAAGAACATCTGAAATACGAAAAGGACTAAGGATATGTTTCTCGTTTATGAAGGTGAAAAAGAGCTCGTCAGAAGCGATTACGTCGATGCAAGCTTTGACACTGATCCGGATGACTCTAAGTCGCAAACCGGATACATATTTTTATTGAATGGAGGAGCTGTCGGTTAGTGCGGTTCCAAGCGAGCGTCGTGGTGGGATCTACGTGTGAAGCGGAGTACATTGCTGCTTCGGAAGCAGCAAATGAAGGAGTTTGGATGAAGGAGTTCATATCGGATCTAGGTGTCATACCTAGTGCATCGGGTCCAATGAATTTTTTTGTGACAATACTGGTGCAATTGCCTTGGCAAAGGAATCCAGATTTCACAAGAGAACCAAGCACATCAAGAGACGCTTCAATTCCATCTGTCATCAAGTGTCGGAAGGGGGCATAGAGATTTGCAAGATACACACGGATCTGAATGTTGCAGACCCATTGACTAAGCCTCTTCCACAAGCAAAACATGATCAACACCAAAGCTCGATGGGTGTTAGAATCATTACTATGTAATCTAGATTATTGACTCTAGTGCAAGTGGAAGACTGAAGGAAATATGCCCTAGAGGCAATAATAAAGTTATTATTTATTTCCTTAATTCATGATAAATGTTTATTATTCATGCTAGAATTGTATTAACCAGAAAGTTAGTACATGTGTGAATACATAGACAAAACATATAGTCCCTAGTATGCTTCTACTTGACTAGCTCGTTAATCAAAGATGGTTATGTTTCCTAAGCATAGACATTTGTTGTCATATGATGAATGGGATCACATCATTAGGAGAATGATGTGATGGAGATGAGCCATCCGTTAGCTTAGCATTATGATCGTGTTAGTTTCATTGCTACTGCTTTCTTCATGACTTATACAAGTTCCTCAGACTATGAGATTATGCAACTCCCGAATACCGGAGGAACACTTTGTGTGCTATCAAACGTCACAACGTAAATGGGTGATTAAATAGATGCTCTACAGGTGTCTTCGAAGATGTTTGTTGGGTTAGCATAGATCGAGATTAGGATTTGTCACTCCGTGTTTCAGAGAGGTATCTCTGGGCCCTCTTATTAATACTCATCACTATAAGCCTTGCAAGCATTGTGACTAATGAGTTAGTTGCGGGATGAAGTATTACGGAATGAGTAAAAGGACTTGCCGGTAACGAGATTGAACTAGGTATTGAGATACCGACGATCGAATCTCGGGCAAGTAACATACCAATGACAAAGGGAACACGTATGTTGTTATGCGGTTTGACCGATAAAGATCTTTGTAGAATATGTTGGAACCAATATGAGCATCCAGGTTCTGCTATTGGCTATTGACCGGAGATGTGTCTCGGTCGTGTCTACATAGTTCTCGATCCCATAGGGTCCGCACGCTTAACGTTCGATGACGATTGGTATTATGAGTTTATGTGATATGATGTACCGAACCAGGTTGTCAGAATCGTGATTTTGTTATACGATTCTACGACTTTACGATCCAAACTAAGCCCTATGATTCTACGATTTTAGTTCTTAGAATCTACGTTTCTACGATC
The DNA here is from genome assembly GCA_021437245.1 of Aegilops speltoides. NCBI lineage: Eukaryota > Viridiplantae > Streptophyta > Magnoliopsida > Poales > Poaceae > Aegilops > Aegilops speltoides. The sequence continues at coordinate 388,708,480 of CM038142.1, forward strand.
CTGATAGTGAAGATTCTATGATTTGCAATCCTACCATCGAAGCTCCGATCCGATTCAAGAACACGATTCTGACAACCTTGAGTGATTGTTCAAAGTCTTGGATGTGATCACGGACATGACGAGGAGTCTCGAAATGGTCGAGACATAAAGATTGATATATTGGACGACTATATTCGGACACCGGAAGTGTTCCGAGAAGTTTGGATAAACCGGAGTCTTGGGAGGTTACCGAACCCCGGGAACTAGTGGGCCTTGATGGGCCTTAGTGGAGAGAGAGGAGGGCCGCAGGAGGGCTGGCCGCCCCCTTGATTCCGAATAGGACAAGGGAAGGGGGGCGCCCCCTTTCCTTCTCCCTCTCTCCCTCCCTTCCTTCCCCCTCTCTTCCCTTGTTGGAAACCTACTAGGAATAGGATTCCTAGTAGGAATCCTACTTGGGGCGCGCCCTACAGGGGCCACCCGGCCTCTCCCTTGCTCCTTTATATACGGGGGCAGGGGGCACCCTAGAACACACAAGTTGACAACTGTTTTAGCCGTGTGCGGTGCCCCCCTCCACAGTTACACACCTCGGTCATATCGTCGTAGTGCTTAGGTGAAGCCTTGCGCCGGTAACTTCATCATCACCATCACAACGCTGTCGTGCTGATGGAACTCTCCCTCGACCTCAGCTGGATCTAGAGTTCATGGGACATCACCGAGCTGAACATGTGCAGATCGCAGAGGTGCCGTACCTTCGGTGCTAGGATCGGTCGGATCGTGTAGATGTATGCCTACATCAACCACGTTGTCATAACGCTTCCGCTTTCGGTCTACGAGGATACATGGACACACTCTCCCCTCTCGTTGTTATGCATCACCTAGATAGATCTTGCATGATCGTAGGAATTTTTTTGAAATTACCGCGTTCTCCAACAGTGTGTGTGTGTGTGGGGGGGGGGGGGGGGGAGATTGACCAATGTACCATCGACTGGCGCGCTAGGGAATGGACAAGGGAGGCATCGCGCGTCCGTGCTGACGCAACCCCGACTCAAAATTTAGGTCTGAAATAAGTCGCGCACGGACAAACTATGGAGACTCGTCCGTTTGCGTCGGCGTGTTGGATCACGTTTTTTGTTCGTTTCGATCTAATCTGACACGCGCGGACAGTTTGCGTCCGCGCGCGTTGGGGTTGGCCTCGGGTGTGGCTTTCACAACGGATTGAGTGAAACGGATTGATCGGGTCTCGCCGTTTCGGTTGCATGGGAGGCCTTCCACATGCACGAGAGTACCCCAACTGAAAGCTTCAATAGATAGTAGCGTGGAGGTTTTTACCAACTTTCCCAGCTCCCGTCCAAAGCTTCCATAATGTGTGTCACCGCATATACTATATAGATCTTTACGTCGCATGCACGTGTGAGACTGAGGTGGTGTTTGGTTCTCTAGTCCTAGGACATTTTCTAGTCCCTGAGACTTTTTAAAAAAGACTCTCAAGGAGGTGCTTCTAAGAACTTTTAGCAAAAAGTCTCAAAAAAGTCCCACCCTGTTTAGTTTGCTAGGGACTTTTTCTAGTCCCAACACAAAAAAGTCCCTGGAACCAAACACCCCCTGATAATAAACAGAGACCGGGCAGATGAGCTAAGATCGATCACAAAAACAGGCAAATCGAAGTGAGAAAGCATTAACATGACCTGCCGATTAGGGTTGCAAATAAGTCGAGTTCGAACGAGTTGAATTATGCTCGGCTCAACTTATACTAAAATTCGAGCAAGCTCAAACCGAGCGAAGGTGAAGGTCGATTTCTGAGAAGTGGCTCGTGCTCAGCTCGTAATGATGTCGAGTCGATCACCAGCTAACTTCGAGCTAAATAAGATGATGTTTTCAATAATCTAAGATAAATTTTCAAACAAGGTAGGAACAACACAACATAAGATATTATTATATAATTCAACTTATTCTCTGTCAAATGAAGGTTAGTATTTAATAGCAGGAGATCATGGATAAACTAGGAAGAGAAGAAAACGAATGTGCGTCTGCTCTCAATTTTTTGCCAAATGACCTGATATTTAACACATGGCTGACCACATACCATATTGGGGCTAATTTTTCTCCATACTTAATTAAGCTTACATGTTTGGTAGTCGGTAAAATGGAGAAATAAAATCATACACAACATATGTGATAATATTTTTTTACTATGTATATTGTAATAAATTATCCCATTTCTTTTTAGTATATATTAAAATTGCGATATCGAGTTAAAACCGAGCGAACCAACATTTGCTCAAGATCGGCTCGCTTCCTGATCAACCTACATAATGTGTTCACATTTAACTCATTTTTTTCGAGCTAATCTCGAGTCGAGTCAAAATACGATTCAATCTCGAGCGGCTCACGAATCTCGAGCTTCAGCCATACCGCCGATGCAGCAGCTGTTATGCAGTTCTACGAAGAGCGGAGTCTAACAAAGTTGGTTCTTCAAGAAACTAGAAAAAAGTGGAGCTGGCACCACAAGCAAAGGACGGAGGCAGAAGCAAAGCAGGTCGAAAGCGCTGAAACTGGCGGCGACCGTATGCGCACGTACGTACGTCGGTGTGTTGCACCGCACGGCTGCGCCACGGAAAATCGTCGTTGCCCTTGATGGCGCCCGTGACGGAACGCGGTATCAACGGTGGTGGGTACGGCGCAGCTGTCCGGCCCGTGAATAGGTTACCGTCTCTCGAGAAGCATCTCACCTGCGACCACATATACACAGCTGTACGCTGGCGCGTATCCAATTCCAATTTCTGCCAGTGCGCCTTCTTTCGGGAGTGGCTACCTAGCTAAGCTAGCTAGGAGTGGAATGGGGAGGTGGACGACGAAGTTTTGCCTCGGAGTTAGCGGGAATCTTAAATATTTCTTCACGCACACTCCATCACATTCACATGCCATCCAGGAATTAGTAGGGCTAGCAAATACTCGTAGTAGGGACTATCTGCAGGGCACAATGTTGAGCATTGATTCGTGCGTGTACGTACGTAGGTCCAAAACGGTCGCGATCCTTGTACAGTTGGGGCGCGTACGAGCAACGCACGTCGGAAGTATAGCTGTCGTGTATATCTGTATATGGAGCTAGTGCGAATTAACCACGCTCGTACGTTCGGCTAGGGCAAGGGCAGGATATACAGTGCTCCGGTTGATGACACAGTTCCGAGCGACCCTAATAATTTTCCCGGGGACAGCGTATAAATGGGAGCTCGGGGGACCAACTGACCGGCCCGTGCGCGCACGTACATCACGCATGTGCGGACAAAGTGTCATCCACCGGAAAACTCGTCTACTCTCAAACCGCCACAAACAGCACTATCAGGAGGGTTGAACCTTTGGAATGCAATGGTGTTCCTGCCTTACAGAAAAAAAAGGGTTGAACCATGCGATACGTCTTTGTCATGCTCACGAGCCGAACAAAAGGCGGTTAGGGTTGCCGTGGCTCTCATCCTCCCCGTCGCCGACCCGCCTCGCCGACATGTTCCATTTCTGTTTAGATTTTCTGTCATGCTCAGAGCGGCGAGGCGGTGGCTACCCGTTTGAAGTCGGAATAATATCCTTTTCGCTTTCCCTTTGCTCCGGTGGTGCATCCAACAATAGCAGAGGGTGCGCAAAGGTCCCCCCCCCCCCCCAACGTATTTGGTTGGGTGCGAGGGTGTTGGTTTGTGCGGCAACGATGGTGCTCTGGCTCATCATCAATCTAGAGGATGCTGGCTGTTTGGTAATGACCACGACTGGACATTGGCCTCCCTTCTTCGATGGAAAGGGGTGGATCTCCGAGAAGTACTTGAATTCTCGGTGATGTTATTCATCGATTCTAGCGAAGGCTTTTGAGCGGGGGAGACAAACCTCGGGCACGCCGGGCCGTTCGCGCGCAAGCTTTCGGTAGCACAGAACATCATCCTATAGCTAAAGTACATTGAACCAGGCCGAGGTTTGGCCCAATCTCGGCTCTTCCCCTGATTTTAGGGATGCCGGTCCGACAGGAATGAAGTGATGATGACTTTTCATCTGCCACAAACAAGGTTTGGCAGGCTCCGGTAGTGAGCAACGATGGCGGCAACACGTCATCACTCGTTCCGGAGGCTAAAGATGATGGACTCCATAGGGACTCTCATGTATTTATTTATTTTGCAAGGGTGTTTCTACAATGCCGAAATCTTAATTTATTGTTCTTTTTTCACAAAAGGAAAACAACACTATCGAGAGACTGATGATGAGACATTAGAGGTACCCCTCCTTCTAAAATATAAGACTCACTTGACTTTATACGGTTTTTGATGCACTGCTTTCATGATTATTATATACCAAAATATATGGATTGAACATGTATCAATAGTACCATCGTTTTTGTCTTGCAAAACAATTCTATTTCATATGTCTTCATAATAATTTTGTGTGATACAAATATACAATAACGAAAATTATAGTCAAAGTTGTGCGCTGAATACAAAAAGGTCAGCGCGCGTCTTATACATGGGAAGGAGGTAGTACACTACAGAAGTCTTTATGCACTGTATGTGTATGCTTTCCTCAACCATCTAATCCTACCAGCTACCACTAACTGTATCGAGAAAGATGAGAACTGAACATAATATCTCTACTATTAAAGGAGAATCAAACGTCGTGATGGTTCAACCTCTCGATGGTTGGACTCCCCCTCTATCGATCCACGTCTCCTCCACCCTTCGTACGCATGATTAAAAAAAGGAAAACTACCGCTCGCATGAAAAAAAAGGAAAATAATCCATCGCAACAAATATCGGGAGAAAACAACTGCAAAGCGATCCAACCACACGCACGACATGCACGATAGCAAAGCCGTCCTCCCCTCCCCTCGAGCTCCCGTCCCGTGTTACCCAGCGATGAGGCAAAGAGTTCGGTTCCTCCTCCGACTCCGTCATCTAAATCCTAGGGTGATCCGTCGCAGAACTTCTCGAGACTCTCCTTCCCTTACGATCTTGAGCAGCCGTCGCCAGAACCATCCCGCATCTGCGCGCGTCGCCCTCCTCTGCGTCGGGCCGCCGGACTCTCTTTGCCGCCCGCCGGCGACCGAAAGCATTGCCGTCCCTCCTCCCCCGCCGCCCAAGTCCTTAACGCCTACTGTTGGGGAGCGTAGTAATTTCAAAAATTTCCTACGCACACGCAAGATCATGGTGATGCATAGCAACGAGAGGAAGAGTGTTGTCTCGTACCCTCGTGAGACCGGGCGAAGCGATCACGTAGAGGAAGTAGTCGTCGTTCTCCTCGCGATCCAACCGATCCCAGCCATTAGCAGTTACTCCGGCGCCTCAGAGTTCTTGACACACGTACAGCTCGATGGCGCTCCTCGGGCTCCAATCGATGAGAGCTTGGGAGGAGAGTTCCGTCGACCTGACGGCGTGGTGACGATCTTGATGTTCTACCGGCGCAGGCTTCGCCTAAGCACCGCTACAATATGACCGAGGTGGATTATGGTGGAGGGGCACCGCACACGGCTAAGGAACGATCTCAAGGATCAACTTGTGTGTTCCAGGTGCCCCCTGCCCAGTATATAAAGGAGCAAGGGGGTGCGGCCGGCCCTAGGAGGAGGCGCGCGGAGTCCTACTCCCAGGGAGTAGGACTCCCCCTTCCTAGTTGGATTAGGACTTGGGGAGGGAAAGAGGAAGAGGCGCCGCCCCTCTCCTTGTCCTATTCGGACCAGGGGGGGGCGCGCGGCCTGCCTGGCCGGCCCTTCCTCTTCTCCCTCATGGCCCACTAAGGCCCATTAACCCCGGGAGGGTTCAGTAACCCGGTGTTCCTAAAATCTCGATTTCACGGAACCATTCGAACTCAAACATAGGCTTCCAATATATCAATCTTTATGTCTCGACCATTTCGAGACTCCTCGTCATGTCCGTGATCACATCCGGACTCGAACTTCTTGGTACATCAAAATACACAAACTCATAATATAACCGTCCATCGAAACCTTAAGCGTGCGGACCCTACGGTTCGAGAACAATGTAGACATGACCGAGACACGTCTCCGGTCAATAACCAATAGCGGGACCTGGATGCCCATATTGGCTCCTACATATTCTCGAAGATCTTTATCGGTCAGACCGCATAACAACATCGTTGTTCCCTTTGTCATCGGTATGTTACTTGCCCGAGATTCGATCGTCGGTATCCAATACCTAGTTCAATCTCGTTACGGCAAGTCTCTTTACTCGTTCCGTAATACATCATATCACAACTAACTCATTAGTTGTAATGCTTGCAAGGCTTAAGTGATGTGTATTACCGAGAGGGCCCAGAGATACCTCTCCGACAATCGGAGTGACAAAACCTAATCTCAAATCGCCAACCCAACATCCGCCTTTGGAGACACCTGTAGTACTCCTTTATAATCACCCGATTCGTTGTGACGTTTGGTAGCACCAAAGTGTTCCTCCGTAAACGGAGTTGCATAATCTCATAGTTATAGGAACATGTATATGTCATGGATAAAAGCAGTAGCAACATACTAAGCGATCGTGTGCTAAGCTAATGGAATGGGTCATGTCAATCGATCGTTCACCTAATGATGTGACCTTGTTAATCAAATAACAACCCTTTGTTCATGGTTAGGAAACATAACCATCTTTGATTAACAAGCTAGTCTAGTAGAGGCATACTAGTGACATCTTGTTTGTCTATGCATTCACACATGTATCATGTTTCCTGTTAATACAATTCTAGCATGAATGATAAACATTTATCATGAAATAAGGAAATAAATAATAACTTTATTATTGCCTCTAGGGCATATTTCCTTGATCTCCCACTTGCACTAGAGTCAATAATCTAGATTACATAGTAATGATTCTAACACCCATGGAGTCTTGGTGTTGATCATGTTTTGCTCGTGGAAGAGGCTTAGTCAATGTGTCTGCTACATTCAGATCCGTATGTATCTTGCAAATCTCTATGTCTCCCACGGACTAAATCCGGATGGAATTGAAGCGTCTCTTGATGTGCTTGGTCCTCTTGTGAAATCTGGATTCCTTTGCTAATGCAATTGCTCGATATTGTCACGAAGATTTTCATTGGACCCGATTCACTAGGTATGACACCTAGATCGGATATGAACTCCTTCATCCGCACTCCTTCATTAGCTGCTTCGAAGCTGCTATGTACTCCGCTTCACATGTAGATCCCACTACGACGCTTTGTTTAGAACTGCACCAACCGACTCCTCCGTTTAGTGTAAATACATATCCGGTCTGCGATTTAGAATCGTCCGGATCGGTGTCAAAGCTTGCATCAACGTAACCGTTTACGATGAGCTCTTTGTCACCTCCATATCTGAAAACATATCCTTAGTCCTTTTCGGTATTTCAGGATGTTCTTGACCGCTGTCGATGATCCACTCTGGATTACTTTGGTACCTCCTGCTAAGCTTATAGCAAGGCACACATCAGTCCGGTACACAAGATTGCATACATGATAGAGCCTATGGTGAAGCATAGGAACATCTTTCATTTTCTCTCTATCTTCTGCAGTGGTCGGGCATTGAGTCTTACTCAACTTCACACCTTGTAACACAGGCAAGAACCCTTTCTTTGCTTGATCCGTTTTGAACTTCTTCAAAATTTTGTCAAGGTATGTGCTTTGTGAAAGTCCAATTAAGCGTCTTGATCTATCTCTATAGATTTTCATGCCTAATATGTAAGCAGCTTCACCGAGGTCTTTCATTGAAAAACTCTTAATCAAGTATCCCTTTATGCTATCCAGAAATTCTATATCATTTCCGATTAGTAATATGTCATCTACATATAATATCGAAAATGCTCTGAGCTCCCACTCACTTTCTTGTAAATAGAGGCTTCTCCAAAAGTCTGTATGAACCCAAATGCTTTGATCACACTATCAAAGCGTTTATTCCAACTCGAGATGCTTGCACGAGTCCATAAATGGATCGCTGGAGCTTGCACACTTTGTTAGCTCCTTTGGATCGATAAAACCTTCGGTTGCATCATATACAACTCTTCTTCCGTAAATCCATTCAGAATGCGGTCTTTACATCCATTTGCCAAATTTCATAATCATAAAATGCGCAATTGCTAACATGATTCGGACAGACTTAAGCATCGCTACTGGTGAGAAGGTCTCATCGTAGTCAATCCCTTGAACTTGTCGAAAACCCTTTGCGACAAGTCGAGCTTTAAAGACGATAACATTATCGCGTCGTCGGTCTTCTTTTGAAGATCCACTTGTTTTCTATTGCTTGCCGACCCTCGGGCAAGTCAACCAAAGTCCATACTTTGTTTTCATACATGGATCCCATCTCGATTTCATGGCCTCAAGCCATTTTGCGAATCTGGGCTCACCATCGCTTCTTCATAGTTCGTAGGTTCATCATGATCTAGTAGCATGACTTCCGAACAGGATTACCGTACCACTCAGTGCGGATCTTACTCTGGTTGATCTACGAGGTTACGTAGTAACTTGATCTGAAGTTTCATGATCAACATCATCAACTTCCTCACGATTTGGTGTAGATGTCTCAGAAACCGGTTTCTGCGACAAACTACTTTCAAGTAAGGGAGAAGGTACAATTACCTCATCAAGTTCTACTTTCCTCCCACTCACTTCTTTCGAGAGAAACTCCTTCTCTAGAAAGGATCCATTCTTAGCAACAAATGTCTTGCCTTCGGATATGTGATAGAAGGTGTACCCAACTGTCTCCTTTGGGTATCCTATGAAGACACATTTCTCCGATTTGGGTTCGAGCTTATCAGGTTGAAGCTTTTTCACATAAGCATCGCATCCCCAAACTTTAAGAAACGACAACTTTGGTTTCTTGCTAAACCATAGTTCATAAGGTGTCGTCTCAACGGATTTTGACGGTGTTCTATTCAGTGTGAATGCGGCCGTCTCAAGAGCATAACCCCAAAACGATAGCGGTAAATCTGTAAGAGACATCATAGATCGCACCATATCTAGTAAAGTGCGATTACGATGTTCGGACACACCATTACGTTGTGGTGTTCCGGGTGGCGTGAGTTGCGAAACTATTCCGCATTGTTTCAAATGTAGACCAAACTCGTAACTCAAATATTCACCTCCACGATCAGATCGTAGGAATTTAATTTTCTTATTACGATGATTTTCAACTTCACTCTGAAATTCTTTGAACTTTTCAAATGTTTCAGACTTATGTTTCATTAAGTAGATATACCCATATCTGCTTAAATCATCTGTGAAGGTGAGAAAATAACGATATCCGCCACGAGCCTCAACATTCATCGGACCACATACATCTCAGTATGTATGATTTCCAACAAATCTGTTGCTCTCTCCATAGTGCCGGGAGAACGGGTTTTAGTCATCTTGCCCATGAGGCACGGTTACAGTGCCAAGTGATTCATAATCAAGTGACTCCAAAAGTCCATCGGTATGAAGTTTCTTCATGCGTTTTATACCGATATGACCTAAGCAGCGATTACCACAAATAAGTTGCACTATCATTATCAACTCTGCATCTTTTGGCTTCAACATTATGAATATGTGTATCACTACTATCGAGATTCATCAAAATAGACCACTCTTCAAGGGTGCATGACCATAAAAGATATTACTCATATAAATAGAACAACCATTATTCTCGATTTAAATGAATAACCGTCTCGCATCAAACAAGATCCAGATATAATGTTCATGCTCAACGCAGCACCAAATAACAATTATTTAGGTCTAAAACTAATCCGAAGGTAGATGTAGAGGTAGCGTGCCGACCGCGATCACATCGACTTTGGAACCATTTCCCACGCAAGATCGTCACCTCGTCCTTTGCGGTGTTAAGCAATCGTAGTCCTGTTTGAGTTGCAAATATTAGCAATGAACCAGATATCAAATACCAGTGCTCTGCGAGCTCTAGTAAGGTACACATCAATAACATGTATATCACATATACCTTTGTTCACCTTGCCATCCTTCTTATCCGCCAAATACTTGGGGCAGTTCCGCTTCAAAGGACTCGCTTGCGGTAGAAGCACTCGAGTTTGAGGTTTAGGGCCGGACTTGGGTTTCTTCTCTGAGCGACAACTTGCTTGCTGTTCTTCTTGAAGTTCCTTCTTCTTCCCTTTGCCTTTCTTCATGAAACTAGTGGTCTTATTGACCATCAACACTTGATGCTCCTTCTTGATTTCTACCTCCGCAGCCTTTAGCATTGCGAAGAGCTCGGTATAGTCTTTACTAACCCTTGCATATTATAGTTCATCACGAAGCCTTTATAGCTTGGTGGCGGTGATTGAAGAATTCATCAATGACACAATCATCCGGAAGATTAACTCCCGTTGAGTCAAGTGATTGTAATACCCGGACATTACGAGTATGTGCTCACCGACGAACTATTCTCCTCCATCTTGCAGCTATAGAACTTATTGGAGACTTCATATCTCTCAATCCGGGCATTACTTTGGAATATCAACTTCAACTCCTAGAACATCTCATATGCTCCATGACGTTCAAAACGTCGTTGAAGTCCCGGTTCTAAGCCGTAAAGCATGGCACATCGAACTATAGAGTAGTCATCGCTTTTGCTCGCGGACGTTCTTAACGTCGTCGGTTACATCAAGAAGCGAGCACTGGCACCTAGCGGTGCATCCAGGGCGTAACTCTTACAGGCAGCAATGAGGATAATCCTCGAGTTACGGACCCGATCCGTGTAATTGCTACCATCATCTTTCAACTTTGCTTTCTCAAGGAACGCATTAAAATTCAACGGAACAACAACACGAGCCATCTATCTACAAACAAACATAGACAAGCAAGATACTATCAGGTACTAAGTTCATGATAAATTTAAGTTCAATTAATCATATTACTTAAGAACTCCCACTTAGATAGACATCTCTCTAGTCATCTAAGTGATCACATGATCCAAATCAACTAAACCATAACCGATCATCACGTGAAATGGAGTAGTTTTCAATGGTGAACATCTTATGTTGATCATATCTACTATATGATTCACGCTCGACCTTTCGGTCTCCGTGTTCCGAGGCCATATCTGCATATGCTAGGCTCGTCAAGTATAACTGAGTATTCTCGTGTGCAAAACTGGCTTGCACCCGTTGTAGATGGACGTGGAGCTTATCACACCGATCATCACGTGGTGTCTCGGCACGACGAACTTTGGCAACGGTGCATACTCAGGGAGAACACTACTTGATAATTTTAGTGAGAGATCATCTTAAAATGCTACCGTCAATCAAAGCAAGATAAGATGCATAAAGGATAAACATCACATGCAATCAATATAAGTGATATGATATGGCCATCATCATCTTGTGCTTGTGATCTCCATCTCCGAAGCACCGTCGTGATCACCATCGTCACCGCGCGACACCTTGATCTTCATCGTAGCATCATTGTCGTCTCACGGCATCTATTGCTTCTCGACTATCGCTACCGCTTAGTGATAAAGTAAAGCAATTACGTAGGCGTTGCATTTCATACAATAAGCGACAACCATATGGCTCCAGCCGATTGCCGATAACCGGTTACAAAACATGATCATCTCATACAAAAAATATAGCATCACGTCTTGACCATATCACATCACAACATGCCCCGCAAAAACAAGTTAGACGTCCTCTAATTTGTTGTTGCAAATTTTACGTGGCTGCTACGGGCTTAGCAAGAACCGTTCTTACCTCGCATCAAAACCACAATGATAGTTTGTCAAATGACTCCGTTTTAACCTTCACAAGGACCGGGCGTAGCCACTCAGTTCAACTAAAGTGAGAGAGACAGACACCCGCCAATCACCTTTAAGCAACGAGTGCTCGTGGCGGTGAAACCAGTCTCGCGTAAGCGTCTGGCGTAATGTCGGTCCGGCCGCTTCATCTCACAATACCGCTGAACCAAAGTATGACATGTTTGGTAGGCGGTATGACTTATATCGTCCACAACTCACTTGTGTTCTACTCGTGCATATAACATCAACGCATAAAACCTAGGCTCGGATGCCACTGTTGGGGAACGTAGTAATTTCAAAAAATCCTCGCACACGCAAGATCATGGTGATGCATAGCAACGAGAGGAAGAGTGTTGTCTCGTACCCTCGTGAGACCGGCGGAAGCGATCACAACGTAGAGGAAGTAGTCGTACGTTCTCCTCGCGATCCAACCGATCCCAGCGCCGTTACTCCGGCGCCTCCGAGTTCTTGACACACGTACAACTCGATGACGCTCCTCGGGCTAGATTCCAGTAGAGCTTCGGGGAGGGAGAGTTCCGTCAGCACGACGGCGTGGTGACGATCTTGATGTTCTACCGACGCAGGGCTTCGCCTAAGCACCGCTACGATATGACCGAGGTGGATTATGGTGGAGGGGCACCGCACACGGCTAAGGAACGATCTCAAGGATCAACTTGTGTGTTCTAGGGTGCCCCCTGCCCCGTATAAAGGAGCAAGGGGTGCGGCCGGCCCTAGGAGGAGGCGGCGGAGGAGTCCTACTCCCACCGGAGTAGGACTCCCCCTTCCTAGTTGGATTAGGACTTGGGGAGGAAGAGAGAAGGGGCGCCGCCTCTCCTTGTCCTATTCGGACCAGGGGGAGGCGCGCCTGCCTGCCCCGCCGCCCTTCCTCTTCTCCCTCATGGCCCACTAAGGCCCATTAACCCCGGGAGGTTCCAGTAACCCCGGTGTTCCAGAAATCGATTTCACCCTAACCATTCGAACTCAAACATAGGCTTCCAATATATCAATCTTTATGTCTCGACCATTTGAGACTCCTCGTCATGTCCGTGATCACATCCGGGACTCGAACTTCTTCGGTACATCAAAATACACAAACTCATAATATAACCGCCATCGAAACCTTAAGCGTGCGGACCCTACGGTTCGAGAACAATGTAGACATGACCGAGACACGTCTCCGTCAATAACCAATAGCGGGACCTGGATGCCCATATTGGCTCCTACATATTCTACGAAGATCTTTATCGGTCGGACCGCATAACAACATACGTTGTTCCTTTGTCATCGGTATGTTACTTGCCGAGATTCGATCGTCGGTATCCAATACCTAGTTCAATCTCGTTACCGGCAAGTCTCTTTACTCGTTCCGTAATACATCATCTCACAGCTAACTCATTAGTTGTAACGCTTGCAAGGCTTAAGTGATGTGTATTACCGAGAGGGCCAGAGATACCTCTCCGACAATCGGAGTGACAAAACCTAATCTCGAAATCGCCAACCCAACATCGCCTTTGGAGACACTGTAGTACTCCTTTATAATCACCCGATTCGTTGTGACGTTTGGTAGCACCAAAGTGTTCCTCCGTAAACGGAGTTGCATAATCTCATAGTTATAGGAACATGTATATGTCATGGATAAAAGCAGTAGCAACATACTAAATGATCGTGTGCTAAGCTAATGGAATGGGTCATGTCAATCAGATCATTCACCTAATGATGTGACCTTGTTAATCAAATAACAACCCTTTGTTCATGGTTAGGAAACATAACCATCTTTGATTAACAAGCTAGTCTAGTAGAGGCATACTAGTGACATACTGTTTGTCTATGCATTCACACATGTATCATGTTTCCGGTTAATACAATTCTAGCATGAATGATAAACATTTATCATGAAATAAGGAAATAAATAATAACTTTATTATTGCCTCTAGGGCATATTTCCTTCACGCCCTGCCCAAGCTACTCCTCTTCATGGCCCCTATCAGCCGCGATGATGGTGTTCGTCGACCTGCAGCAGTTGCCCAATCATTTGTGTATTCTCTCAGGTGAGCTTCTCTCTCCCCAGTTGATGTGTCTTATTGCCATTCATTCACCGGTTTGGTGAGCGTGCGTTTTGATGTCTGCGCTTGTGGTTTTTTCTTTGCATGAAGCTAGCACGGGAATGAATTTGGGATGATGGATTTAGCTTCGTGGAAGATGATTCTAGGTAATCTTTAGGTATATCAAAAGCTAAAATTTTCTGATCCATTAATGTTCCAATGGCAAGGAAGGGTAACCTTAATCTAATTATGGTCAATACGTGGATTGTTGAGTTGCCGATGTCTGAATGTGAGTAATATTTTGCCTATGTGCTTGGTTTGTGAACTGATTGGATAATTTTGTCTTTCCACTATTATTCCGAGTAATTGTTTTAAATCATCGAAATTGCTTTTCTAAGGTATATTTATGCATCTTCAACTTTGTTTCTTGTGAACAGAGATTATAGTTGTTTGTCTAGCTTCAAGGTCTATTTTCTTGTGCTTGATGATAGCATGGATGAGCGGATCCCATGGCGTGGTTCGACGATGAACCAGTGGTAGCTTATCTTGTTGACACTAGAAATTCAAGATAAAGAAAATGTGTATGTATGTATTATTAAATTTGGTTCACGGGTTTCCATGCCCATGTTAATATGTTTGCTGACAACATAAGTTTGTACAGATGAGGGATAGTATCTCGACTTTGTAGCAATGTATAGTAATACATATTTGTATTTTCCAATTTAGCAGGATTCATTGGAGCTCAGTAAAGAGGTACATGCCCAGAAAATGTCAATATTGATCTAGGTTTGCAAAGCGTTGTGTTGAGCTATATGCAGCCTTGTTTCAATGGCTTCTTTAAACCGGCGCCTCTTTTTTCCCTTTGGTGTGTTTTCGAGTCTATTTTTGTTAGTACCTACCCAGTATAATTCTTGATACGATTTTCTTTTGCGAGTTGAACTCTGTGTTTGCAAGATATTCAGGTTAGGGAGATCGAGAAGTTCCTCTATTAGTTGGCAAAGTTATAGCAAAGAAAAATCTGCACGCATTAACTCTCTTGTAGGAGTTTCCACGATCAAACTCTACAATCCTTCAGATCTGTGGCTTTGTATAGACCCCCCCCCAGTCCCTCAGATCTCTGGCTTTCTATACACAAAATCAATCTAATTGAATGTTTGTTTGAACAATTATGGTCTCCCCATCATCTCTAACAGTTTTATATCTCTATGTAGAACAAAAGCGAGAAACCAGAAGTTGTAACCAAAGGCAGCATGTATGAAAGGTAGCATAAATGTGGTTCTTTTCTTCAAACCTTACATGACACCTATTTTTGCCTTACACTAATCCTAATTCGTGAATGCATTTTTTGGTTACACAGACCAAAAAGCTCATGGAGAAGACAGAAAGTCACTTTGGAGGATGAGCTCGAGTAAGCCCTATATCTCTACTATTAAAACAGAATCCAACGTCGTGATGGTTCAACCTCGTTGGATCTCCCCACCCTCGAATCGAACCCGCAACAAAAAGACCGCGAGGAATGCAGGCGGCGTTCAGGGCGGCGAGAATTCTTTTTGAAACAACAAAAGCGAAAAGAACCCCACGGCGCATGTTCTCCACCTCCTCCCCGCCCGCCTATCTCCATCCTCGATCCCACCCCGAACACGAACCACCCCAACAAGATCCTTCTCCATGTCCTTCGGACGAGGCCCTCTTCCGCAACCACCCGCCTCCCTCTCCAGTGGACGGTCCCCTCTCGGACGACCACACTGGCGCTTCTCCCTACTCCCATCAAATTTGTGTCGCCCCACCCATGGAGATTTCACCATGTCCACGAGCGGCCATGGTATGTCTATGGGCCAATGCGACGGTGGGGAGGCTTCGTGGTGGTTCGAGCCACGGCGGTGGATGCGCGACGGGTCTTGGAGGAGGGAAGAGGTGCGTGAGCTATAATGGCGGAGGAGGCGACGGAGACCGAGGAGGAGGAGGAGAGGTGCGAGCTACAACGGTGAAGGTGGGAGAGGCACGCTCTTGGGTCTTAGCAGGTGTGTAGGGTGCTCACGGAACTCCCCACTCATGGATGCGCATAAAGGACGACACCATGAACCTACCATGACTGCTCTGAATCTTTGGGTTAAGAAGATTCCAGTACAAATCGGGTATCATCTTGCCTCTCCATATCTAATTTTGAAAACAATAGGGGATGCATGTGTCCTAATAGTCTGTTTGGTTGACTTTGTGTTAGCTTCGGAGCATTAAACTAATTCATCTCGTGTTGGTCAGTTTAGGATATTTATTATTTCATTGTTGTTTAACGTGATGCCGCATACCAAAATGAAGCTATGAAGGCGAACCAGCTGGCCATGGTTGCAGAGAACAAGAGGATGGATCCTCGTGGTGAGAGCAGAGGAGTGATTGGAATACATGACCAAGAAATTGAGAGGCTGCTTGATTTGAATGGGCTGGATGTCAATAACTTGCTTGATACTGGGTTAGATAGCAAAGGTAGAATCGAAAAGAACACAAACCATATGGCTGGGATGGTGAGCTCATCACCTAACCTCATTTATTTAGATCTGAGAACTTGCAACAATATATGGAGTAAAATATGCCATGTCTGTGACTCAAGAACATCAGTGAAGCCCCTCGCCAACACTTGGTTGTGGTAAAGAAGGGGCCGCTCACCATGTCTATGAGCTGTTTTTTCATGTACATACCTACCCTTTGGACCTGAGTTTTGTAGAAGGTTAATGCATCTTTAATATTCACCAATTATTTATTCTTCCATTTCTTTTGGTTTAAATGCACATTTTCACACCACCAATGCACAAGAAGACCACCCCTTGGCCGTCGAGAGTGTGGTGTCGGATCCGAGGATTGAGCTCTATGGTCAAGCCACATGAGTGAGGGCTACTTTATGCAACATATATACCTTGTGCTATTGCATCATAGGCGAACATCTTTCTACTTTCCAGGTGACTTCCCTTAATGACATGCTTTCACTTGAGAAGATAATGCATATGATTTATTAGCTGAGGGTTGGACATGGATAGAAACCATATGTGAAATCAGATTAGTTCTTAGGCAAACAGTATTATGGTCGTATTTTGGTATCTGCTGTATTCGGAAAGCAAGTGTGATTGTTTCCTTCC
This sequence comes from Aegilops speltoides, assembly GCA_021437245.1. Taxonomy (NCBI): domain Eukaryota; kingdom Viridiplantae; phylum Streptophyta; class Magnoliopsida; order Poales; family Poaceae; genus Aegilops; species Aegilops speltoides. Next base: position 388,725,357 of record CM038142.1, read on the forward strand.
ATCTTGACATGATTTGTGGGTGTTTCTTTTTTGTTTTATATTTATAAGTTCTTAATTACATTGCCACCACAATATTATAAAGTTAGTATATGCATGTGCCTTTTAAATTTCTTGACATGGCATGTGATTGCACAGTTGTGTAACTTGTGTTGTTCGTATTGAAATAGCGTGGATACAGTTGATTCGGATCTGTCATAATTCATCATATTGAAAAGTCAGCAGCCTCCCTCGTGTAGGTTCAAAATAATTGATAGGCCTCATTAGATACTCAATAGTTTTTGTGTGGCAATAGTAGGTCATACACATGCATCCGAATGTTTTTTCTCAGTATAGGAGTAATAAGGGTGATGTACACCTATAGTTTCAATGAAGTAATGTTATATTGCCTATTATTTGATCTGTCATTTTGTACGAAGTAGTACTTCATTATGATTCAATTTCGCTACATATTGGATTTTTTTGGTGTTATATTATGTTAGTAGAGAGGTGTGATCATTATATAGTCTACTGGTTTGAACTATAATTAGTTTTGCGATTGTTAACCTCATTATTATTTATCCATTTGGACAGTCATTGTCATGCGATTGGATTAGAGCCAAAAATATATATTTCCAAGGTCTGATCTTCTAGCACACAACCACTTTTAAAGGGACTTTAGCTTAAGCTGATTGGTTTATTGTATGAACATTACAATTTTACAACATTAGATTCAATTCTGTGACGGAGCTTCCCTGCAGGAAGATGTAAGCAGCAGTGCTTTTGTTCATTTCTTCGTCCTCTCATGTAAGTACCATTTGTATACAATATTCTATTCCACTATGAATACAGGCTATTACGATTTGTATTTTGAATTGTATTTTGTATGGAGACTTGCACTCAAAAGATTATTGCACTAAGTGCATCTTTCATTGATTATGAATAAGTTTAATACGACATCATCTTTCACAGTAGGTAGGTCAGAATGTTGCATTCAATTCATACATTCAATAAGCCATCATCTCTAATGACAACTGAGGATTATTTATGTATTTGCTAACATTTTAAAACGGGCCCAAGTGATAGTGAGGTGAGATCCCCAAACTTTGTAAGTTGTATTTTTATCTTGTAAGGATATGGTAGTCAAGGAGACACAAGGACTATGAAGGAGAACATAAACGTGATAAAATCATTATTGGTTGTTTGACACACCTTATTTTTACATCTTTTTCCTCAATGTATATTTTTTTTGTTATTCCGTGGCAACGCACGGGCATTCGACTAGTGTTCCATATAAATGGAACAAGGAGCAAAGGACCCTAGTTAAGATGGAGAAATTACCGATAAGCTTTTACAGTTAAATAGGAAATACGGGAGCTACTTCTAGTTAGTTGTTTGAACCTAAACAGTCGAAGGGAGTGTTGAATTCTGATTACGTGCGCTGAACTCAGTCAACGCACAACATCTTCGAAGATTACAGTTTCTTATTGTTAACGCAATCTTCTTTTAGGATTTCTAGTGACCGCATAGGGCGCTGGAAAGCTAGCAAACACGTATTCCCCGTGCACTTTGGCCCGGCCCAGTGCAGGGACGTTATTTTTTATGCTAGTTTAACTTAAAAACAATTCACATTTTTTAAATGTTCATAAATTTGAAAAAAATAGGGACACAAAGAATATTCCAAAATTTAAAAAACATTCATGTATTTTAAAAATTCAATGCAGATTTTCAAAAATGTTTGCAGAATGTTCAGGAATTCCAAAACATGTTCATGAGTATAAAAATGAATTTAAAAACATTTTCCAATTCAAAGTAATATTCATGTATTTCCAAAAATGTTTACAATCTGAAAAGTATTCAAAATTTCACAAGGTTTCAAAATATATTGTGCACTCAAAAAATGTTCACGAATTAAAAAAACGATTAAAATTTCACTTACATAAAAACCATCAAATAAAAATGACTGAAATTTATAAAAATCGAATTTTAGAAAAATAATCATTGATTACAAAATGTGAGCAATTTATAAATTTTTCATGAATTTAGAAAGTGTTCTAAATTTTCAATAGTTCTTCAAGGGTTATAGAAATGTTCCCAAATTTCGGAAAAATAAAAACAAAGTGAAAAAATAAGGATAAAGAAAAAAATAAATAGAAAATAAAAGTAAAATGGCCAAAAAATTGGTTTCAGAACTTTCCCAAAATTCGATGGGGATCATCTAGGAAGTCTTAGTTGGGCTGGCCCAATATCTGTGCACAGGGACATATGATTGGTGGGGATGTATCTAGTGCACCGGAGCAATTGGTGCTACCGGTGCACCGGTCGTTCGTTGCACATTCGAAAACATCCGGAAAAAAAAATTAATGCATTGACACAACATCAATGTACGCTGTCACAAAAATTAAAATAAAAATTCAAAACATTGCTCGAGATACAAAAATGATAAATTTGATACTGAATAGTACAGAACACAAGTTGAGCTCAATTTTGGCCCATTAGCACATTCACGTCAAATTTATCATTTTTTTATCTTGACCATTGTTTTGAATTTTGATTTGAACTTTTTTTGACAACATACATCGATGTTATGTCAGTGCACTAAATTGTTTTTGAATTTTTCCGTACATTTTTTAGTGTGCAACGGGTCCGGTGCACCGGTAGTACCAATTGCTCCGGTGCACCAGATACGTTCCCTGATTGGTGCTTTTGGTTGACAAGCGTCGAAGAGGACAGCTATTCGGCGCTCTTACGCTAATTAGCACTGTTGGTGCCTGCATGCAATGCATAGCGGCGTGTCCGAGCAAACACGAAGCTGCGCTCCTTTTCGCACCTCACTTGTTCCCATTTCGCTGGTTGGTTGGTTGACCAGTTGACTGTCTGACAAATGACTTTTGAAAATAATCATAAAATTTAATAAACGTAAATATGTAAAGTTTCACATTTTTTTAAAGCTGCAACATCAAAAACATTATTAAAAAGAAAAATGGAAAAAGTGCACAAATTTGAGAAAAAAATCCTGATTTTGGAAAACATTCGTGGATATGAATTTCACAAATTTGGGAAAAAGTTTGTGAACTTTGAAAAGTTCACAAATTTGAAAAGAAAATGGGAATGTGAGAAAACAAATCACAACATAAAAGTTCATGCATTTGAACAAAAACAACGAATTTGAAACTGTTCGAAAACAATAAAACGAAAAAGGAGAAAATAGAGAAAATGAAAATAATAAATAAGAAGAAAGAATGAAGAAAAAAACTATTCACAAAACGGCTAGAAAACCTAGCAGAAAAACATCTCTACTATTAAAGCAGGATCGAACGTCGTGATGGTTCGACCTCCGCTCTTACGATCCCGCACAAAAAAATCGCAGGGAACAACCCACGTTCGAGGACAGAAAAAAAACGGAAAGAACCCGCACGGCGCACGTTCTCCATCTCGCTCCTTCCCCGGCCTGTCTGTCTCCGTCCTTAGATCTCAGCGCCTCCTTCCCCATGTCCACCGGACGAGGCCCTCTCCATCGGCCCTATCTAGCGGACGGCCCCTCTCCGGCGACCAGACGGGCGCTTCCCTTTATTCCCATCAATTTGGCATCGCTCCGCCCATGGAGCTTTCGCCATGCCCGCCAGCAGCCATGGTCGGGACCGGCACCACACTTGGACGGAGAGGTCTGACAACGGACCAATGCGACCGTGGGGATGGGGTCGCGGTGGTCTGACCACGGCGGTGGATGCGGCGACGGAGGTCTAGGAGGATGAGAGATACGTGCGCTACAATTGTGAAGGCGGCAACGGAGACCAGGGAGGAGGAGGAGGAAAGGTAAGCCAGCTACACAGTGGGGGAGGTTGAGGAGACGAGGGAGAGGCACGCTCTCAGGTCTCGGCAGTGTGTGTAGGGTGCTCGCTAGAATTCCCCACTCGTGGAAGCAGGCGAAGTAGCGCACCCCTGCCACCTAACATGACTGCTCTGAGTATTGGTTAAGAAGATTTCCAACGCCAAATATGGTATCACCTTGCCCCTTCTTTTCTAATTTTGAAAGCAATCAGAGATGTATGTGTCCTTATCGTCTATTTGGTTGACTTCGTGTTAGCGTCGGAGAATTAATCTAATTTATATGATGTTGGTCAGTTTAGGATATTTGTTATTTCCTTGGTGTTTGATGTGTTGCTGCCTACCAGAACGAAGCTATGAAGGTGAACCAGCTAGCGATGGTTGCAGAGAACAAGACAATGGATCCTCGTGGTGAGAGCAGATGCGTACTGCTTGGTTTGGATGGCAGAGGCAAAACGAATAAGTGGGGTAAGGAATATGCACCACATGGCCCAGACGGTGAGCTCATCTCCTAACTTCTTTTATTTTATTTTATCTGTGTGGAGTGCTGTGCTACAGCCTTAGTGAAATATCTCCATATCCATACTCTCAAGGCTGTCTTCCTTCTAATCTCAGTGGGAAAAATCAAGAAACATTCCCTGATATTACATAATTGCAAACTTATTCAGTGTCTGGCGCAGTTCTAATCTCATATGTGTATTTATGTTGTAATACTTTTTTTTACTAAGATTGGCTTCAGGATGATCTCCAAGCTGTGTTTCGCCAAGGAATTTTACTATTATTAACTGATTGCATACTTTATTCAGTGGCTGTTTATTTTATCTTGCATGTAGTCAATGAATAAACAATATGTATTTTGAAACAAAATTTAAAACTATTATTTATCTTGTGAGAAATGCTTCTTATCATTTTTTGCTAATAGCTCTAGATAATATTGTGTTATAGGGTTAGAGTTGTGCTTGTTAGTAATATTTAATAATAGATACTGCGAGTGCTGAGTCACATGTCATTAGTCAAAATAAACTTCTGAAGTTTGATAGAGCAAAAACTGAAATTGTTACTGATGAAGAACTGAAAACGCTGCAAGATGCGATGGAAGAGAAACTCCAGGGCAAGTGACAACTTAGCCGAGACTTAAGGTAAGCTCTTATTTCAACATCCGTATCATCTCTACTTATTATATTAAGTTGGATTGCTAATACAGTTTATGTTGTCAACACAACAGTAAGTAATGAGCTTGATAACCTAGACCATCAAGTGCTTTCCTAGAGGAAAGCATAATCTCAAGATGAAGGAGAAAGACATGCTAAAGGCACAACTACTGGTCGTAATTTTCACCACACCATGTACTAATATTTGTTCTGGAAGACAATGTTCGACCTTGCGTTGGCGGCATGCAGGCCATTTTATTATGTAGTATAACTAATTAACTATACACTATAAAAACAGTGTATTCTGGGGGTTCTGGGTAGAAAGGAATAGAAGTTCCAATGGAATTTGAGGGAGTTAATTTTGGCCGTGTTGCATAAAAATGTTGGTAGCACTGAAATCTATCTTTAGTTGGTATAACCAGAAGTAATCACCACAGTGAACATATCGAATGAATCTCTCTATTGGAAGGGGGGTTGTCGGAACATCATTTATTTTCCCACTTGCTGCTGTATTAAATGTGTCATTTGGCCTTAATTTTGTGCACTGCATTTTTCTTCACTCCTCTTTGTTCTTTACTAAGTTAGAACCATATATAAATCGAATTATCTTTGTGGTGTCTTTCAGACCCCATGATCGTCATTTTGCACTTAAGACACAGAACCACCAGAAAGTGTTCTCCCTTATGTATCATGTTGTCATGGGTGATGATCCAGAGGTGAAGGTTGGCCAGCCATCTTCTGATGTTTTCATTTCTGTTTATAGTATTATAATTGCTGTATTAGAGTGCTTGTAACTGTTATGTCCTTTACATCAGTGTGCGAACTTCTTTTTTGCCTGATGTTATTGCCTTGTATTTTTTTCCAGGGTAATGTAGAACCCAGTCTGCTTGATCTTTGAACATGCACCATCAGGTGTAGCATCAAAAAGAATGCTGGAATATAAGGGGTCACAGCAGTTACATTTGCACTACATTTGTGCCTTTTGGTTCTGAGGTAAAAACTACAAACTATTTCTTTACAAAGAATCTGACAAAGTACTCACTTCCCTGTCGGATTTCAGTTTCACGGAATAGATTATTTATATGACTGGGAGGTTCAAGTGACGGACCACAATTTTACAGGGTGATTTACTTAGGCAAAGCTAGAATTTTTGTTTGGGTTAGTGTTAACCGTTGAGTAGTTTTGTTGTGTCCACCTTGGTGATTGCAAACCACTGCATACTTCAATAAAGACTGCCACATCAATTTTGATGTGTGCAGGGCTCTTCTACTTCTCTTTGTTCTCAAAGAATTTTGTACTGTAGGCTGTACTACTGAATTTCAGGGTCGCAGCAGCAAGGGTGAGGTGGACGAGTGCGGGGAATGCAGGCATAGGCAAGATGTTGCGCTGCGGTTACCAGCTACACATGCATCACTTCCTCCAGTCAAATTTGGGCGACTGGCATTTCGAAAAAATATACAAAAGATCATGCTGGGGCACGTGACGACACCTCGCGCATTGACACCAAGGTGGTGTTTGGCTACAGAAATGGTGAAGGCAACGTTAACGTAATCAGATAGATTACAGCGTTTATGGAGGTGTAATCAGTTTTTTGCAAGTTTGTTTGGTTCATGTTCAGGTAAAGGAATCCATTACCATCGCTCTGCTCTTCTTGCTCGGCCCTGCCGCTCGCCGGCCCCCATCCTCCCATAGATGGCCTGCTCTTGCTTGACCCCAGCCAACCAGTATCTCAAACGCCACAGCCGTCCCCGAGATCAAGCGCCGCCGACCTTTCCCGAGATCAAGCGCCGCCGACCGCTCAGATCTTGCGCATCGCCGGCCGTCTGCGAAATCAAGAGCCGCCACCGCCCCGAGATCAAGCGCCGCCGGACGCTCGGGTCTTGTGAATGCCCGTGCGTTGCCACGGAACAACAAAGATAAAAACAGATAGCATCATTAATGGAGGTCGTGCGCGGAGGAGAAGAAGGGGTCGTGAGCGGAGGAGAAGAAAGGGTCGTGCGGGAGAGGAGAACGGTACCTCAATTACCGGTGGGGGTGGGTGGTATCGATTGATAACTGGGCCTGACCCGTTTACGGAGGGATGTGTTTACGGTGTGCACTAAACAAATGCAAGTAGCGCTTCCCCTTTACGGCGTAAAGGGATGATGGGTGAAACAAACACCTCCCAAGTAAAACCTAGATCGGATGGCAAGGAGGTATAACAGTAAAGAAATAGTGGAAGAGAAATGAAAGAACCCATTTAAAGATAGGTTGTTTTATGAAAATTATTAAGATTATATATCCTTGCAGTTGTATTGCTACAACCGAAGTTCATTTATTCAGGCCCTACTTTTATCGATCTTGCATACATGTCTGAAAACACACATGCTTGCAGTATTACTCATTTTATTTCCTTTCTTAGTCAAATCAGATGGTTCTATTTATAAGCTATTCTCACTTGCTCCAACAGAACCAAGGTTAAAGGGATTGGAAGAATCAATCATTCACAACCACTGATGAAGGATTCGCTGAAAAGTTAAGGATTAGTAGTTCTTTTTTGAAATCAATCTTCAAATAATGGATTTGGTCTTATATATATGCGAGGAATGTAATAAAAAAATAGAAGATGCTAATAATACAAAAAAAAGTCGGTTTCAACGTTGCTATGTTTCCGTTTTAAACAGTGAGGCCCTCTCTACTTCTTTCGCACTACCTATCCATTATAGAGTAAATAGATCTTTTTACAATTATGAGTTATACAGACAGTGATGGTATTTAATTATGAAAGTTGGCTAAGTAGCTGACTATCTTTTGTATATCTCAATTTTGTTACATAACCACATTGTTATGATAAAAAACAAAAATCACTTGTGCTTCATCCCTCCATTAATGATGCTATCTGTTCTTATCTTTGTTGTTCCGTGGCAACGCACGGGCATTCGACTAGTAGAAAAGAAAAGCAAAACCAGAAGCATAGGCGGCGATTCCTAGAGGCGCGTTAGTTGGGCTCGGCCCATTATTCTCGTTCGCAACCAGCGTGCCGGTTTTGTTCTTTTTCTTCTTCGCCTGCCTCTTCCGTTAATTTTTCAAAAATTGGTGCTATGAACGGGATAGAACTCGCAACCCGATCGTTCAAAAGGATGTGCGACAACCACCAGGCCACTAACCCTCTTGTGATATGTTTCTTTGGTTTTTTTATTTGTTCATCAGTTCGTTTTGTTCTTTTATTTTTTCTACTTCTTTTCCTTTTTCTTAAATGCGCGGTTTTTTAGTTTGTGAGCTTTTTTTTTTCAAAATTGATGAACATTTAAAATTAGATGAATTTTTTTTTTCAAATACAATTAAGGTTATTCAAATTCGGTGAACTTTTTTTCAAAATCGATGAAAATTTTCAATTGAATGAACTTGTTTTCAAATTGATGATTTTTTTCAAAATCAATGAACTTTTTCAATGACAAGGCTAAACCTCCCTGCTGAGGTCATGAAGAAGAGCGACCATTTGGCTTGCATACCTTTGGGGGGGTTGCGACAAGGTCACGGGTGAAAAATGTCGGGTCAACTGGGAGCAAGTGTGTAAATCCAAAGTACGTGGTGGGCCGGGCATTCTCAATTTGGAAACTTTTGTTGTTGCCGTTTGCTTCCATTGGTTGTGGGCTGCTTGGACAGATTCGGCCAAGCCTTGGGTCAACCTTGGGAACCCTTGTGTGGATAAAGACAAAGATATTTTTGACGCTCCCACCAAGGTTGTCGTTGGAGATGGTCTCTGAGCCTCATTTTGGAACTTTACCTGGCTGGACGGCTTGAGACCTAAAGATATCGCGCTAAAGATCTTTGACCTTTCTATAAGAAAAAACTGCTCCATGAAGAAGACCTTGCACAATAATTTTTGGGTTTTCAATGTGGATATTGGTGGAAATTTCACCGTGGGCCATATGTCCGAGTTCGTCAACCTTTGGGGGAAACTCTCGCTCGTCAACCTCATCCGAGAGGACCTTGACTCAATTACTTGGAAGCTCACCAATGATGGCCAATATTCGGCGGCGGCAGCTTACAATGCTCAATTTATTGGACTTGTGGACATGGACATGCCCTATTAGTGTGGAAGAACTGGGCCCAAATGCAAATTTTTTGCTTGGTTGGTCATCAACAATAGAGTTTGCCGAAAAAGGCCTTTTCCCCGCTTTGTATTCCAAAGAAACCGACCGATACAACCCAACAATAGGTGCTCGGGCGGAAGCAGCACAGTCACGCCCAAAAGAAACGGAAGAGAAAATACAAAAGAAAGGAATGACAACAGAGTCGGATCAACGAAAACAATGATGATCCGCAACCGTTGCGCCCTTCGAAGAAGTCCACCACACTCCTAGCGCATCGGACTCACGATACCAAGCAACACCTTCAAGAAGGAATGCGACAATGACGACGCTGCTGCCCGGACAGGTCCTAGGGTTTCCCCGGTACGCGAGAGGGAGTGGGTGTGGGGGATACCCGAAGCCCTTCAGGAAGGAACGACGGCGCCCACGGGCGTTGCTGCGTCGGTGCCGGCCAAGCCAACTGGGATTTCTCCCGTCCGCCACACACTCACCACCCCGACCGATCCGGCACGCTCCACCAAACTCGCCGCCCATCCAATGCGACACCACGGTCTTGCAGCCACCACCGCCGTCTCTCCATGGGCATCGAAGCGGGACCGACGGGTTGAGAGGAAGCAGCCGGGAACAAGGAGCGGTAGAGTCAGCCGCGACGCGGGACGGAACCACCTCCACCGCCATCGGCGGTCACCGACCGGACGCAGCAAGAGGAGCACACCAGGCACGAAGGCCCGACCGAGCTTGAAATCACTCGTGAAGCTCCCATCTCCGCGCCGCAGTAGGCGTGCCACCGTCTCTGCAACCCCCTGCATGAGCCGCATCTTCGTCCATCGGAGCCGACACAGGCGAGGGCCGAGCTGTTGGGGAACGTAGTAATTTCAAAAATATTCCTACGCACACGCAAGATCATGGTGATGTATAGCAACGAGAGGGGAGATTGTTGTTCACGTACCCTCCTAGACCGAAAGCGGAAGCGTTAGAACAACGCGGTTGATGTAGTCGTACGTCTTCATGGCCCGACCGATCAAGCACCGAAATCATGGCACCTCCGAGTTCTAGCACACGTTCGGCTCGATGACGTCCCTCGAACTCCGATCCAGCCGAGTGTCTAGGGAGAGTTCCGTCAGCACGACGGCGTGGTGACGATGATGATGTTCTACTGTCGCAGGGCTTCGCCTAAGCACCGCTACAATATTATCGAGGAGGACTATGGTGGAGGGGAGCACCGCACACGGCTAAGAGATCAATGATCTGTTGTTGTTGTGTCTAGAGGCCCCCCTTTCCCCCGTACATAAAGGAGCAAGGGGGGAGGGGGAGGCCGGCTAGGTGGAGGCGCGCCAGGAGGAGTCCTACTCCCACCAGGAGTAGGACTCCCTCCCTTCCTTGTTGGATTAGGAGAAGGGGAAAGAGGAGGGAGAGAGAGGAAGGAAGGAGGGGGGGGGGGCGCCGCCCCCTCTCCTTGTCCTATTCGGAATAGAGGGGGCGGGGCGCGCAGCCCTGCCCTGGCCGCCTCTCCTCTTCTCCACTAAGGCCCACTATGGCCCATTAAGCCCCCGGGGGGTTCCGGTAACCCCTCGGTACTCCGATAAAATCCCGATTTCACCTGAAACACTTCCGATATCCAAATATAGGCTTCCAATATATCAATATTGATGTCTCGACCCTTTCGAGACTCCTCATCGTGTCCATGATCACATCCAGGAGTCGGAACAACCTTCGGTACATCAAAACTCATAATATAACCGTCATTGAAACTTTAAGCGTGCGGACCCTACGGGTTCGAGAACTATGTAGACATGACCGAGACACGTCTCCGGTCAATAACCAATAGCAGAACTTGGATGCTCATATTGGCTCCTACATATTCTACGAAGATCTTTATCGGTCAAACTGCATAACAACATACGTTGTTCCCTTTGTCATCGGTATGTTACTTGCCCGAGATTCGATCATCGGTATCTCAATATCTAGTTCAATCTCATTACCGGCAAGTCTCTTTACTCATTATGTAATGCATCATTCCGTAACTAACTCATTAGCTACATTGCTCGCAAGGCTTATAGTGATGTGCATTACCGAGAGGGCCCAGAGATACCTCTCCGACAATCGGAGTGACAAAACCTAATCTCGAAATACGCCAACTCAACATGTACCTTTGGAGACACCTGAGAGCTCCTTTATAATCACCCGATTCGTTGTGACGTTTGGTAGCACACAGAGTGTTCCTCTGGTAAACGGGAGTTGCATAATCTCATAGTTGTAGGAACATGTATAAGTCATGAAGAAAGCAATAGCAACATACTAAACGATCAAGTGCTAAGCTAACGGAATGGGTCAAGTCAATCACATCATTCTCCTAATGATGTGATCCCGTTAATCTAATGACAACTCATGTCTATTGTTAGGAAACATAACCATCTTTGATTAATAAGCTAGTCAAGTAGAGGCATACTAGTTACATCATGTTTGTCTATGTATTCACACATGTATTATGTTTCCGGTTAATACAATTCTAGCATGAATAATAAACATTTATCATGATATAAGGAAATAAATAATAACTTTATTATTGCCTCTAGGGCATATTTCCTTCAGTCTCCCACTTGCACTAGAGTCAATAATCTAGATTACACAGTAATGATTCTAACACCCATGAAGCCTTGGTTCTGATCATGTTTTACTCATGGAAGAGGCTTAGTCAATGCGCTTGCAACATTCAGATCCGTATGTATCTTGCAAATCTCTATGTCTCCCACCTAGACTTGGTCCCGGATGAAATTGAAGCGTCTCTTGATGTGCTTGGTCCTCTTGTGAAATCTGGATTCCTTTGCCAAGGCAATTGCACCAGTATTGTCACAGAAGATCTTAATTAGTCCTGATGCATTAGGTATGACACCTAGATCGGATATGAACTCCTTCATCCAGACTCCTTCATTTGCTGCTTCCGAAGCAGCTATGTACTCCGCTTCACATGTAGATCCCGCCATGATGCTTTGTTTAGAACTGCACCAACTGACAGCTCCACCGTTCAATATAAACATGTATCTGGTTTGTGATTTAGAATCGTCCGGATCAGTGTCAAAGCTTGCATCGACGTAACCATTTACGACTAGCTCTTTGTCACCTCCATAAATGAGAAACATATCCTTAGTCCTTTTCAAGTATTTCAGGATATTCTTGACCGCTGACCAGTGATCCACTCCTGGATTACTTTGGTACCTCCCTACTAGACTTATTGCTAAGCATACATCAGGTCTTGTACACAACATTGCATACATGATAGAGCCTATGGCTGAAGCATAGGGAGCATCTTTCATTTTCTCTCTATCTTCTGCTGTAGTCGGGCATTGAGTCTGACTCAACTTCACACCTTGTAATACAATCAAGAACCCTTTCTTTGCTTGATCCATTTTGAACTTTTTCAAAACTTTATCAAGGTATGTGCTTTGTGAAAGTCCAATTAAGCGTCTTGATCTATCTCTATAGATCTTGATGCCCAATATGTAAGCAGCTTCACCGAGGTCTTTCATTGAAAAACTTTTATTCAAGTATCATTTTACGCTATCCAGAAATTCTATATCATTTCCAATTAACAATATGTCGTCTACATATAATATCGTAAATGCTACTGAGCTCCCACTCACTTTCTTGTAAATACAAGGCTTCTCCAAAAGTCTCAGATAAAACCATATGCTTTGATCACACTATCAAAGCGTTTATTCCAACTCCGAGAGGCTTGCACCAATCCATAAATGGATCGCTGGAGCTTGCACACTATGTTAGCACCTTTTGGATCGACAAAACCTTCTGGTTGCATCATATACAACTCTTCTTCCAGAAATCCATTCAGGAATGTAGTTTTGACATCCATTTGCCATATTTCATAATCATAAAATGCGGCAATTGCTAACATGATTCAGATAGACTTAAGCATCGCTACGGGTGAGAAAGTCTCCTCGTAGTCAACTCCTTGAACTTGTCGAAAACCTTTTGCAACAAGTCGAGCTTTGTAGACAGTAACATTACCATCAGCGTCAGTCTTCTTTTTGAAGATCCATTTATTCTCGATGGCTTTCCGATCATCGGGCAAGTCAACCAAAGTCCATACTTTGTTCTCATACATGGATCCCATCTCAGATTTCATGGCCACAAGCCATTTTGCGGAATCTGGGCTCATCATCGCTTCCTCATAGTTCGTAGGTTCGCCATGGTCAAGTAACATGACTTCCATAATAGGATTACCGTACCACTCTGGTGCGGATCTTACTCTGGTTGACCTATGAGGTTCGGTAGTAACTTGATCTGAAGTTTCATGATCAATATCATTAGCTTCCTCGCTGATTGGTGTAGTCGTCACAGGAACCGGTTTCTGTGATGAACTATTTTCCAATAAGGTCGCAGGTACAGTTACCTCATCAAGTTCTACTTTCCTCCCACTCACTTCTTTCGAGAGAAACTCCTTCTCTAGAAAGGATCCAAATTTAGCAACAAAAGTCTTGTCTTCAGATCTGTGATAGAAGGTGTACCCAATAGTCTCTTTTGGGTATCCTATGAAGACACATTTCTCCGATTTGGGTTCGAGCTTATCTGGTTCAAGTTTCTTCAGATAAGCATCGCAGCCCCAAACTTTAAGAAACGACAACTTTGGTTTCTTGCCAAACCACAGTTCATAAGGCGTCGTCTCAACGGATTTTGATGGTGCCCTATTTAACGTGAATGTGGCCGTCTCTAAAGCATAACCCTGAAATGATAGCGGTAAATCAGTAAGAGACATCATAGATCGCACCATATCTAGGAAAGTACGTTTACGACGTTCGGACACACCATTATGTTGTGGTGTTCCGGGTGGCGTAAGTTGCGAAACTATTCCGCATTGTTTCAAATGTAAACCAAACTTGTAACTCAAATATTTTCCTCCACAATCAGATCGTAGAAACTTTATTTTCTTGTTACGATGATTTTCCACTTCACTCTGAAATTCTTTGAACTTTTCAATGTTTCAGACTTGTGTTTCATTAAGTAGATATACCCATATCTGCTTAAATCATCTGTGAAGGTGAGAAAATAATGATACCCGCCGCGAGCCTCAATGTTCATTGGACCACATACATCAGTATGTATGATTTCCAACAAGTCTGTTGCTCGCTCCATAGTTCCGGAGAACAGCGTTTTAGTCATCTTGCCCATGAGGCACGGTTCGCAAGTACCAAGTGATTCATAATCAAGTGATTCCAGAAGTCCATCAGTATGGAGTTTCTTCATGCGCTTTACACCAATATGACCCAAACGGCAGTGCCACAAATAATTTGCACTATCATTATCAACTCTGCATCTTTTGGTTTCAATATTATGAATATGTGTATCACCACTATCGAGATTTAATAAAAATAGACCACTCTTCAAGGGTGCATGACCATAAAAGATATTACTCATATAAATAGAACAACCATTATTCTCTGATTTAAATGAATAACCGTCTCGTATCAACAAGATCCAAACATAATGTTCATGCTCAATGCTGGCACCAAATAACAATTATTCAGGTCTAAAACTAATCCCAAAGGTAGATGTAGAGGTAGCGTGCCGACAGCGATCACATCGACTTTGGAACCATTTCCCACGCGCATGTCACCTCGTCCTTAGCCAATCTTCGCTTAATCCGTAGTCCCTATTTCGAGTTGCAAGTATTAGCAACAAAACCAGTATCAAATACCCAGGTGCTACTACGAGCATTAGTAAGGTACACATCAATAACATGTATATCACATATACCTTTGTTCACCTTGCCATCCTTATCCGCCAAATACTTGGGGCAGTTCCGCTTCCGGTGACGATCCGCTTGCGGAGAAGCACTCAATCTCGTGCTTAGGTTCAGATTTGGGTTTCTTCTCTTGAGCAGCAACTTGTTTGCCGTTCTTCTTGAAGTTCCCCTTCTTCTTCCCTTTACACTTTTTTCTTGAAACTGGTGGTCTTATTGACCATCAACACTTGATGCTCCTTCTTGATTTCTATCTCCGCAGCTTGTAGTGTTGCTAAGAGCTCGGGAATAGTATTGTCCATCCCTTGCATATTATAGTTCATCATGAAGCTCTTGTAGCTTGGTGGCAGTGATTGAAGAATTCATCAATGACACTATCATCGAAAGATTAACTCACGGTTGAATCAAGTGATTATTATACCCGACATTTTGAGTATATGTTCACCGACCGAACTATTCTCTTCCATCTTGCAGCTATAGAACTTATTGGAGACTTCATATCTCTCAATCCGGGCATTTGCTTGAAATATTAACTTCAACTCCTGGAACATCTCATATGCTCCATGATGTTCAAAACATCGTTGAAGTCCCGGTTCTAAGTCAGTAAGAATGGCACATCGAACTACCGAGTAGTCATCGCTTTGCTCGCCAAATGTTCTTAACAGCGCCGATTGCATCTGCGAAGAAGTTCGCACCCAGCGTGCTTCGGGATTTAATTCTTCTATGCATAATGAGGATAATCCTCAAGTTACGGACCCAGTCTGTGTAATTGCTACCATCATCTTTCAACTTAGCTTTCTCAAGGAACGCATTAAAATTCAACGGAACAACAACATGAGCCATCTATCTACAACAAACATAGACAAGCAAAATACTATCAGGTACTAAGTTCATGATAAATTTAAGTTCAATTAATCATATTACTAAACAGCTCCCACTTAGACAGACATCCCTCTAATCATCTAAGTGATCATGTGATCCAAATCAACTAAACCATGTCCGATCATCACGTGAGATGGTGTAGTTTTCAATGGTGAACATCACTATGTTGATCATATCTACTATATGATTCATGCTCGACCTTTCGGTCTCAGTGTTCCGAGGCCATATCTGTATATGCTAGGCTCGTCAAGTTTAACCTAAGTATTCCGCATGTGCAACTGTTTTGCACCCATTGTATTTGAACGTAGAGCCTATCACACCCGATCATCACGTGGTGTCTCAGCATGAAGAACTTTCGCAACGGTGCATACTCAGGGAGAACACTTCACTACAAAAAAAATACACTTCCGTGATGATACGTGTTTGTCACAGTAGGTTGCGTTTTTTGTCATGCATGTACATCCATGAAAAATTTATGACAGAATCAAGATAGACATACCTGTGCTGTCGTAGAAGTGTTCCATGACATTACCAAAATTATCATCACGGAAGTGTCCACTTCCATGACGATAAATCACGCGTCACAGAAGTGCTTTCGTCAAGGGTGACCGACACGTGGCATCCACCGTAACAGAACGCCGTTAAGCTATCGGGTCGGATTTTGGATCCGATAACCCGTTAACAGCCACGACCAATGCTGATTTTCCACGTGTGAAATTCTCATTGGTTGACGGATCCACGTGTCAGCTCCGCATTGGCACAGGTGTCACTCATCCAATGGTCGATATGGGCCTATGATATGTTGACACATGGACCGGTCCAAAAGTGTCCCACAAAGTTTAAATGGGCCGGCCCAACCGAAGGCCCATAAGATTTAGCGGACCATAATGGGCTGGCCCAGCTAAAGGCCCACAAAATTTAGCGGACCATAATGGGCCGGCCTAGCTAAAGGCCCACAAGATTTTGTGGACCACAATGGGCCGGCCCAGTTAAAGGCCCACAAGATTCTGCAGACCATAATGGGCCGGCCCAGCTAAAGGCCCAACATTCTCTGTCAAATCGGCCCGTCAACGGCCTGGTCTAAACTTGTCATCAATGCGGCCCATGGTCACTTCTAGCCTGTTAATAGTCCGCTAAGTAATTGGGCCGAATTACGGCCCGGTGTATTTCCGGCCTGTTAAAGGTCCGGCTTCATTTGGGCCCATTTACAGGCCATCAAAACTTTTGGCCCATAAACGACAGTGAAGGATTTGGGTCATATTCGGCCATGTCTGTCATTCGGCCTGTTAGAGGCCCACTATAGATTTGGGCCACTTTTGGCCTGTTGTCATTTTCGGCCTGTTAACGCTGGACGTAAACCATGGGCCATATGTGGCCCAATGTCATATCGGGCCCATTAACGGCCCATGTAAAAATGACGATAATCTAGCCCGAGCGAAGTTCCGGCTTGTTAAAGGCCCGTGTATTAGGTCGGCGCATTTACAGCCCGTCCGAATTTCGGCCTGTCAAATATCCGCATCATAAATGGGCCACCATTTCGGCCTGCTAAGTCCAGTGGGTTATTTGGCACAATCAGGGCCCAATCTCACTTTCGGTCTATTAAAGGCCCATGTTTTTTATGGGCTCGAGATATTTACACCTGTAAACGACCTATTTTTACTAAGGGCCCAAATTATGTTTAGGCCTGTTAAAGGCCCACTATGGGCACAGGCCTACCAGATTTTTTTTAAAGCTTATGCTAATTTAAGCCCGGATATTTTTAGTGGGCTACATGCCAATTTCGCCCAGAATCGTTTTAGCCCAATTGGAATGGGCCCGACGCGAATGTTGGCATGTTGGGCTCCTCTGAAGCTTTCGTCGAATACATTACTAAGATAAACCTACACTACACAAAAATAGCGTCATAATTATCGCAGCTGTGGCGGCATCATAAATGTTGTATCACAACAAAATAAATTCAATCATACAACAAAAGGCCTGTTGGCATAAAGTTTACAATCCTTCCGATAAAAGCACCATCGGATGTATATAAGCACGAGCATTTGACCTGAGTGCTAATGTTTCAGTCAGAGAATCGATGGAGCAAAGACGATCTCCACCTTTTTCCGCCATTGCTCTTCAACAACGAAGTGAATGTCCGATATTCGGTTTCAAAACCATTCATATCTTGACGACATTTCTCAACCACTATTCTTGTTTCCAAACAACGTCCACTAGGGATTGGACTTGTGTCGGAGCACGATATATCACTGCATCTAGCGGGAAGATTTTGTTCAAGAGGCAATTTGGGCGAGGTTACCTTGACAACCAACCCAGAATTACGCAGGAAGGTGCTTTTTGCACTATTAGTGGAGAGATACTGACGCACTGCAGCAAGAGGTGACATTGTGCCTGTAGTATCCTCGTCACCTTCAGGTGGTTGTGGCTGTTCAATCATTTGTTCCATAGCTTCCTGAAAGTTTGAACTTGTAGATTAGTGTACCAGTGAGTTACTAATGAGACAAAAACAAACAAAGTAGGTTAAACGTTTATACATAACTTATTTTGGTGAACTACTATAATACATTAGCATGTATTGTAGTGCCAACTACATAATAAAATAACTTTCGGAACATATGTCCATGTAGCACGCCTACTGTATTGTCTATTTCGTCACATTCGTTGACATCTAAGGATAAAGAGACATGGTTTAAAGTAGGATGAACATAGTATGACATCATTCATATCATGGGCAAACAGATATAAAACAAACAGGCTATTTTACCATTGTGTGCGCACGTGAACATAACAACTAGATTACAGATCAAGACCAAAAGAATATCCTTCATCTCTTTTAAACCATGTAAGGTGAAATGATATGTTAAGACAACTGTGTATAAAAGTGAACAGAGTAACTGACATTGGCTGCAAACCAAGTAGTTAAATGAACACATCACAGTACCAATCGGTTCAAGGCGGGAGGAGTAAGGACTTACAACAATGGCTTGAACTGGTGTGCTCATGCCCTTCATCTTGCTTCTGTGGCAATCCTTGAAGATTTGCACCGCATTCGTTCAGTTCTTTTGGTCCGCACGGGCTTTCCTCTGTATTTGGAACAAGTCAATATAGATACGATAATATGGCACAAAAAAGAAGGAAGTAGCAGCTATTTACAAAAGCCTTGCAGTGCAATATAGCTACGAGATCCTATTGTCTATTGGAATTTCACTTTAGAACGGTTGGTTTTGTTCTTCAAACAGTTAGCCTAGAAGAAGATACACTTGTAAGGCACATACATAAATACAAGTTCAATATGTGGTCTGATCAAATACATATAGCCTACCTGATACTTTGGATCAGACCAGTGTTTAACAAGGGCCGTCCAGTCTTCATCTATAATATATTCCACTGGAGATGTTTGGGCGATTTCATTGTTAGCCTTGCCTTCAAAGTGAGATTTCCTAAGGTGGTACCCATCTTGTCAGCAGAAAGCGGTCGAAAAACATGAGTGCAAGCTTGTTTAGTTGCATCATCTTTGGATCAACTTGAACCTCATCTATTGAAAAAGAATGTGAGTCTTATTAGGAGGAAGCTAGAAAGTATGGGATGAGCAAGACAATATTACTAATTGCGAGGAACAACATTACTTACGGATAAATGGTCAAGGAAGGTGTTAAACCGGGTATTGTCTTTCTCATTCTGTCTTCGGATCCACGTTGGGAGGATATGCGATGACACCTAACGGCAACGGCTGCCTTTGATACTAACTTGGCGACTCAGTAGCATCACGTGGCCTTTTAAACCTGCCTCAAAATGGATCTCCATTCTTCCTCCTTTAGATTTTGTTAATCATCAAGCATTATCCCGATGTCTGTTTACGCTTGCGCCGTGGTGCTAGTTCAACAACGAATATGGAAAGTGTTAGTGTACATCAAACTATGAGAGTACATATAAAGGAGCATGCAAGCGCAACTTGACTTGGTCAGTACCGTCTTGGTGTTGATGCTCATGAGGTTCATCTGATCTTGCCAAGTCTGTTGTGTCATGGTGCTTGAAGTAGTGTTAGGTGTGAAGGCAGCTTGGGAACCGGCGCCCGAGCAAGCGAACGAGTAACTGGTTGAGATCTTTGATGCAGTTGAAGCGGATGCTGCAGCTGGTGGAGCAGGTGATACTGTGTTTGTAGATTTAGTCGGTGGACTTGGACCTTCTACTGCACTATAAGTACCAGCAGAATCTCGACGGCAGATCCTTTTCCATTTCACCCGACGAGTAACAGCACTCCCTACTATATTATTTTCTTTGCTCTTTTTTGACTTTGCCATGTCAAGCTGTACCCACAAAAAAAATCACTCTTCAGAACTCATTGATGCATGATACAGACAAGCAATACTTTGATGTAAGACAACTGTATGAGGATGGATATGTAAGAAAAACAGGACGGCATGACATATTCACAGCTACAATGTGCAAACTAAGCAGAAGGATTTTCAAGAAAATAGAAGTAATGCAAGCTAGACACCATATGAAAGATGCAACCAATATTACTCTGCCAAGTTAAAAGTGTCTTATCATAAGTGGCAATTCAAAAAATTAGAAGCAGTACAACGTAGAAATCAATGCAAGATGCAACCACTATCAAACTGCCATGTTAAAAGCATCCAATCATGAGTTACTGATGCGGGATACACAACATCAGTACTTTGATGTAAGAACATGGTATGATAGATAGATGCAGTGTATTCTAGACACAGAAAGCCATGTCATATGCACATGTATAACGTATAAACTCAGCAGGTGCAATTTAATCAAAATAGAAGAAATACAAAGCTAGACAACATATGCAACATGAAACCAATTATCACATCACAACTTAGAGCAAGCACTGCGATGGTGGAGTCGGAGATGAACTCATCATGTAGACTTGGGACTTCAACTTCATTAGCGATTCAAAGTGGCAAATCTAGAGAGTCTCTGTTTGTGTCGGTCGCGGATTACCACCAACATCCCCTAACTTACTCTTTTCCTTCCTATTTTACGATATTGCCTTATGAAGTCAAAACCACAAGAAGATGAATAAAATTAGCTCGCATAACTGGTTGATGCATGATCTGATTTAACACTACTTTGATGTAAGGCAAGCGCAGGATAGGAGGATGGAATCTATACAAAAAGACAGCATTTCATATTCACACGTACGATAGAAGGATGGAATATGTATGAAAAAATAGTAAGCGGAAGGCATTTCAACAAAATTAGAAGAAATGAAAGCTAGGCACCATATGAACATGCAACCAATATCACTCTATCAGGTAAAAAGTGTCTCGTCGTAAGTGCCATTTCAAGAAATTAGAAGAAGTACAAGCTAGAAGACAATGCAAGATGCAACCTACATCACAGTCCCAAGTTAAATGTGTCTTATGGGTAAGTGATCGTTGCAGGTATAAGTTGTAAGCTACGCAGATGCAATTCTACATAATCAGAAGCAATACAAACTAGACATCATACAGAAAACGCAACCACGTATAACAGTTCCAAGTAAGAGCAAGCACCTGTGATGGTGGAGTAGGGGAGATGTGCTCATCATGTACACATATGTTCTAGAAACAGGAACACGTGTCATATTCATAGGTATTATGTGTAAAGTAAGCAGATGCAATTCAAGTTAGAAGCAATACAAGCTAGACATCATACGCAACATGCAACCACATATAATAGTGTCAAGTTAGAGCAAGCACCTGTGATGGTGGAGTAGGGGAGATGTGCTCATCATCTACACAACTACGTTGACTGTCCAGCCTTGTGTTGTCTTGCGGATCTTGTTGGGAGGATGGCGGAGTAGAATCTGTAGAGACCCCCTATTTGAGTTGCTCCGAAGGACCACCATCATCCACTGCCGGACTAATTTCCTTCAGTTGTAATGATTTTGCATTGTGAAGTCAAACCGATAAGAAAAAGGAATAAAATTCGCTCTTCAGAACACATTCATGCATGATACCGATGAACACTACTCGGATGAAAGGCAAACACATGATGCGAGGATGGAATATGTATGAAAAACAGGATGGTGTGACATATTCACACCTATGATGTGGTAACTAAGCAGAAGGCATTTCAACAAATTAGAAGCACTGCAAGCTAGACACCATATGAAAGATGCAACCAATATCACTCTACCAAGTTCAAACTGTATGGCGTTTCAACAAATTAGAAGCAGTATATGCTAGAAATCATATGCAAGACACAACCAATATCACAGTGGCGACTTAAAGGTGCCTTATCATAAGTGACTGATGCGGGATATGCAAGAATAGTAGTCTGATGTAGAAACAGGAACACATGTCATATTCACAAGCATTATGTGTAAAGTAAGCAGATGCAATTCAACAAAGTTAGAAGCAATACAAGCTAGACATCATACGCAACATGCAACCACATATAATAGTGCCAAGTTAGAGCAAGCACCTGTGATGGTGGAGTAGGGGAGATGTGCTCATCATCTACACAACTACATTGACTGTCTAGCCTTGCGTTGTCTTGCGAATCTTGTTGGGAGGATGGCGGAGTAGAATCTGTAGAGAACCTCCATTTCAGTTGCTCGGAAGGACCACCATCATCCAATGCCTTGCCAATTTCCTTCAGCTTTATTGATTTTGCATTGTGAGGTCATACCGACAAGAAAAAGGAATATCATTCGCTCTTCAGAACTCATTCATGCATGATACTGAGGAACACTACTCTGATGAAAGGCAAAGTCATGATACAAGGATGGAATATGTACAAAAAAATGGACAGCTTGACATATTCACACCTATGATGTGGTAACTAAGCAGAAGGCACTTCAACAAATTAGAAACACTGCAAGACACCATATGGAAGGTGCAATCAATATCACTCTGCCAAGTTAAAACTGTCTCGTCATAGGTGGCGTTCATCAAACTAGAAGCAATACATGCTAGAAACCATATTCAAGACGCAAACCAATATCACACTGCCAACTTAAAGGTGTCCCATCATAAGTGCACGATCACGGGATACACAAGAAGAGTAGTTTCATGTAAGAACATGGTGTGATAGACAGATATAATATGTACCAAAAACAGAAAGCGTGTCATATTCACATGTATCATGTGTAAGCTAAGCGATGCAGATTTACACTAATTAGGAGCAATACGAGCTAGACACCATATGCAACATGCAACCAGATATCACACTGCCAAGTTAGAGCAAGCACCTTGGATGGTGGAGTAGGGGAGCGGAGACTTGGACCATGTAATGCACTATCAGTACAAGGAGAATCGGTAGAGATGCTCCGTTTACGTTGCTGCAGAGGACCACCATCATCGCCTTCCTTACTCTTTTCCTTCCTCTTTCTTGATTTTGCCTTGTCAAGTCAAACCCACAAGAAAAAGGAATAAAATTTGCTCTTGTAACTTATTGATGCATGATCTTGTGAACACTACTTTCATGTAAGGCAACCGCATGATAGGAGAATGGAATATGTATGAAAAACAGGACGGCGTGACATATTGACATGTATGATGTATAAAGTGTAAACTAAGCACAAGGTGCTTGAACTTGTTAGAATCGATGCAAGCTAGAAACCATATGAAAGATGAAACCAATATCACTCTGCCAAATTAAAAGGGTGCCCTAACAAATGTATTTGACCAAATTAGAAGCAATACATGGCAACATGCTAGAAATAATATGCAATATGCAACGAATAAAGGTGACTCATCGTAAGTGATTGATGCAGGATACAGAAGAGAGGTAGTTTCATGTAAGAACAAGGTTAACACATAGATGTAATGTGTACCAAAAATAGGAAGGCATGTCATATTCACGGTATAGTGTGTAAACTAAGCGGATGCAATTTACCCTAATTAGAAGCATTACAAGCTAGACACCAGATGCAACATGCAACCACATATCACACTTTGCAAAGTTGGAGCAAGCACTGTGATGGTGGTGTAGGGGAAGTGTTGTCTTCAAGTGCGAGCAACGTTCAATATCTTCATTTAGGCTTGTTGTTTCTTGAGAATCATGTGGAGAGGATGAAATTGCATTCTTTATAAGAGTATTATGTCTCATATTAACCCACGCTGCGGATCTGTCTCATCATAAGCGATAGACGCAGGATACACAAGAACAATGAGTTTGATGTAAGAACATGGTGTGATAGGCAGATGTAGTATGTACCAAAAACAGGAAGGCATGTCATATTCACATGTATAATATGTAAGCTAAGGAGATGCAATTTAACAAATTAGGAGCATTGATGAGGGATACACAAGAGAAGTAGTTTCATGTAAGAACATGGTTAATAGAAAGACGTAGTATGTACCAAAAATAGGAAGGCATGTCATATTCACAGGTATAATGTGTTAACTAAGCAGATGCAATTTACCCTAATTAGAAGCATTACAAGGTAGACACCATATGCAACATGCAACCACATATCACACTGCCAAGTAAGAGCAAGCACCTGCGATGGTGGTGTGGGGGAATTGCGGTGATCAACTAGAGAGCTACGTTGACTATCTTCATTTAGCCTTGCTGTTTCTTGAGAATCATGTGGGGAGGATGACACTGCACTCTTTAAACGAGTAGGGCATCTCACAGTAACCCACCTGGGTGACTGTCTCATCATAAGTGATTGACGAGGGATACAAAAGAGCATTAATTTGATGTACGAACAAGGTTAATAGACATATGTAGTATGTATCAAAAACAGGAAGGCATGTCATTATCAAAGGTATAATGTGTAAAGTAAGCAGATGCAATTTAACCAAATTGGAAGCAATACATGCTAGACACCATATGCAACATGCAACCACATTAGACAGCGCGAAGTTAAAGCAAGCACCTGGGATGGTTGTGTGTGGCAATTGAGATCATCAATCTATGAGCTACGTTCTCGTCTCCAATCACGACATCGCACCCATTAGAGCGCTGAAATGCTTACTGCTTATCTTCGAATTACACTGGAGCGACTTCTGTCTTTTCTTTTCTGCATTCATCAACACTGCGTCAGAGTCTGAAATACCCATGCATAAAAAAATAGTGTGAGTATGGGTGAAGTGTGTACACAATTAGTACAGTGTAAAGGTAGCAGATAGCAGGTCGGTGAGAAATAAATGATGGGAGACATATGATAGCTCTACAACATGCTTGGCACACTCAATTACTACAGGATTCTATGAAAATAACAGTCGAATGAAAGCAAATAGGCCAATCCATTTTTTCTGCACCGTCCGATGTACAAAGAACGGGCAGATCGCCTTCATCTACCTCCAGCCAGTCAGTGTTGACGATCTTCCTCGAAACACCAGCGATCACCAGCCCAGTATTCCCTCCCCTGCCTGCGCCCTCCCCTCGACCTACTGCACCGCCATGCTTGGCAAGCCCCCCGGCCATCCATTCAAGCCCCGCCGACCTCCAGATCGGGTGCAAGCAGCTCCTGCACCCCACACCCCTATGATAGACACCAATGCGCCACTTCCCCGTGGAACAGGCGGACTAGGTGCTCCGCGCGCCTAAGCAGGTGCTGCTTCTTTTAATTGCGGTTCGACTGACCCTGAATTGAAATCCAGGCGGGCTACTGACCTCTAGCAAAGGTGAAATAGTAAAAGGGAGGAAACCTTGTGCATTTAGTATCACGAAGAAGATGCAGTAAGAAGCGCTCAACTAGTTTCTTTCGTGGGATGAATACGGTGTGAGCGGAGACGTAAAATTTGCACGAATAAGGGAAGAGGAGTACCTCTTTCTGCTGGCAGTGCTGTGTCCTCCTTCTGTTTTTCCGACGATCTTGTTGTTCGCCGGAAACCAGAAGTTGTGGAGGACGGTGCAGCCTTGGACGAACCCATGGCCAAGTTGTTGAGTGTGGTGCGGTGGCCGTCTGTTGGCGGCAGGGAAGCAGATCCGAGGCGGCGAACGATGGCGTAGCGGGAACAGCTCAGGTGCGGTGGACGGTTGCGACAGTGGAGCCGCAGCAGTGAGGCGCAGGACTCGGAGTGGTTCTGGTACAGCGCACGTCGGCGTCGGCATCGTGGAGGCAGCTCTGCCTCGGCTTCAGCTGCTAAGTCCTTGAGGCCGTTGCAGTTGCGGTTGCATTGGACGACGACGTCGGGGTACCGGCTCCGGCGTGATGGGGGGCGGCGGTGGATTGGCCGCTATGGGGTGGAGGACGGAGGAGGCTGGGGTTTCGCGGCTGGTGGAGAGGGCGTTTTCGCGCCCACGGAGTATGAATGGGGAAACAGAGGGAGGCGGGGAACTAAGGGGGAACAATGTTTCGGTTTGAGACGCGCTTGTTTGAAACTTGGGGAAAGTTACAAACTTTGCCCGCATCTAAAATTTCGGACATATTGCGGGTTGGGGGTAGGGCAGTCATGTCAGGTGTCCCAAATGTGGGTGGGATAGATTTCGGTCGAGCGCATGGGTGTTTAGGCGCCCACGGCGTATGAATGCTTCTCGGAGGGGGTTAAGACTGGCATCTTGGTGAAGTTACAAACCTACCCCGGTTTAGACCTTTGGACATCGGGCCGATAGGCTACACGGGCCAGAGTCAGGACAGTAATTTCCTACCACCAAAACATTAGTTTCGCGCGGTTTCGGGTGACCAGAGGCCTATTTGGCGCTTCGTTCAATATTTGGGAGCAGAAGCATTAACGTTTTCGGTTCTCTTGAATTGAACTTTCAGGATTTTTCAAACTTCACAAATCTTTACTCGTGAAAATCCTAAAGCTACGATTATTTTGGAATGGAGGGGGTACATTTTAATATACATTGTACACGAGTATATATTGAAAAATATGCAACTTACCTCAGTTCATGCATGGTTCCAGGTATAATCTCCTTGGTTGCAAAAAAAAGTTAGATATGCGTATGAATATATATAGCATGTTCAAACTCACAACAAAGATTGATGCCCCCTTTTACATCTGATTTACAAATGCCATTATCTCGGGTTCAAATAGATGAATGCACTTCCTATGAATTCGAATCTTCGAAACCCCCTTTATGTTGAATTCGACATGTATTTTATTTCGTAGCTAGCAATTTGGAATGTATCCATGCAAGTGACAAATGTATAAAGTGCTTCACACTAACAACATGGAGTGCACTAATTAACGTTTATATATGAATTGCAAAAGCATCCATTGCGTGTATTTCAAACCGCTCTCACTCTATGGATCGATAATATGAAATAAACACATGCACATGCTAGAATTCAATAGAGTATGGGTGTGATAGACCGATTTTCATCCATACGCAATTTTGCAAAATTCATGATCTCATCCAAAAATAATAATGCCATTTATATTTTAATTTAATGCGTAGAACCGCCTTTTACACGTAGATGCACTATGCCTCGCCCCGTTCTCACAAACACGTTATATATCTCTCTAGCTAACGCATAAGTGCACACACTTTATATGCATCAGCATTTCTCTTTCGCACATGCCCACAATCTCTCTCAGGGTGTCGGGGTGTCTCACGCACATGCTCTCTTTGTTTCTCTCTCTCTCTCTCTCTTTCTGACTACTATGTACCACTCTTTTCACTAATCTCAGTTGGAAAACACTATTTCTCTCACATGCATATATACACATGCACGGTCTCTACTGGCCCTATATACGCACATATATGTGCCTACGTGTCTCCCGCACGCACATTATCTTTAGGCCTCTCACACACATTGCCCCTCCCCGACACACCTCTCTAATAGTAGTTGGCGATATGATTTCATCATATCATTGGTAGGATATCCTGGCTGTTAGGCTGGATGGTATCTGAGGCAAAGTTTTACCCTAGTTCGGATCGAACCCTTGCGCTTGAAGAAAGAGCCTACTCTGATGCTGTATATTAGTGATAGGGGTGTGTACAAAGTACACGTGAATACCAGGCATTGTGCGTGTGTGTATACTATCGATGAACTAGCCCCCAAGTTTGTATAACATACTAAGGGCCTAGGGTTACAAATCATATATAGTTGGCTTATCACCAGTGGGGATAGAGTCCTCCGCGACTCTGGTAGCTTCGTGTTGTACGCCGAGTCCTCCACATGGGTCTCCGTATAACACGTCTCGGTCCAACTTATATGTGGCGCAGGATCGAACCGACCCATGAGTCTTCATGTTGACCCACCACAACTAGAAATGATGTTCCCACCACACCACACACGCAATCGGCCAAAATAAGCATACATAATAGTACAATGGTATCTAGCTCACGATACGTCTCCATATTTTGTTGATGACACTGACGGACTTTGCATTTGATGCGTGCTCCGTATTTTGTTGACGACACTTACGGTCTTTGTATTTGAAGCGAAAGCACGATATGGTCACTGGACTTCAGAATAAGCTCATCACAGTCACCACATACATTTTGTCGTGCTAACAACCATGTGGTTGGATGGTTAGAGGATAGTGGTTTCTCGAGCCCACCAAGGTTAAAGTCCCGGTGCTCGCATTTATCTTGTGTTAATTTCTGTATTTTACGGCGATGTACGTTCAGTGGGAGGAGACGTTCCACTCGACTACGAGGCACCTATGGTGACTTCGTAAAATCTCAAGATCATATATGCTGGCCCACTCTCGAAGGTGCTCATAGGGGTAGGGTTTATGTGTGCGCTTATAGCGGTGAGTGCTTGCGCGTATATATTAGCCCTTGCATCATGCATCGTGTTAAACAAATACATGTCATGATTATATCATCCACCGGCTCACCCGTACAACTCCGCATTTTGTTGATGACACAATCAATTGACCAAATAAGCGGCACAACTAGTGTTGCACCATCGGGCGCCAGAACCATGGGGCCCACATGCCGCCTAGTATATGAAAGAAAGAAATGGTAGTTTGAGTCTGTACTGTGTTAATAAAATAGGAGTACATTTTAGGGTGATCATACGGTCACTGGCTCACCATACAGCTCCGTAATTTGTTGATAACATGATCAATTGACCAGTCAAACGGTCCACATTCAGCAGCGCACATTAACATAGGGCCCACCCATCAGCGCGTATATGAAGGACAGAAATGGTAATAAACTAGTGGTCGGTGGGTATTCAAAGTCGTGAGACCTCTGGTTGGCAGTCACCGGCGGTTGGGGGGGAGTTCATTGGGCGGTGGGGTGGGGATCCCCGGAGGAAAAGCTCGGCTCGGGGGGGAGGGGAGCTAGAGGGATGGCCGGTGCGGCGGTGGGGAGTGGTTTCGGGGAGGGCGGGCCGGCCGCGGGCGGCGGGGGCGGGCGGTTCCGCCGGTGGTGGCTGGCAGCTCGGGGGGGGGGGGGTGGCGGAGTTTGATGATAAACTGGAGGCCCTTGATTTCGTATCCAACGGCTGGAAAATCTAATGACCAGAGATAAAAAAGTCAGTCGGCTGACGTGTAGCCTCACCCCGCACGTACTCATGCACGCATGCAAGACACGCACGCATGTAGGCGTGCAACACTGACACGTACACATAACGTACACACGCACGCATGCTGGCATGCAACACTGACACGTACACATGCACTAACGAACACACGCACGTACGCACCCATGCATGCAACACTAAAACACACCCTTGCACGCACGCAACACTCGCACGCCTGAATGCACATAGCACACGACGCAAGGCAGACGCTCAACCTATACGTGCATGCACCCTTTGTTAAGGACATGGATTGTTACGGGTATTAATCAATCTTATTTGTGATAAGCAGAACATTGATGTTTGCATTGGTCTTTATGAATCACAACATATCGAACGGGCTATCAACATAGTAGGCTTAACTACATGAAAAAGATGACGTCACACTCCATGAACAATCATCGGTTTATGAAATGTCCGCTTCTGACCGCCCTGGCCCACCAAAGGTTCCTCTGATGTGCGCTGCCTGCGCTGGGTCACTGACATGTAGGCCATGCACCCAAAGAGCCCACACGTCAGTGGAAGAACGACACGGTGTCCTAGGTCAGAGTCGAGGGCGCCACTCGCGGCACGCCCGGCTGAACACGCCTCCGTGCCGCATTCAAACGCCTCCATGAAACCCGCCCGTGTGGAAGCCGAGAAACCAACTCTGGACACACGCCCGTTCATGACCGGGCCGGCGTTAAACGCAACACCGGCCGAGCTCCTCCCGTCCGCCGTCTATTTAATCTCCTATTTAAACGAGGCCAAACACCGGCCAAGAATCGCACACCTCCACCGCTCCCCTATCTCCTCCACCATTTTGTCCACTCTTACAATGGCTTACGAAGAGTAGTTATTCCGCATCCAAGCCGGCTGGGTAGCCCGCCGGATACGAGCTATGCAGCTCGCTGATCCACCTCCCTCCCCTCGCCAGACGGAGCCAGTTGCCGCCCCAAGCCGGCGCGTGGTTCAGCAAGTCGCCGCTCCAGGCCAGGTCGACGAGGAGCAGCGCACGGGCGTCGTTGCTGCCGTCCACGCCGCCGCCTCGTACCGCGTCTCCCGTTTCTGTGGCCGAGACTCCCATGCCGACGGCCGCGCCATGCAAGCAGCGACAGAAGCCGGGTGCGCGGAGAGCGACGAGTTGGTGGCCAGCGCCTCCGCGTCCGCCGCCATCATCGAGGAGAAGTAGAACACGGGAGGCCGCCGCCGCTTGGGTCCCATGAAGGCCACCACGGAGGTGACGCCGGCGTACACAGCAGGTGTCTTGCCGGATCCTTTTGTTGCGAGGACCTTTATCGACACCGCATGGGCTCCACGGAAGAGGGGAATGTTAGGATGAACTCGAGCCGGTGCCGGCCATGGTGAAGTAGTGGCCGGTGATGAACTCGAACTGATGCCGGCCACCATCATCTTCGGCACCAGCCAATGATATCAGTTGGGCAGTGGGGAAGCGAGCCGTCCTTTGCGCTGAAGCATATACCTCCGGGGCTCCCGGCAGACCGGTGATCGTGCTGCCGGACATGAGGAACACAAATCGATCGGCAGGCGACCATTTAGGCCAGGTATTATATACCTGTGTTGTCCAGAACTAGCACCGCGTAGTTCATTTGAATGTAATGAAATCCGTCATGTTTGTGTGAAAATCCGGTATTTTATATGATTTCCGTCGTTGTTTATATGAAATATCAGTTTGTCTACGTGTTTGCGCGAATTTAGTCCTTGGTTGAGTTGCTGTCATAATGTGTGCGGCTACGGTTGGATGGCGTAATTTGCGGGTCGCCGGTCGGTCTGCGGGCAGCTCGGGCGGTGTTGTGGGACAAAAAAACACAGCTCGTGCGAGCTCGTCTCCAACGTGCGCGCTGGAGGATGCATGATAGCATGAGCACCCGAGCCGCTCCTCGTTCATCGGTGGCAAAGGCACCGGTGGACAAAAGGGTCGCCAATATTTTGGCTACCTCGGGCAAGATCCAAACAGCCCCTCCCAACAGATTCAAATCCCTCGTTCGCCGTGGAATTTTGCCATGTGTTGTTTTCATGGACTAGCAAGATTCCCGTGAATTGCACGGAACATCAAGATGCATTTTTTACAAACTCCCGCATGCATGCAAGGGATAATTAATGTCCTCCTTTGCTACTACCTCCGTCCTGGTTTATAGGTCCCTTTTATAGTTTGTGCCAAATTTTGACTAAAGATTTAACTAACAAAATGTTAATGCATGTCAAGAAAAATTATCTCATTGGATTCATATTTGAACATAGTTTTGAAAAATATAATGTTTGGTGACATGCGTGCACATTTTCTTAGTTTAATCTATGGTCAAAATTTGGTAGAAATACAATGGGGACCAATAAACCCGGACAGAGGTAGTAGTACCACGAGGCAAACACCATTAATATTGCATTGATTAGTGTTAGTGGCCTTGTATATCTGCAAATTGTAATTTTGATAGTGGCCCCTTGTATATAAAAATGGAGGGAGAAATATGAGAGATAAGGTGATGAGGAGTGGGGCGTGGTGTCGTGGTGGTGACTGGTGGTCGGACTGGGCGGAGGCATGGGGATGGACGGCGCATTATGTCTAGGTTTGTATCTCTCTCACACACCCACGTAGGTGGGGGACGTGCACGAAGAGAAGAGGTGCACGCACGGCGCACGTACTCCCGTCTCTTTCCCAACCACACCCGCGCGGGTACACGGTGGAGCTCATTTCTGTATGAAAAATGCAGTCCACGTGGTAATTTGGCATGTGTACTGGTTGTCCACTTGGTGGACGGAGGATCGTCTACCACGGGTGAACAAACAAATTTCCACTTGACACGTTATGTTAAATTAAAAAAAGAGGCAAACCATGTGGGGCCTACCTTAGAGGCAAGGCACTATACACTGGAGTACTTTTGATGTGTCCCGTCAACTCGCAGAACAAGGAGAAACTTGCTTAGTATGCCGTCTCCCCCGCCCACGGGCGCGGTGGCTCGCAGGATGAGGTGAAACTTACTAGGAGTACTACTGTACGCCTTTACGCCCGCTCCCTCGCCCACGCGCGCGGTGGCTCACAGCACGAGGAGAAAATTTTACTACTCCCTCCGTTTACTCCTTGTCCCTACTACGTACTTTGGTTAGTACTCCCTCTATTTACTTATACAAGGCCACTATAAAAAATACATTTTGCATCTATACAAGGCCACAAATAGTAATCGAGACAAAAGTTACTACTCCCTCCTTTCTAGTTTATGGCTCAATTTCAAAATCTCTCCAACCAAGGTAGACGGTGAGTGGTCGAATTAATTTCGTAGTTTGCACAGTACGCTCGTTTTTCTCAAGAAGTTATGTTTACCGAGACATTAATTAGAATGAATGCATGAATGACCACTAAATTTCCATGAACTTGTACATGCATTGGTTAGTTTCCTCTTGACACTTCTTGCGTCGGGTGATCTAACACACCTCGAAATCCAACATGTAATGGTACTACTACTAGTATAGTAGAATTGAGACTTATCAAATGGAAAAACGAAAGTTTTTTAGATGAGCCCTATAAACCCTAGTGGGTACGTACTCCGTAAAAACAATTTTTTTCCAAAACTAAGTCGCTCCCTTTCATGAATTCTGTAGTATACTCCTTCGTTGACGCTCCCTTTCATGAATTCTTTACTTCCTGTCGCCGACATGTGGGACATATAGCAACCGGGTCGACGTGTCAAGCACCAAATAACAAAGGTAGAACAGCGGGGGACGACCCCACTCGCATCGCCCAATGGTAGTAATGAGCAATGAGACGTCAAATCACAATGCCACACCTTCCCAGACGGACGAAGCAACCATCATTTCACACTTCGGTTCGACATCATCTCAAACCACGTAGGAGTACTAGTATTGCTTCTGCCTCAAGTGGGACATGCGCATCGCCTTGGTACATCATGACACGTGGGACCGCATGACAGGCCATGCTCCCCCACCGATCGCTCGGTAAAATCACCACATTTTTACTATACTTCCTCCGTATCGGTTTACTACATGGCATGCACGTCATTCTAGGTTGAGAATTTAACTGGCTATATATATGTGATGAACAGTACGCTAGCCTTTTCAAAAATGTATACTTTTGTACAGTAGTACTCCACTATCGATGGATTGCGCCATGGAGCAAAAATTGAAATTTTAAAAAAAGGTGGTACATATAGAGAGCGCTAAATGGCCAAATTATGCATATAGTACTATTAAAAAAGCTAGTACGTGCTTAATTGGGGTGCTAAATTCTATTAAAGAAATACTACTACTAGTATGTACATCTTGAAGAGTTAAAGTAACGAGAAGAAACATAACATAGTTCTGCTGGGGCTCAAAGACAACACACCCTCAAATTAAACTAAGCACACCGAAATTAAACTATGCAACTAATCCGGTGAACCTTTGCATTAGAAGTTTAGAACCACCATGAGCAATGACACTGCCACCTTACTCGGAGTCCTCCTCCACGTCCTCGACTTCGTCCTTGTCCCTCTTCCTCTTGGCCAATACTTCTTTGCTTGAACAGCCAACTTGGCTGTTGCTCTTCATCCAACCCTTGTAGATATTGAAACAAAGGTAGCCATCCATTGCAACGTACTGGATGTGGTCTATATCTAGTACATTCCACTGCCATGCATGACGATGAAACGTGTAATGAGGTTTCTCCAGTTTACCGTACGAAGGATGAACCATGGCTCCTGCCAGGGTCAGCATTGAAGGCTGACGAGAGGGCACCAGCCGATTCTTCTGGAGGTCAAAGGGGTTGCCTACTATGAGGCCTATTCGACGCAGGACTTCTTTGTCGTTCTTAAAGTCTATAGTAACGAATTTGACTGTTTTGTCCTCGAGGAAGTTCTTAAAATCCTGGCACTCAACGTCGGCATGGCATATGTGGTAGACCAAGCAAACGTTATGTACACAAACTTGGATCACGGCGGGCTTCTCCCTCTCTTCGTCCTTTAGATCCTTCTCTCATCCCGCGACTGTGGTGTACTCAACATCTAGCCGAGCGACCCACTCATCATGTGAGTTTTCGAACATGCGTCTGAAGCGAGAAAGGCATCCTTTCACCGTCGCGGAATTACGGGTGTAGATGACGTCGAACTCATCGCTGGTGATGGTTCTAACCTTGTACTCACCGCCGATCGGGGAGATTTGGGACGCCATGGATTTGGGAGGAGGGTTAGGATTAGTGGAACTGCCGTAATGTGAATGGACGGGACGACTAGGAGCGAACCGCCGTAGTATTAAAGGACGTGCGGGGACGA
Source organism: Aegilops speltoides (assembly GCA_021437245.1). Taxonomy (NCBI): domain Eukaryota; kingdom Viridiplantae; phylum Streptophyta; class Magnoliopsida; order Poales; family Poaceae; genus Aegilops; species Aegilops speltoides. The sequence continues at coordinate 388,759,679 of CM038142.1, forward strand.
GTAGGAGCGAACTGCCAGCGTGCGAACGACAGGGTAGTGGCTTTCCATTCTCCCATGATACGGGCTTCCGAGAGCCCTTGGATCTAAGGTCGAACGGTTGCATGGCGTGATTCTAGACCTATGGGTGAATATCCTATCCTGGAGGGTTATTCTTAAAATTTTCAGCAACTTAGCATGCGACCGTTTGATCTAAGATCCAAGGGCTGCTAGTAGCTCGTATCATGGTCGCGCCTACCACGACTGTCGCGTCACTCGTGCGGTCGCGTCCTTGGAGATTTAACACGGTGCGTTAGGCTATGATGTTGGCATGTCATACATAGTCATCACTTAGTCACTCATACTACAACAAGGTTGGCTATAAGTGTATTTTTTACTCCTCTCTATCTCTTTCTTCGTACTCCCCCAGTCCCATAATATAAGAACGTTTTTGACACTAGCTAGTGTAGTGTCAAAAACGTTCTTATATAATGGGACACAGAAGTACTAGTATTTATTGCATTTGCCAAGGAGTGACCTCTTCCAATGAAATGGTGTTGCTAAGTTTGCTTCATTTAATTAGCTATAGACTCAAAATTGTCTTTTTACCTAGGTACACGCGCTTAGCACCGTTTCTTCCTTGGGTCACCAAACTAGTCTCTCTCTTCTTGATTAACTTGCCACATCAGACTTTATGCCTATGTGGCAAGCTTAAGCTCCTATAGGAGTAAGTAAGTACAATAGTGCGCTTTACATGGCATTTTTGCATATGTGGAGGAAAGCGAGGCAAGGAAAAAGTGGAGAAGTGGGCTCTCATGCAAGAGCCAGCCTCTACTACTACATGGTGGAGCATTGGGAGAGGCACCTGTATGGAGGTGGTCAGGACTCGGGAGACTCACGCCGGTCGTAGCGCCACAGTTAAAATGATAATGGCAAGTCAAATCACGGGGCCCCACCTGTCCAAAGAAGAACTCATTTGTCAAATCACACAGCCCTCGTTTGCTGCAGCCTACTCCCTCGTCTTCTCGCGTCCCTGTCGAACCGACTAGGCGGAACTGCCCCGCCTACCGCGCAGGAAAAGCCCCGCCCTCGACTTTTAAATACAACTACTCCCTCCGTCTAGGTGAGTAAGTCATCTTACGAAAACCAAATAATCCCAAAATACTAAGGCGCGGTGCATTAACTTCTACCTCGTTTCTTGTTTCGTCACATATCAACCAATAAGAATCCAATGATATACTTTTTGTCACATAGTAACTCATATTTAGTCAGCCAAACGGATGACCTAGAACTACATGCAGGCCCTATAAACCGAGACACCTACAAATAAAAAACCGACACGGAGAGGGTAGTTCAACACGTATCGTTTTAGATCAATATAGTCAGGATTCACCAAGGAGCAAAACCAAGTGGTAGGTTGCTCCTGTCGTGTTGGCGTAGCAACTCAAGAAGGGTCAGTCCGCACACGAAATGGCGACACACTTAACAGGACCCCTTTGGCAGACATGTGGCTCATCCACCGTCTTGTTCCACGTGCGATGCACCAAATTACAGTTTGGAGCAGCGGTTGGAATTGGAGGCACCCGGATCGTAGTGCCGCAGTAGTAGAAAATGAGCGATGAGGGGTCAAATCACAAAGCCCCACCTTTCCCGCATTAAGCCGGACGGACGAAGCAACCATCATTTCACTCTAGCGCGGAAGAGCATAAAGAAAAGAGAAAACAATGATGCGTGCGGCAGCTACCTAGGGCACCCTAGGGTAGGGGTCTCCACTACAGATCCTTTTTTTGAAAGCGCCTCCACTACAAATCGGCTTCTCCCTCGTCCTCTTGAAGAAAACCGATGATGAGTGCGGCGGTAGGGTTTGTAGGAGTACTACAGCGTGCGGGGCCATGTCGTAGTAAACGGGTTTGAGTCGACGCCTTAGATATGTGTGGGCCGCTTGGTTTTACGGGAACGAGGCAGCATTTTGGGTTCGGGGACCAGTGGAGATATAGCACGTACAAAAAGTTGTGGACATAGGTTCTACCGAAAGGCAATGATGCATGGGCCCTGCATTTTGATATACCCAGGGCCGCGTGAAATTTGCTACTCTACTCAAAACTAGTAAGGTACACATGTATTGAACGCATGAGATTTCGAAACCAAATTATGAATAAATACACACTATAGCATGTAAAGCTTTGAGTCATATATGCATGATGTAGATGTTCGTTTAGTTCTTATAGTTCATCTCATTCAAAATCAATTAGTTTTATAAAAAAAATGTTAAGATTCATGGGGTTGTGCATTGTAAATCATAAAGTAAAAAACAAATAATGGTAATTCATTTAGAAAAAAATCAATTATGATATAGAAGATTCTAGAACAAAGGAGAAGTGCTTGTGTTTTGAGGTTTGTGCATTATGCTTAAGTTCAACCATGGAATCTTCTAAATTGTACATGTGGCAGATCTGGTGGAATGTTGATGATATCCAACGGCCAGTAGTGCTCGGATTTGCCCATCTCTGCACTATCGGGTTAGCTTCATCCAGCGACCATCTTTCAAAGTTATTGGCACACTATATAGTTCTTGTGCCATAGTTGCATGTTTTGGAAAAAAGCTACTAGTGGGTTGTACTATCTATTTAGGAATAGAAGATGTATACATGGAAGTTGTAGGGAAAGAGATGACATGGAGGATCTCAATTCCTATGAGTAGGGATTGGAAAAGAGATGTCATTTGGTTCACATCATATGAACTTTTCTATTGAATCTAGAGATGACATGTATCTCAATTCCTATGAGGAGGGATTAGTAAAGAGATGTAATTTGGTTCATATCATAGTAACTTTTCTATTGAATATACGCTAATGTTTATTTTCCTTTGAAATTAAGGGAGTATAGGAATCCATTCATATGAACCAAGTGGCTCTAAAGCTACAGAAATGATATCATGTTTATTTCCTTTGAAATGTAGAGTATATGAATCTATTCCTATGAACCAATTGGCTCTAAAGGAAAAAATCCTATAAAACTCATATCATATAGAGTTCCTATGATATTCCTCGACACTAAAGGATGGTTGAAATTGCTGCGGGTGATACGATGGTCTTTCTTTGTAGACTCCTCACCCATCTTTATAGTTACCTCTCGAAGATGAATGAAATGATATATACAGGGTATTCTACATGTGCAATTTGCTACACAAAAACTCGGTAAAAGTTTGCAAGGTTCTAATTTTCAATAAAGCTATATGCACTGCATTTCGAAACGGAGGGATCATACGACAGTTGCTAACAATCACGTGGAAGATCTGTGTGTAGGAGGAGTGGCTGTTCTGTTAAATGACATGGCAAAACCGACATCGCTCGGATGCCGATCTAACGGTTCTTCTGGCGTTAAATCGGGAGAAGGCTTGTGGTGAACGTTTGTCGAATAATGATTTACGGACACATGCATTGCATTGATACGTGCCCCCCTCTCTCTCACGCACACGCACCCTCATGAGTCACAACTCTCCCGAGTCCTCTCGTAGACTCGCACGTGGCACCCATCGTCTATCTGTAGGTAGACGTCACGCACATATGTTCTCTTCACACCCTACCCTAAGAACTTCTAAAAAACAAAAGACGGCGCGCACATTTTATTTTAGCTCACACGTCACACACTTATACTATTACTCTTGCGGCGAACGTTCTTTGGGCATAGTATATATTGTACTCTCACGAAGAGAAGCGGTACACGCACGCACTAGTTCTCTCACACCCACTCGCGGGTACATGTAGGAGTGCATTTTTTTGAAGCCGGTACAACAAAATAACTCCACTATATATAAAAGCAGGAGCCTTAGCGCTTGCTTTACTAGGGTTCCTCTCGTTCACTCTCATGCTCTCCAGATCTAAGCAAGACATAGGTGGCCACACTCTCTCTCTCAGCTCACGGCTGGTCACAAATCCGGCCGTACAACCTCGACCGGGGCAGGGGGTGTAGGTGCATCGTTCACGCTGTTGTCAGCGGTGAGGGAGGAGACCAATGGCTGCCTGCGCGTCCCGATCGGCGGCCGTGCCGTTCTCTCCGAGAGAGCGCCGACTCGGGAGGGCCTCCGACCCCTTCTTCCTCCCTGCGGTATTGTGGCCAAGATGCGGCCTCCCAACACCGTCTTTGCCACATGCCGACGACCATCAGGTATATATTCCTTCGAAACCTGCCTTGCTCTACTGCCCCAGCTCTTCCCCCTTCGTGTGGATCCTTTTCTACTTCCGTCTGCTGTTCCAAAGCCACCTAGACTTCTACTATTATTAGAAGTAAAGCTAGTTCATACATCGACTCAAAGCGTTGGTTCAAACAGGAAGAAAGTGGGAAAGTTGTAGCATGAATCTAGGACTTGGTTCTAAGAGGAAGCGGGGAAAGTAGTAATATCATCCTTGTTTAAATAACCGTATTTCGTATTTGCGCAAACAGGGATGTCTGTCTCCATATCATTTCGGGGTGTCTGTCTCCGTATCATTTCTATCCGCGCAATCAAAAGCACACACCTCAGTTTTAGTACAACTGCGAAAAATGAGATGGCTATCCATCGTTGTCGTTGTCTAACTTCCCGTCTTCAAGGTATCCCTGCATTGGTAGTAACTAAGGTAGAATGACCAACGCAATCTAAAAGAAGCTGATTCATACGTTTTACTTCCTGATTGCAGTGTAGGGACGAGCGAAAACAACTGCATCCTAGTCCGGAATGCACTTTCTACCAGTTCATCCATGGACCGAGGACTAGTCGCACGGCTGCACGGCGGTTTTTTGACAGTCTTGCGGACAAGAGGCATTGTGGTGCCTTATTTATGCAAATAGCGGTGCTTAAATTTAGTGGAATGCACAAGAATTTCACACAGTCAATTACCTTTGCATGGTTCATTCAGCATTCCAAATGAGACCACAATTATAAGTGGTTATTCGGAATGAGAGAACCTAACCTGGATGGTGGCAACAAGAAAAACTAGAGTGAACTCCGGAAATTTAAGCCTGCCGGGAGGCCCTTTGCTCAGAGAAGCCTTGCTTGTTTTTTCCTGATTTGTAAACCTTCTCACAACTTTGTCTTTTGTTGTGAACTAGTATATGTTTGTTATGTTCTATGAATCATTGAGATGTATAAAACTGCTTAACTTATGCTTTTCAAGATTTTTATGAAGACGAGTTTAATGTGAGTGTTCCACATGAGCGCTGGACTAGCGTTGAACGTTTGGAATATATTACATTGTGGCCTCAATTAACTGCATGAACCACTGTAACAAGATACATATTTGCTTATATGTCAGACAGCAGATTGTTGATTGTTAGCTGGTCGATAGCCTAGTGTTGAAGCGAGCTGAGCCAATGTGCCGTGTTTTGCACAACTACTTACAAGTGGAGTAGCACCAAAGGTCAAAAAAAAAGTGGAGTAGCACCAACAGTGTTTACAAGTACTTATGTATACGTCGGTGCACGGTTCTCGAACAAGTGCTCTATTTCATCAAAGCACACACTGCTCGTATGATAAACCATGACAACTTATGTCTTACCATGCCATATTCATGAAAAAACTAGTGAGGACGCATCTGTTTCGGCAACAATTATGATGGTTCTCACATGATTCACGGGCACACAAAAGTAGCAGCAGTTCCCATAGACGGATTCAAGCAGTACTAGCCCCAGAGGGGTCGATAATAAACAAGGTTAGGATAATTAGACACAATCCAAACTACTATTAAACACTAGTGGGGCAACTATTTCATGCCTCGATCTAATTTGGGCTGGACACAAGACGGACCTTGCCATGAACATCATCGAGGACGTCCCGCAGCAGCTCAATCTTGTGAACCTTCATGAAGACAACCTTGTGGCCTTGCCACTGATAAACTTGTTTGTGGAGGCATGCCATGTCATCTTCTGCGTAAGCTTGACAAAACAAGATGCCTCACAAGCGAAGGAGTAGCTTTGAACTTCGGTGCTTCAAGACACCACGGACAACACGCTGACAACGGTGAGGCTGGAATACACCTCTTCATTGGTATAACCGCAAATGGCTTCCAGGATCCAACAGCCTAAGAACTCTGTTTTCCCAGTGCCTATATTCAGGTCGTCTGCCTCATAGCGAGTGACATGCACAACCACACAATCCTTGTCTGCATCAGGGCTCTAATTGAAACAGAAACAAATTCTGAATTACTTTTCAGTATAAGAAACTCAAGTTATTTAAACCACTATGTATAGCATGGCATCGAAGCTAATAATTTTTTGCATTATTAATCACCACATACTTCCTTTTCTAAAAAAAATCACCACATACTTAGATGAAAAACCACAATCGAGATCGACAAAGAAGGAAATCACCTTGGGCAGCTCAGCGGGGGGACACATCCTCGAAGGGGGAAAACTACTCCTGCAGTGCCACGGGGGCTGTAACCTCGAACGGGGCGTTGACCATCTCAGTAGTGGCCGTGAGCGTATCTGGGGTCGGCTCGGTGGTTGCCTCCATCTTCTTGGAGCTCTATGTCTTGTGGGGATCAGCCTCCCGCGTCTGCTCCAACATCAGCAGATCTTTGCCTGGTTCTCCTTGGTCCATCATGAAACTGACAAATACTAGGATACCAATGAAAGGAAAACACAATCGCAATGACAATGAAACAAAAAAGAGAGTGAGGATCGGTTACTGCTTTGCAAAAGTTCTTTTTTTTCTTTGAACGAAAATATACCAACATCACGGATCCGCTTACCTTCCCTTCGTTGGGAGAGAAGAACAGTGGCAGATGCAAGTGTTTCCTTTCTTGAAGATGGTGAGGGAGAAGGGGATTCAACAAAGAGTGAAATGATGGTTGCTTCATCCGTCAAACTTAGACTGTGGGGAGGTGGGGTTTTGTGATATGACGGCTCATTACTGCCGCGCTACGACCGGGGTGACTCTCTGCCTGCATACTGCCTTCTAATTTGGTGGATGGCATTTGGGCCCGCGCGCTTCATGGCCCGCATGTCGGTGAACAAAAGTATAACGGCATTCAGGAGAGGGAGACGTTTCAATGACCTAGGAGGAGCCAGAAGCGGTAGAGTGTCTCCACTGTACTAGTAGTAATTGTTTTTCTGGGTAGCTGTAGAGTGTCTCCACTGTACTAGTAGTAATTGTTTCTCTAGGCCCAAGACAAAACAGCCAATCCACACTAGTAAATAGTAAAATCAATTCAAAAGGCGCTACCCACACCCAGCACACCGCCCCTCCCCCCAAAAAAGCTGGGTGCTCTTCTTCCTCCTCGCTCCCACCCACCTCACGTCAGCTCGCTCCACTCGTACCCCCAAATTCCTCACCTCACTCCTCTGAAAACCCCAGCTCCCTTCTTCCTCACTCCTCTGAAAACCCCAGCCCCCTTTCTTCTTCGCTCGCACTACAACTAGGCTCATCATTCGTTACTCTTCTCAAATCCGTGAGCGCGACGCGACGCCCTCGAGGAAAATGGAGTCGGCTGACCCTAGAGCCAAGAAGATGAGGCTCCCGCCAGCGGTGACGCCTGTTGTAGATCCCGCACCCAGCAGCACGGGGAGAAGCGGCGAACCCGCCCCCACCGGATCCCAGGAACCCGTAGAATCTCGGGTGGACCGCATCAGCGATCTCCCGGACGCCGTCCTTGGGGAGATCATCTCGCTTCTCCCCACCAAGGATTGCTGCCGCACCCAAGTCCTCTCAATTCGGTGGCACCCTCTATGGCGCGCCGTGCCCCTTAATCTCGACTGTCGTCAGCTATCTCTCTTCAATGATTTTGAAATCCCCAGAGCCATCATCTCCTCCCACCAGGGCTTCGTTCAAAGCCTCTGCATCCCGTCATGCTACCTAAGCAAGCATACCATGCCCTGCACGGTGGACGCCTGGCTGAAATCCCCTGAATTCACAGAACTATAGCTACTTGAGTTCTACTATTCCCCTAGAAATCACATACCATGTACCGAACGCCATGAACTTGTGCCCTCAACACCGATGTCCATCTCGCGGTTTTCCTCCTCTCTCCACACCACCACCTTTGCGCTGTGCTACCTACCAGACAATCTGGTACTAAACCTTCGACTCCTATTTCTCAAGAAGCTTTCACTTGTGCGGGTTCAGATATCGGAGGCCTCATTGCACAAAGATCATCCACTCCAGATTGCCTGCTACCGAGTGCTTGGTGCTGTTTTCACAGTTAGAATTGGTTGTCTCCGAATAAAGTCGCCTAACCTTGTAAGAATTGAAATTTCTTTTGATGGAAGGCAGCTCATCATCCAAGATGCCCCTTCACTTCATAGGTTGATCCTTGATTCTAGTTATTCACCGTTGCAAATAACCGTCCTCTCTACACCTAAACTGGAGACCTTGGATGTAATACATGATCTCTGTGCTCATTTCAATATGGTGTTTGGCTCCACATTTCTTCACGTACTTTATATTATCATCTACACTTGTAACCTTAAGCTGCATTTTAAATTTCTGTGCATAATTTATATATCATCTTGGAGTACACATTTTGTACTAATATTATGTTCTATGCTCAATGAAGAGTTTCTCCATGGAAGGCCAATCAATGGTGCTGGATTCTGTCAAGATCTTATATATCCAAATGAATAGTTTTGATCTGAACAAGATTATTGGCTTGCTGCAATGCTTTCCATGTCTGGAGAAGTTGTATATAAAGGTGATAATTTCACGCACATTGGAAGCCCGCATATAGTGTACTGGAATTAACCGTTCAGCTGTTGCTCTTTCGACACTCTTCTTTTAGACCTTAACTGTTTCAATCTTCATGTCTATTTAGGCAACAGGACGGGGTAAGAAAGTTATAACCAATCGGTGGATTCGTAGGCTTCGGGATTTTCTCACTTCTCATGAGATTCGATTGAAGACAATAACGCTAGAATGATATGTAGCCAACCGTGCAAACACAAGATTTGCCACATTCTTCCTGCTGAATGCGAGGTTACTATTGTCCATCAGGCTTAAGTTTATCAGCAGCATGGTTTTGACGGATGGGTATGTCGAAGAGCAAAAAAAGGAGTTTCAGGTGGGCAAAAGAGCTTCTGAATGTGCCGGGCTTCTATTTACAACATATTGTTGTCATAATCCAGTAAATTTTACGACCCAGGATGTTCATTCTATGGACTGATCGATCCATTTGACCGGATCGCCAAAACAAAGTCTTTGAGTTAGATGTTGTTGCCCTTTTCAATCTGGTTTCTTTTGTAATCCTGATGAACAATCAACCCTCGTGCTTTTGTATAGTTTGTAAGTTGGAGTTAGATGTTCCTGCCCTTTTCAACTCGGCTGTGACCGTCATATTTTCTTTGAAACAAGGCAAATGGCTTGCCATTCATTTAATTTAGAGTGAAATATTGTAACAAATCACAACCAAGGGAAATAACATCACTCACGCCGGCTGCTTGAGCTCACTGTGCATTACAGAAGCCAAGTGATTAGCCCCCACCAGCACCGACAAATTTATTTCAAACTAGCACATCAAATGGGTTGTAAATTTTCATAGGAAAGGCTGCATGACCGTGACAGATTTGGATTCTGACATTTGCCGTGTATCTTCTATCTCTTGTCTTCTTCTTCCTCCAACCGCCCAAACCAAACCACCCCGTCGGCTCCGCCTGCTCCCGCCTCCCATGGCTGGCTGCGCCTCCGCCGCCCTACCGTATGTACCCTCCAACATTGGCCAGTCCCTCCCTCTATTCCCCCACACGTATTGTTATTCTCTTGCAACGTCAGCCCCAACACGCACCCGTGCCCGAACTAGTCAACCCTCGTACTCCCCTCCGCCTGCGACTGGACCGGCGCATCTTCAACGGCTCATGTTCGTTCCGTCCGAGGCCGGCCTTGGTTCGCTCGCCGTGCGCGGTGCGCCGCCCTCTTGCGTTGTCAACATCGTCAACAACCGAGAGGAACAAGGAGATGACTGTACGTGGAGAGGATGACAGTAGGGACCCACCAGCGTCATGGCGATGCATAAGCAAGTGCCTCTATAGTACAAGCCCAAAAATATGGTTCCTCCTAATGGTTGGACATCTGGGGCTCACGCCATTGTCAACATAGTCAATAAACGAGAGAATTACACTACGAGCGGCTGACACCAGGGACCCAGCAAGTCGCAGTTTTTTTGAGGAACAAGCAGTTATTATTTATACTAGTTTTAGCGATGGATCACGGGGCTGTGCGGGGACTGTGGCCCGTCTAGCCAGGGTTTTATTTATGTTTACCACATCATGAGCCCAGTTGTGTTTTTTTCTTGCTGAAAATGGCTAGCCCAGTTCTATTTTTTTAAGAAATACCCAAACAAGGCCTACTTACTTTATCGTCCCTGCTGGGCTGCAAATCTTTCAAGACGATGAGAGTTTCATTCAGTTTGCCCAGAAATGGCCTGTACATTTTTTAAAACACATCAAACCAGGAATTAGTTTCAACTTTTTTTTAATTACAAGATCTTAAATTCCATTGATTTTTATGCATGGACAATTATTTGGATTTTATATTTATATAAATTATTTTTCAAAATAGTTTGAATGTGAATCGATATTTCGGATTAAAAGCAGTTGACCGCTTTTGAAATATGCAAAATTTCAGATACTTTTTAACCGTGGCCACAATATGGGGTGTAATGCTAACAAAAAGAAGATGGGCTCCAAAAAAACTTAAGAATTAGCAATGGGCTGTACATTATTAGAAATAATGGCGATGGGTCAGTATGCTGTTTTCCAGATTTGAGGCTGACTTGTGCGCCTAGTACAGTTGACGCGTATGCTTTCATAAAAAACAGGTTGACGACACGCAACGCCTACATCAACTTAGTCAACACACGAGAGCAAAGGATCGTTGGATGTCCATCCAACGGCTGTCGTCTTCTTCAATCTCTGCTCTTCATGCTCCAGCCGCTCAAACAAGCGCCGGCGGGACTGTCTGCTCCCTCCTCCCGCGGCCGGCTATGCTGCCGCGCAGGCCTCACGGCTCCCATCGTTGGCCTAGCCATCCCTCTACTCCCCCACACATGTTGTTATTCTCCGGCGATGGCAGACGAACCAGTAAACCCTCGTACTCCTCCGCGTGGGAAACAACTGCAGAGTATTCCCTGGCTCCGTGTCGTTCCCTTCCTAGGCCTCGCCGTCGTCCACCGCCCTGGTGCTCTCGGCGCGGCCTGGTCAACGTGGTCAATGAACGACATCCATCGGTAGTGGACTATACGTGGAGAGGCTGACAGCTGGGTCCACGGCCGCACGCAAGGAAATGCCTTCTTATTACGCGCAAAATAATGATTCCTCCACCAGACAGCTAGGACCCACAGGAAGGGCCTCTATATTTCACGAAAAAAACGTTCCCCCTGCTGACAGGTCGGACCCACCAGCTATATCTTCACACGCAAGGAAGTGCCTCCTTATTACGCCCAAAAAAAATGAATACCCCCTTGCTAGCTGGGACCCACAATATTGTTGGGCTGACTTGTGGGCCTACTAAGTTGATGGGGACGGAGGGCTTTGTCAACTTAGTCAATACTCCAGTGACCGTATTGATGTCCATCCAACGGCCATAGTGCTTCTTCAACCTCTGGTCTTCTTGCTCCAGCCGGCCAAAGCAGCGCCGGTCGTGCCGCCTGCTCCTGCCTCCCGTGGCCGGCTGTGCTACCGCCTGCTCCTGCCTCCCGTGGCCCGGGTCCGCATCGTCCCCTTCCTAGGCCTCGCCGTCGTCCACCGCCGTGGTGCTCTCGGCGCGGCGTGGTCAATGTGGTCAACGACCGACTTCCATTGGAAGAGTATTGTACTTGAAGAGGCTGACAGCTGGGTCCACGACAGCCGCAAGGAAGTGCCTCCTTATTACGCGGAAAATAATTATTCCTCCACCTGACAGCAGGGACCCACCGGACGGGCCACCAGTGTTTTGCGAAAAAAATAATTTCCCCCTGACTGCTGGGACCCACCGGACGAGCCACCGTATTTCGCGAAAAAATGTTCCCCCCGCTGTCAGCTCGGACCCACCGGAAGTGCCTCCTTATTACGCACAAAAAAATGAATACTCCCCCGGCTAGCTGGGACCCACTTGTAGGCCTACTAAGTTGACGGGGACGAAAGGCTTTCTCAACTTAGTCAATATGAACGATTCTAGCTCCAGTGACCATACGATGTCCATCCAACGGCCGTAGTGCTTCTTCAACCTCTGGTCTTCTTGCTCCAGCCGCCCAAAGCAGCGCCGGTCGTGCCGGATGCTCCTGCCTCCTGTGGCCGGCTGTGCTGCCGCGGAGGCCTCACCGCCCCCTACTATTCCCACATTGGCCAGAGCCTGCGGCGGCGACAACCTCACACCGCAGCCAAACCATGAACCTCAGACTCCTCTCGCGCGGGCTTTCACTTTGCGCGTCTTCCCGGCTCCGCGTCATCCCCTTCCTAGGCCTCGTCGTCGTCCACCGCCGTGGTGCTCTCCGCGCGGCGTGGTCAATGTGGTCAAGGAACGACTTCCATCGGAAGAGTACTGTACGTGGAGATGCTGACAGCTGGGTCCACGACCACAGCCCAGTTTTTTTATGATTTGCCAAGTAAGTCGCTTTGTCAGGCCTGTTGGGGTGCAAATCTTTCAAGACGAGGAGAGCTTTCATTCGGCTGGCCGAGAAAATGGCCCATCAGTAATGAGAAATGGGCTGTACATTTTTAAAACACATCAAACCGGCAATTAGTTTCAAATATATTTTTTTCATTTCAAGATTTTAAATTACATTAATTTTTATGCATGGAGAATTTATTGGATTTTATATCGATGTACATTTATTTTTAAAATCAGTTTGAATGTGAGTCGAAATTTCGGGATTAAAAACAGTTCGGACCGCACCGAAATATGCAAAATTTCGTATAATGTTTTAACCATGGCCACAATATGGGCTGTAATGCTAACAAAAAGAATATGGGCTCCAAAAAAACCTTAAGAATTAGCAAATGGGCTGTAAATTATTAGAAATAATGGCAGATGGGCTGTATGCTGTTTTCCACAGATTTGAGGCTTTCCTAAAAAAAGGTTGACACACAAGCAGTGACGGTTGGATGTCCATCCAACGGCCATCGTGCTTCTTCAATCTCTGCTCTTCCTGCTCCAGCCGCTCAAACAAGCGTCGGCGGGACTGCCTGCTCCCTCCTCCCTGCGGGCGGCTGTGCTGCCAGGCAGGCCTCACCGCCCCACCGTACTCCCATCGCTGGACTAGCCATCCCTCTACTCACCCACACCTGCTGCTATTCTCCGGCGACGGCATATGAACCAGTAAACCCTCGTACTGTCGTACTCCCCTCCGCGTGGGCATCCACTGCCGCGTCTTCCCCGGCTCCGCGTCGTCCCCTTCCTAGGCCTCGCCGTCGTCCACCGCCGTGGTGCTCTCGGCACGGCGTGGTCAATGTGGTCAACGACCGACTTCCATCGAAGAGTCTTGTCGTGGAGAGGTCGATACCGGGTCCACGGCCGCAGCAAGGAAGTACCTCCTTATTACGCGCAAAATAATTATTCCTCCACCTGACAGCGGGGACCCATCGGACGGGCCACCGTATTTCACGAAAAAAAACGTTTCCCCCCTGACTGCTGGGACCCACCAGCTACACCTTTGCTCGCAAGGAAGTGCATTTGAAAAAAACGATTTGCCCCCCTGACTACTGGGACCCACCAGCTACATCTTCGCACGCAAGGAAGTGCGTCTGGGCAAAAAAGAAACAAAACGATTCGCCCCCCTGACTGTTGGGACCCACCAGCTGCATCTTCGCAGGCAAGGAATTGCCTGACAGTCGGCACCCACCTGGTCAAAGCGTACGTAGCGTTGTCATTCTGGTCGCGAACATGTACGTACATCGATGTAGAGGCGCGCACGTGTCTTAGTAGAGGCGCGCACGTAGGATGTACACATACGTACAACGGCGAAGGTGCAAAAAAGAAAATACGGCCACGTACATACATACGGGCAGGGTTTCAAATGCCTACTCGCGCATACGTACATGCCTGGGTCAGAATGGAGAAACAGCGTCGTCGTCGTGTTCATGGGGAGACAACGGAATGCGTCGTGTTCATGGGGAGGCAACGGAATGCGTCGTGCTCATCGGGAGGCAACGGAACACGTGGGAGCCAACCGGCTTGGACGGAACAGGCGATGTAAACGAGGCCTGGCGTACCGCAGAACGGAGGAAACGACCTTGTGTTCGACCGACCACGTTCAGAACGGGGTCCTGTTGATTGGGAGGGGTGTGGCGTACCGCACAACAGAGGAAACGGACCTCCTATGGTCAAAACGGGGGTCCTGTTGATCGGGAGGGGTGTGGCGTACCGCAAAACGGAGGAAACAAACCTCCTACGGTCGAAACGGGGGTCCTGTTGATCGGGAGGGTGTGGCGTACCGCCAAAGCAGATTTAAACGGACCTCCTACGGTCAAACGGGGTCCTGTTCGCCGGGAGGGTGTGGCGTCTTGCAAAACGGATGAAACAGACTTGTGTTGGGCGCTACGGTCGAAACGGGGTTACATTCGCCGGGAGGGTGTGGCGTACCGCAAAACACGACTCCACGGGATACTGTTCATCTCCACCGTCGACCTCCTCCAGCCTCCACGGGCTACCGTCGACCTCCAACAGCTCCACGGGCTCCTGTTCATCCAGCCTCCACCGTGCGCTACTCCACCGGCTACTGTTCAACCACCCCTCCATGGGCACCCCTTCATCGTCTCATGCTCATCCAAATTCTCCACACCACGGGTCGATCGTCTCCAACGTATCTATAATTTTGATTGCTCCATGCTACTTTATCTACTGTTTTGGACTATATTGGGCTTTATTTTCAACTTTTATATTACTTTTGGGACTAACCTATTAACCGGAGGCCCAGCCTGTGCTGTTTTTTGCCTTTTTAGTATTTGAAGAAACAGAATATCAAACGGAGTCCAAATGGAATGAAACCTTCAGGATCGTGATTTTCCAACCGAACGTGATCCAGGAGACTTGGACCCTACTCCAAGAAGCTTCCGAGGAGGTCACGAGGGTGGAGGCCCCCCTGGGCGTGCCCCCTACCTCGTGGGCCCCTGGGCGCGCCCCCCCTAATTCCACCACCGCAACCTTCTTTATCCACGAGATCCCATCTTGGGGCCTGTTCCGGAGCTCCGCCGGAGGGGGCATCCACCATGGAGTGCTTCTACATCATCACCATAGCCCCTCCGATGAAGTGTGAGTAGTTTACTTCAGACCTTCGGGTCCATAGCTAGTAGCTAGACGGCTTCTTCTCTCTTTTTGGATCTCAATACAATGTTCTCCCCCTCTCTCGTGGAGATCTATTCGATGTAATCTTCTTTTTGCGGTGTGTTTGTTGAGACTGATGAATTGTGGGTTTATAATCCAGTATTATCTATGGAAAATATTTGATTCTTCTCTGAATTCTTTTATGTATGATTGAGTTATCTTTGCAAGTCTCTTCGAATTATCTTTTTGGTTTGGCTAACTAGATTGGTAGTTCTTGCAATGGGAGAAGTGCTTAGCTTTGGGTTCAATCTTACGGTGTCCTTACTCACTGACAGAAAGAGTTGCAAGGTACGCATTGTATTGTTGCCATCGAGGATAACAAGATGGTTTTTTTTATCATATTGCATGAATTTATCCCTCTACATCATGTCATCTTGCTTACGACGTTACTCTGTTTTTACTTAATACTCTAGATGCATCTTTGGATAGCGGTCGATGAGTGGAGTAATAGTAGTAGATGCAGAATCATTTTGATCTACTTGTTTTGGACGTGATGCCTATATACATGATCATTGCCTAGATATACTCATAACTATGCTCAATTCTGTCAATTGCTCAACAATAATTTGTTCACCCACCATAGAATACTTATGCTCTTGAGAGAAGCCACTAGTGAAATCTATGGCCCCCGGGTCTATTCTCATCATATCAATCTATATCACTTTGTTTACTTGCTTTGTTTTTACTTTGCCTTTACTTTTACTTTGCATCTACCTATCAAAAATACCAAAAATATTATCTCTATCAGATCTCACTCTCGTAAGTGACCGTGAAGGGATTGACAACCCCTAAGCGTTGGTTGCGAGTTGCTATTGTTTTGTGTAGGTACAAGGGACTTGTGCGTGGTCTCCTACTGGATTGATACCTTGGTTCTAAAAAACTGAGGGAAATAATTACGCTACTTTACTGCATCATCCTCTCCTCTTCGGGGAAATCCAACGCAGTGCTCAAGAGGTAGCAAGAAGAATTTCTGGCGCCGTTGCCGGGGAGGCTCACGCAAGCAAGTCAACCATACCAAGTACCCATCGCAATCCCTATCTCTCGCATGACATTATTTGCCATTTGCCTCTCGTTTTCCTCTCTCCCACTTCACCCTTGCTGTTTTATTTGCCCTCTCTTTACCAATCTCCTCCTCCTTTCCCTTTTGTTTGCTTTCTTCTGCCTTTCTTTTTCCGCCGCTATGTCTGAAATTGGGGAGATTATCGTCGATATGGACAACAATGATAATACAGAAAATCCCGAGGCTC
Organism: Aegilops speltoides; assembly: GCA_021437245.1. Classification (NCBI taxonomy): domain Eukaryota; kingdom Viridiplantae; phylum Streptophyta; class Magnoliopsida; order Poales; family Poaceae; genus Aegilops; species Aegilops speltoides. The sequence goes on from CM038142.1 coordinate 388,776,167, forward strand.
CGGCCGATGAACATCCTATCTTGCATACCAAAAAGTTTCGAATCGGTAGTGGTAACATCATTGGCAAAGGCGTTATTCAAGATTTCTTTACTTGTGCCAGTGCTTTACCTTCCGTGGGCAATTCTATTCTTCATAGAACTAGTAGCCTTGCGGATGCTATAGCTATGCTTGTGGTTGAACTTGAAAGACAATTTATGCATATGCACCCTTGCATATAGAGAATTTTCTTAGAATCCTCTAATATTGAGCACTCTTCTATTAAGCGTGCTGTTACTATCTTTTTGCTCATGAATTTAGATTTATCATAAGAGAAGCCAAAGAAATTTTTTCGCACTATAGGGTGGACGCCGGTCGTCCACCCATAGAAGCAATCCTCTATAATCAAGAGGAAATTAGACGTTTTCAATCTTCAGACTATGTCGCTTTCAATGAAAACCTTAGAAAAAAGGTCCCTATCAATGTCTTAGTTGATTGCATTAACGAGCTTAATAATGATTTTGCCCTTAGAAATAATGAGCTAGGATACTCTCTTGATTATAAGCTCACAAGATTTTGCCAAAAGAATGCTTTCAGTGATGAAATAGTTGGGCACTATGAAGGGCCAAGGGAGGAACCCGTTCCTCCCGTGATTGATCTTGGGGATTTTTGTCCCACTAAATTTAGCCCTTTTGATTATTTTTTCTTACCTCAAAGGAAACTTGCTGTCGAACGTAGGGAATACGAGATGAGCTTTCAAGATCTATCTTATTATTACGGCACGACCTAGATCTATCCTTGCTTTTATGCCTAGCTAGGGGCGTTAAACGATAGCGCTTGTTGGGAGGCAACCCAATTTTATTTTGTGTTTTTGTTTTTGCTTATGTTTAGGAATAAATAATCCATCTACCTTCTGTTTGGATGTGGTTTTATGTTTTAATTAGTGTTTGTGCCAAGTAGGACCTATAGGATAACCTATGATGATAATTGATTTGATTCTGCTGAAAAATAGAAACTTTTCGCGCACGAATTTAGTTATGATAAATCACAGGAACGTGATTTTGCGTTGATTCTTTTTTCTGATGATCAATAAACAAATTTTCCAGGACTTCCTATTTTGGTAGAATTTTTAGAGTTCCAGAAGTTTGTGTTAGTTACATATTTCTACAGACTGTTCTGTTTTTGACAGATTCTGTTTTTCGTGTGTTGTTTGCTTATTTTGATGAATCTATGGCTAGTAAATTAGTTTATAAACCATAGAGAAGTTGGAATACAGTAGGTTTAACACCAATATAAATAAAGAATGAGTTCATTACAGTACCTTGAAGTAGTCTTTTGTTTTCTTTCTCTAACGGAGCTCACGAGATTTCTGTTGAGTTTTGTGTTGTGAAGTTTTCAAGTTTTGGGTGAATTCTTTTGATGGATTATGGAACAAGGAGTGGCAAGAGCCTAAGCTTGGGGATGCCCATGGCACCCCCAAGATAATCCAAGGACACCAAAAAGTCAAATCTTGGGGATACCCCGGAAGGCATCCCCTCTTTCGTCCACTTCCATCGGTAATTTACTTGGAGCTATATTTTTATTCACCAACATGATATGTGTTTTGCTTGGAGCGTCTTGTATTATTTGTGTCTTTGCTTGTTAGTTTACCACAATCATCCTTGCTGTACACACCTTTTTAGAGAGTCATACATGAATTGGAATTTGTTAGAATACTCTATGTGCTTCACTTATATCTTTTGAGCTTGATAGTTTGCTCATAGTACTTCACTTATATCTTTTGAGCGTGATAATTTTTGCTCTAGTGCTTCACTTATATCTTTTAGAGCACGGTGGTGGATTTGTTTTAAAGAAACTATTGATCTCTCATGCTTCACTTAGATTATTTTGGGAGTCATTGATAGCATGGTAATTTGCTTAAGTTAATATACTTAGTGTTCAAGACATGTGAAACTTTCTTTTGAGTAAATTGAATACTAAAGATAAGTTTGGTGCTTGATAATTGTTTTGAGATATGGAGGTAATAATATCAAAGTCGTGCTAGTTGATAATTGTGAATTTGAGAAATACTTGTGTTGAAGTTGCAAGTCCCGTAGCATGCACGTATGGGTAAAGTTGTGTAACAAATTTGAAACATGAAGTGTACCTGGCTTGTGCATCCTTATGAGTGGCGGTCGGGGACGAGCGATGGTCTTTTCCTACCAATCTATTCCCCTAGGAGCATGAGCGTAGTACTTGAATTTTTTGATGGCTTCTAATTTTTTTGCAATAAGTATATGAGTTCTTTTGACTAATGTTGAGTTCATGGATTATACGCACTCTCACCTTTCCACCTTTGCTAGCCTCTTTGGTACCGTGCATTGCCCTTTCTCACCTTGAGAGTTGGTGCAAACTTCGCCGGTGCATCCAAACCCCGTGATACGATTCGCTCTATCACACATAAACCTGCTTATATCTTCCTCAAAACAGCAACCATACCTACCTATCATGGCATTTCCATAGCCATTCCGAGATATATTGCCATGCAACTTCCATCATCATCATCATGACATACACTACTTTTGTCATATTGCCATTGCATGATCATTTAGTTGACATCGTATTTGTGGCAAAGTCACCATGCATTATTTTCCATACGTGTCACTCTTGATTCATTGCACCATCCCGGTACACCGCCGGAGGCATTCATATAGAGTCATCCTTTGTTCTAAATATCGAGTTGTAATTGTTGAGTTGTAAGAAAAATAAAAGTGTGATGATCATCATTATTAGAGCATTGTCCCAAGTGAGGAAAGGATGATGGAGACTATGATTCCCCCATAAGTCGGGATGAGACTCCAGACGAAAAAAAGGCCAAAAAAAGGCCCAAACAAAAAAAAACAAAAAAAGAGAGAAAAACAGAGAAGGGACAATGCTACTATCCTTTTACCACACTTTGTGCTTCAAAGTAGCACCTTGTTCTTCATGTAGTGAGTCTCATATATTGTGCTTCAAAGTAGCGCCAAGATCTTCATGATAGTGAGTCTCATAAGTTGTCTTTTTTATACTAGTGGGAATTTTTCATTATAGAACTTGGCTTGTATATTCCAATGATGGGCTTCCTCAAAATGCCCTAGGTCTTCGTGAGCAAGCAAGTTGGATGCACACCCACAAGTTCTGTTTTGTCAAGCATTCATAGCTCTAGTGCATCCGTTGCATGGCAATCCCTACTCCTCATGTTGACATCAATTGATGGGCATCTCCATAGCCCGTCGATTAGCCTTGTCAATGTGAGACCTTCTCTTTTTTGTCTTCTCCACACAATCCCCATCATCATATTCTATTCCACCCATAGTGCTATATCCATGGCTCGCGCTCATGTATTGTGTGAAAGTTGAAAAAGTTTGAGATTGTTTAAGTATGAAACAATTGCTTGGCTTGTCATCGGGGGTATAGAAGTTGGGAACATCTTTGTGTGACGAAAATGAAGCATAGCCTAACCATATGATTTTGTAGGGATGAACTTTCTTTGGCCATGTTATTTTGAGAAGACATGATTGCTTTGATTAGTATGCTTGAAGTATTATTATATTTGTGTCAATATGAACTTTTGTCTTGAATCTTTCGGATCTGAATATTCCTATCACAATTAAGAAGATTTACATTGAAATTATGCCAAAGTATCACTCCGCATCAAAAATTCTTTTTTTATCATTTACCTACTCGAGGACGGCAGAATTAAGCTTGGGGATGCCCGATCGTCTCCAACGTATCTATAATTTTGATTGCTCCATGCTACTTTATCTACTATTTTGGACTATATTGGGCTTTATTTTCCACTTTTATATTACTTTTGGGACTAACCTATTAGCGGAGGCCCAGCCTGAATTGTTTGTTTTTTGCCTTTTTCAAGATTTCAAGAAATGAATATCAAACGGAGTCCAAACGGAATGAAACCTTGGGATTATGATTTTCCAACGAGCGTGATCCGAGACTTGGACCCTACTCCAAGAAGCTTCCGAGGAGGTCACGAGGTGGAGGCGCGCCTGGTGCGCCCCACCTCGTGGGCCCCTCGAGCTCCACCGATGTACTCCTTCCTCCTATATATACCTCACGATAACCCAACGATCGAACAGGAGCCAAAACCTAATTCCACCGCCGCAACCTTCTCAGATCCACGAGATCCCATCTTGGGGCCTGTTAGGAGCTCACGGAGGAGCATCCACCACGGAGGGCTTCTACATCATCACCATAGCCCCTCCGATGAAGTGTGAGTAGTTTACTTCAGACCTTTGGGTCCATAGCTAGTAGCTAGATGGCTTCTTCTCTCTTTTTGGATCTCAATACAATGTTCTCCCCCTCTCTCGTGGAGATCTATTCGATGTAATCTTCTTTTTGAGGTGTGTTTGTTGAGACCGATGAATTGTGGGTTTATGATCCAGTATTATCTATGGAAAATATTTGATTCTTCTCTGAATTCTTTTATGTATGATTGAGTTATCTTTGCAAGTCTCTTCGAATTATCTTTTTGGTTTGGCCAACTAGATTGGTAGTTCTTGCAATGGGAGAAGTGCTTAGCTTTGGGTCCAATCTTACGGTGTCCTTACTCGATGATGAAAGAGTTGCAAGGCACGTATTGTATTGTTGCCATCGAGGATAACAAGATGGGGTTTTATCATATTGAATGAATTTATCCCTCTACATCATGTCATCTTGCTTACTAGTTACTCTGCTTTTTACTTAATACTCTAGATGCATCTTTGGATAGCGGTCGATGAGTGGAGTAATAGTAGTAGATGCGTAATCGTTTGATCTACTTGTTTTGGACGTGATGCCTATATACATGATCATTGCCTAGATATACTCATAACTATGCTCAATTCTGTCAATTTCTCAACAGTAATTTGTTCACCCACCGTAGAATACTTATGCTCTTGAGAGAAGCCACTAGTGAAATCTATGGCCCCCGGGTCTATTCTCATCATATCAACCTATATCACTTTATTTACTTGCTTTGTTTTTACTTTGCCTTTACTTTTAGTTTGCATCTACCTATCAAAAATACCAAAAATATTATCTCTATCAGATCTCACTCTCGTAAGTGACCGTTAAGGGATTGACAACCCCTAAGCGTTGGTTGCGAGTTGCTATCGTTTTGTGTAGGTACGATGGACTTGTGCGTGGTCTCCTACTGGATTGAAACCTTGGTTCTCAAAAACTGAGGGAAATACTTATGCTACTTTACTGCATCATCCTCTCCTCTTCGGGGAAATCCAACGCAGTGCTCAAGAGGTAGCAGGGTGCTGTTCAACCACCCCTCCACGGCCACCCCTCCACCGTCTGCTGTTCATCCAGCCCTCCACACCACGGGTTCCTGTTCATCCAGAGGTAACGCCACCGCCATCCTTTGCTCATCCACCCCACCCCCATAACGCCATTGTTCATCAATCGATCGGCTTGATTAGCGGCGATGGCGAAGAATCGCTACATCGGGTTCAGTTAACTGCCATCGATCGCTCGGGTTCAGTAACGCGTAGCCTGTAGTGCAATCGCTCAGGTTCAGTTAGAGCCCAACGCCTTGCTCGGGTTCAGTTAGAGCCAATGCCTCGCACACACACGTGTACCTGTACGAGAGAAACATGCATCGCTCTCCCACCGTAACCGACAACTCCCCGAAATTTTCCTCCCCCACGGTTTTTTCCGTCATGGACGGCCCAAAGAATGTCATGCAGCTGCATCTCCGACCCGCCCAGGACGAAAAGCCCATTTTCTGTCATGATTTTTTGTCATAGAAGTAGGAGCCCACCACATCTATGATGATACCGGGTTTTGTCACAATTATCTTCATAGAAGTGTCATATGTATGTCAGGAAAAAAATTCGTTCGGCCCAAAATGTCACGGATGTGTCTTTTTTTGTAGTGCTTATACCTTGAAATTTAGTGAGAGATCATCTTATAATGCTACCGTCAATCAAAGCAAAATAAGATGCATCAAGGATAAACATCACATGCAATCAATATAAGTGATATGATATGGCCATCATCATCTTGTGCTTGTGATCTCCATCTCCGGAGCACTGTCGTGATCACCATCATCACCGGCGCGACACCTTGATCTCCATCGTAGCATCGTTGTCGTTTCGCCACCTATTACTTCTACGACTATCGCTACCGCTTAGTGATAAAGTAAAGCAATTATAGGGCGTTCGCATTGCATACAATAAAGCGACAACCATATGGCTCCTGCCAGTTGCCGATAACTCGGTTACAAAACATGATCATCTCATACAATAAAATATAGCATCACGTCTTGACCATATCACATCACAACATGCCCTGCAAAAACAAGTTAGACGTCCTCTACTTTGTTGTTGCAAGTTTTACATGGCTGCTACGGGCTGAGCAAGAACCGTTCTTACCTAGGCATCAAAACCACAATGATAGTTTGTCAAGTTAGTGTTGTTTTAACCTTCTCAAGGACCGGGCGTAGCCACACTCGGTTCAAATAAAGTTGGAGAAACTGACACCCGCCAGCCACCTATGTGCAAAGCACGTCGGTAGAACCAGTCTCGCGTAAGCGTACGCGTAATGTCGGTCCAGGCTGCTTCATCCAACAATACCTCCAAACCAAAGTATGACATGCTGGTAAGTAGTATGACTTGTATCGCCCACAACTCACTTGTGTTCTACTCGTGCATATAACATCTACGCATAAAACCAGGCTCTGATGCCACTGTTGGGGAACGTAGTAATTTCAAAAAAAATTCTACGCACACGCAAGATCATGGTGATGTATAGCAACGAGAGGGGAGAGTGTTGTCCACGTACCCTCGTAGACCGAAAGTGGAAGCGTTAGAACAACGCGGTTGATGTAGTCGTACGACTTCACGGCCCGACCGATCAAGCACCGAAAGCACGACACCTTCGAGTTCTAGCACACGTTCAGCTCGATGACGTCCCTCGAACTCCGATCTAGCTGAGTGTTGAGGGGGAGTTCCGTCAGCACGACGGCATAGTGACAATGATGATGTTCTACCATCGCAGGGCTTCGCCTAAGCACTGCTACAATATTATCGAGGAGGACTATGGTGGAGGGGGGCACCGCACATGGCTAAGAGATCAATGATCTGTTGTTGTTGTGTCTAGAGGTGCCCCCTTGCCCCCGTATATAAAGGAGCAAGGGGAAGGGGGCGGCCGGCCAGGTGGAGGCGCGCCAGGAGGAGTCCTACTCCCACTGGAAGTAGTACTCCCTCCCTTCCTTGTTGGATTAGGAGAAGGGGGAAAGAGGAGGGAGACAGAGGAAGGAAAGGGGGGGCGCCGCCCCCCTCTCCTTGTCCTATTCGGACTAGGGGGGAGGGGCACGCGGCCCTGCCCTGGCCGCCTCTCCTCTTCTCCACTAAGGCCCACTATGGCCCATTAAGCCCCCGAGGGATTTCGGTAACCCCTCGGTACTCCGGTAAGATCCCGATTTCACCCGGAACACTTCCGATATCCAAATATAGGCTTCCAATATATCAATCTTCATGTATCTACCATTTCGAGACTCCTCGTCATGTCTGTGATCACATCCGGGACTCCGAACAACCTTCGGTACATCAAAACTCATAAACTCATAATATAACCGTCATTGAAACTTTAAGCGTGTGGACCCTACGGGTTCGAGAACTATGTAGACATGACCGAGACACGTCTCCGGTCAATAACCAATAGTGGAACCTGGATGCTCATATTGGCTCCTACATATTCTACTAAGATCTTTATTGGTCAAACCACATAACAACATACGTTGTTCCCTTTGTCATCGGTATGTTACTTGCCCGAGATTCGATCGTCGGTATCTCAATACCTAGTTCAATCTCGTTACCGGCAAGTCTCTTTACTCGTTATGTAATGCATCATTCCGTAACTAACTCATTAGCTACATTGCTTGCAAGGCTTATAGTGATGTGCATTACCGAGAGGGCCCAGAGATACCTTTCCGACAATCGGAGTGACAAAACCTAAACTCGAAATACGCCAATTCAACATGTACCTTTGGAGACACCTGTAGAGCTCCTTTATAATCACCCAGTTATGTTGTGACGTTTGGTAGCACACAAAGTGTTCCTCTGGTAAACGGGAGTTGCATAATCTCATAGTTGTAGGAACATGTATATGGCATGAAGAAAGCAATATCAACATACTAAACGATCAATTGCTAAGCTAACGGAATGGGTCAAGTCAATCACATCATTCTCCTAATGATGTTATCCCATTAATCAAATAACAACTCATGTCTATGGTTAGGAAACACAACCATCTTTGATTAATGAGCTAGTCAAGTAGAGGCATACTAGTGACATTATGTTTGTCTATGTATTCACACATGTATTATGTTTCCGGTTAATACAATTCTAGCATGAATAATAAACATTTATCATGATATAAGAAAATAAATAATAACTTTATTATTGCCTCTAGGGAATATTTCCTTCACGAGCCAGGCCCGCCCAGACCCAGATGGGCCCCCAATAGGCCCAGATCTGGGTCGGGAGGGCATCGCCGCCAGCCGTCACGCCACCAAGCGGCCGCACCACCGCTCTGTCACCACCCGGGGCTGCACCGCTCGAACAACTGCGCCGCCGGCGGAACCACCGTCGCCCGAGCAGACCCGCCGCACGCCTGCGATGGGAAGATCCATCCGCCGCCGTCGGGAGTCTGAAGCCGGAGCCCAACCGCCGCCCATGCCGCCCGCAGCCTGTGCCGCCTGTCTACAGATCCGCCGCCCAACGCCGCCAGGCCGCTCCCATGCACCCGCGCCACCGCAGGCCTCGACGCCCGGCGTCCAGCTCCAGCCGCCGCAGCCCAGGCACGCTCCACCTCCGCAGGTGTCCGCCATGCAACAGAGGCGGTCTGGCGTCGCCGCCACCGGTGCAACCGCCACGCCCGCCCGTCGGCTGTCTGTCGCGCCCACCGCCGCGGCATGCTCGCTTCGGGAGCACGTCCATGATGCCCGCCGTGCGGGAGGATGCAAGGGCCCGGCCGCCACCGCCACCGGTCGGGCTTCGCCCGGCCGTGCCTGTGGCGACGGCGAAGCAGGGGAAGGGAGGAGGGGGGAGACGCGCGCGGCAGATCTGGTCGCCCTCTCGGTTGCCTCGTGGGGGCGACGCGAGAGGGAAGGGGGGATTTTTTCCTTCACTTGCAACCTCATCAACAATAGAGTTTGGACGGCTGGCAAGCTTCAACGGAGAAGATGGCCAAATTGCAACGTTTGCCCTCTTTGCTAGCAGATCCCAGAGTCGGCGACACACCTTCCTTTCGAATTTCGCTACACCATCCGTGTGTGGGGAATGATTAAGTCTCGGTTTGATTTGAACGATGTACATCCAGCGGATTGGAGAGGATTGTCTTTCGTCAGGGAGCGATGGAGTGTTAATGCTTCGGGGATGCCTCGGTGAGGGAGACCTAGACTAGGAGGTGTCCGGATAGCCGAACTATCATCTTCGGCCGGACTCCTGGACTATGAAGATACAAGATTGAAGACTTCGTCCCGTGTCCGGATGGGACTTCCCTTGGCGTGGAAGGCAAGCTTGGCGATACGGATATGTAGATCTCCTACTATTGTAACCGACTCTGTGTAACCCTAACCCTCTTCAGTGCCTATATAAACCGGAGGGTTTTAGTCCATAGGATGAACAACAATCATACCATAGGCTAGCTTCTAGGGTTTAGCCTCTCTGATCTCGTGGTAGATCTACTATTGTACTACCCATATCATCAATATCAATCAAGCAGAGTAGGGTTTTACCTCCATCGAGAGGGCCCAACACAGGTAAAAAATCGTGTCCCTTGTCTCCTGTTACCATCCGCCTAGACGCACAGATTCGGGACCCCTACCGAGATCCGTCGGTTTTGACACCGACATTGGTGCTTTCATTGAGATTTCCTCTGTGTCGTCATCTTTAGGCCCGATGGCTCCTCCGATCATCAACAACGATGCGGTCCAGGGTGAGACTTTTCTCCCCAGACAGATCTTTGTATTCAGCGGCTTTGCACTACAGGCCAATTCTCTTGGCCATCTAGAGCAGATTGAAAGCTACGCCCCTGGCCATCAGGTCAGATTTGGAAGTTTGAACTACACGACTGACGTTTGCGAAGACTTGATCTTCGACGGGTTCGAGCCACAGCCAAGCGCGCCGCACTGTCACGACGGGCACGATCTAGCTCTGCCGCCGAACAGTGCCCTGGAGGCCGCACCAGTGTCCACTCCGACCCTTAGCTCGGAGCCGACTGCGCCGATCGAGGACGGGTGGGTGGACACCGCCTCGGGGGCTGCTATCTCTACGGTGATTGAGACGAACACTAACACTGTCCTTTGCGAAGCTTGTGACTCTAAGGTGCCGGACTCCTCTCCGGACTCCGAACCTTCCGCACTCCTGCCAATCGGATCCAACTGGGCGCCGATCGTGGAGTTCACTGCCGCGGACATCTTTCAGCACCCGCCCTTTGGCGACGTCCTGAATTTACTAAAGTCTTTCTCTTTATCAGGAGAGCCCTGGCCGGATTATGGTCAGCAAGGTTGGGATGTGGACAATGCAGAAATTTGAAACCCACCCACCGCCCACTTCGTAGCCACTATCGAAAGTTTAAACGACGTGCTCGACTTCGACTCCGAAGACATCGACGGTATGGATGACAATGTAGAAGACAAACATGAACCAGCACCTATAGGGCGCTGGACAGCCACCTCATCTCACGATATATACATGGTGGACTCACCTAAAGGAAGCGACGACAAGGAACAACGGGACGTCACGGTCATTCCTCGGCGATCAAAAGCGGCGGCGTAAGCGCGCTCAAAGTCTGCCTTGACAAAGACAAGCAGCCATACTGCACCCAGCCATAGAGCGAGGCGAACCGGTGGACGACAAAAATGCTATCGAGCAACCGTCCGAACAGACAATCTGGATAAACAACCCGTCCCGGCGAAGATAATATGCGGGCGATCTTCGCGGACAAGTTCTTGAAGCGAAGAACCTCCACAAAAGGCTCGCCGCCACTACGCGTAGCTGAAAAAGCGTAGCGAAGCTCAAAACAGCGGAAGATGCGCTCGTAATCGATGGAGCAAAGTACTCAACACCATAGACAAATACGGCGATAGTCGCCGAACAAAGAGCTACCCGAAGCGAAAACTACTGCCCGAATTCGATGAGGAGGCCGTAGAGCCCCCGCAATCAAAAAACAAGGAGACCACTCGGTCGGATAGACGACCCCATGGCAAACATAAAGTGGCAAACGGAGCCGCACACAAGCCAGCCCGCGATCCGCACATGGATTCGCATCAAAAAGATGGCCCAGTTAGATCTATTTACGGGCCAAGAAAGCAAGCTCTAGTAAGCAATGCAACACATCAAGTATCCGAATACTACGGTACACCTAAATACAGGGGTGCCGCACACCCCCTATGTTTCACCAATGAGGTTCTGGATTATGAATTTCCAGCGGGATTCAAGCCCGTAAACATAGAGGCATACGACGGAACAACAGACCCTGGAGTCTGGATCGAGGATTACATCCTCCACATACACATGGCTAGAGGAGATGACCTCCACGCCATAAAATACTTACCCCTCAAGCTCAAAGGGCCAGCCCGGCATTGCTCAAAAGCCTCCCCGAAAACACCATTGGAAGTTGGGAAGAGCTCGAGGATGCTTTTCGGGCAAACTTTCAAGGGACCTATGTCCGACCTCCGGATGCACACGATTTAAGTCACATAACCCAACAACCCAGAGAGTCAGCCCGAAAATCCTGGAACAGATTCCTTACTAAAAAGAACCAAATAGTCGATTGTCCGGACGCCGAAGCCTTAGCAGCTTTCAAACACAACGTCCGAGACGAATGGCTCGCCAGACACCTCGGCCAAGAAAAGCCAAGAACAATGGCTGCATTAACAAGCCTCATGACCCGCTTTTGCGCAGGAGAGGATAGCTGGCTGGCAAGATGCAGTACGAGCGACCCAAGTACATCCGAAGTCAGGGATGGGAACGGGAAACCGCGACGAAGCAAGGACTAGCGCCGGACTAAGGGAAACAACCCGAAGAGCACGACAGTCAATGCCAGATTCAAAAGCTCACGGCAGGATCATAAAAAACTGCCCCCTAAGGATAATAGGGACGATCTATCTAACTTAAACAAAATCTTGGACAAGATATGCCATATCCACAGTACTCCTGGGAAGCCTGCTAACCATACCCATAGAGATTGTTGGGTCTTCAAGCAGTCCGGCAAACTCAACGCCGAACACAAGGGGCTCGACACACCAAGCGAGGACGATGAAGAACCCCACAAGCAGACCACCGGAAAACAAAAGAATTTCCCACAAGAAGTCAAATCAGTAAACTCACTTTACATGACAAAAGGGAAAAACAGAACGGCGCCCATAGATATACGCGCCATTCGGCCTATCCCAGAGGAGTCCCGCCATTGGTTGTCAAAACCAATCACCTTCGACCATCAGGATTACTCTAGAAGTATCCGGAATGCAGGATGGACTGCCTTGATATTAGATCCGATAATCGACGGACTCCAACTTACACAAGTCCTAATGGACGGCGGCAGTGATCTAAACCTGTTATATCAGGACACAATCCACAAAATGGGGATAGACCCAACCAAAATCCGCCATAGCAACACTTCCTTTCAAGGGGTAATGCCCGGCCCATATGCCCATTGTACGGGCTCTCTATTGCTAGAAGTTGTGTTCGGCTCACCCGACAACTTCCACCGCGAAAAGTTAACCTTCCACCTCGCCCCATTTACAAGTAGCTATCAAGCACTACTGGGGTGCGAAGCTTTCGCCCGCTTTAACGCAATACCGCATTATGCATCCCTCACATTTAAAATGCCCGGTCCACGAGGCATCATCTCCTTAAAGGGAAATATCGAGTGTTCCTCGAGCGCGGAAGATTGTGTGACCGCTTCGACGGCCACACACTAAACCGGCTTCACTAATCCAAGCACCTAAACAGGTCGTTCAGACCCCGGACACGGTTAGACGAGTCCGGCGTAAACATACAGGGGCTTACCAGCCGCATACCCCCGCACTAGGGGCTCCGTGCATATACAACAAGAGACAATAAAGCTCAATTTTATTCATTTTTTGAAACATACTTTGTTTATTTAATATAACGTATATTTTCGCACGATATTTTTCAACTAAGTTCCTCTCTTTTACAGATGAACACCATGCAACACCCGTCCGATACGGCACAACGGACACAGGCGCAGACGTGTAGTAGGGACCCGTTGCAAGGATTCTTTTCAGATTAAGACCTGCGTAAACCTTTTTTTGTCTCTTGTTGATACACATCCCCGGTTTCTTATTATAACCGAGGAGGAGGCTGGCGTTTTGGCATAGGCCACGTGAGAATTTTATGCGTGCACGGACACGAGGGCTTACTAGATGTATGTTGTTCGGCCCGTTTTCATAAAGACCAAATACCTTAGGGAGTGTTCGGCGTCTCGAGTTAGGCCTTATATGCATCAGCTCCGAATCATGTCTTTGGTCAAATGTTGGGTTTGCCCGGCTCCTGTGTTTTGCTGCCTTACGTTCCGCTCTATCGGCTAACACGGCACCAGGAGAACTACTGCGATTGTGCCCCGGTTCAGCCAGACAGGCACCTTAGTAGAGAAAGCCGAAAATTGACTGTCATGATATAGCGTGAGACTGGTCAACCACTCGATGACCCGCTGGAATCTATAGGATTCCTCCGCATTGACGAAGGACCGTTTCTCGGTCAGGCACATACGCGCCCTGAATTCGGGTGAGCGCGGTGCCCCTAGGGGCTATATAGTAGCCCCACTGTCAAACTCCTATGGCTAAGTGAAAGTGATAAAGCATTATAGTCCGGTTGGCTAGTTTGCTGCGCTACCACCTCCTTTGTAGGACCAAGACGTTGGATCAAGTGTGAAAATGCGCCTTTTGCAAACACCCCCGCATTATATGCGTGGGGGCTGAAGCCGAAGACTGCCATCTTTCAGGTTATATAAACATATACATCAACGGCCGCACATGAGGTATTTTAATTCGTGCAGGCACAAGTATAAAAAGCTTTTATATTTCATCGAAACATTGTTTCACAATAAATACATGTTATTCGAACATAATATCCTTGAGCATCAAGGTCTCTATTAAGCAGCGCCTGCAGAACTTCACGAAAATAGTGCTCAACAGGTACTCGGCTTCCGTCTGAATCTTGGGATGCAACATCGGTGGCCTTCATCTCCGCCCAGTATGTCTTGACATGGGCAAGAGCCATCCGCGCACCCTCTATGCATGCCGACCTCCTCATTGCATCGATATGTGGCACCGCACCAAGGAACTGCTGCACCAAGCCAAAATAACTCTTCGGCTCGGGCCTTTTCGGCCACAAAAGACTCACGACATCCTTCATGGCAAGTCCGGACAACCTATTCAGCTCCGCCCATTCGGCCAAGCGATCGGTTAATGGAAGAGGGCGCTCTGGATTATGGAACTGCGACCAAAAAACCTTTTCCATTTCGTGATCCTTTTGATCTCGGAAGTGTTCGGCCTCGTCCGCGACACTTGCCGCCAAGTCCAGATAAGCATCCTCCGAACTCCACAGCCGGTCCAACTGAGCATATTTAGGATCCGTGAACTTCCGCCGCAGCAGGAAGGGCTTTCCAGCTGCGATATCTCCGGACTGACGCAGCTCCTCCTTCATAGCTCTCATCGTAGAGCGAGCATCCTTGGCCTCGGTAGTGGCCCTCTTCAGGTCGTCTTGCAGCGCTTGATCTTCCTTTTCAAGAAGCTTGCAGCGGTCGGCAGCATTTTTCAACTTCATGGCCATCTCGGCCATTTCCTTCTTGCTTCAGCAATGAGCAGCCTGTTCAGCTTTTAGCTCTTCGACCGCCTTTAAGGCAGCCGCATCACTTTTTCTGGCCTGCTCCTTGGCTCGGGCGAGCTCCGCCCGAAGGTTCAACATGGCAGTGGCACCATCTGCATCAAGCATACATGTTGTAAGGCGTGGGCATCAAGCTCCCTTACCAGGTGTCCGCGGAGAAATCACATACTTGTGACTCGTCAAGACGCTTATTGACAAGTGCGACGTCGGCATCCGCCATGTCAAGTTGCCGCTTTAGTTCGGCAAATCCATCAGTCCAGCTAGCCACCGGACACTTCGCCACCTACATAGGAAGGGCGACATATTATACCTGGGATTATGATCCTCGGCGCGCTGTCATTTTTGACAACACACCGAGTTTCAGGGGCTACTATCTACATAGGGCGCATTTTATATGCGGAACTGGCAAAAGGTACATCGTTTCGCATACCTCAAAACCTGTCAGTAAACTCCTGACGGCTTCGTGCAATCCGCTCTTAGCGGATGAAATCCTTTCAATCACTGTACCCATTAACGCACGGTGATCTTCTGAGATAGATGCTCGCCCGAGCAGATCCTTCAGCTCCTCCGACCGTACACCAGTTCGTGCCAGACTCGTCCGAGGGCCTTTTTCGAAGGCCGGACGCGGAGGGCTTTGAGGGGAAATATGACTGCCTTCCGGTCCCGCCGGACTCGGAGGAACCCTCTGTGACGACACTTCAGGGTCGCCCGCCTCGCACGACGGTACGACAGGGGGAGGCGTTTCGCTCTCTATCATCTCCGGACGAAGATCCCCCGAAGATGAGCTCTGCTGAGAAGGGCTGAGATCCGAACTACAAGGTAAAACTTCGGTCATCTTCATTAGAAATAGGGCAGGGATATCCTTTATTTTAATAAAAACTCCCCTTTTTACTTACGGCTCGGTGGAGGGCTAATCCCCTTGGGGGCATAATGCGGCCGAGGCATTTCTCGACACCGGACCCTCTGACGAAGATTTCTTCCCCCGCTTTGAGACCATGGTCTCCGGGTCTTCAAAGGCGGTCCTCTTCTTCCCTTGGATGGAGGGATTCTCGATCCCTCCTTTCCTGGCAGCCTCCTTCATGGAGGCGGTAGCTTCCTTGTTCCCCCCTTCACCTTCTTCCGAAGGCGCAACCTCCAGCATCCTGGTTAACATGGGATCCGACGTGGTCTCAGGAAGTGGGGCCGGACACCTGATTAACTTTGCTTTTGCTATCCACTCCTGTTCAGGGGACAACTCTTTTAAAGGGCAAGTTTGTGATAAATATAGGATAGCGTGTCCGGGTACAGGGCTACTTACTTGAGTATCCGGGCGATTGTAGCTCAGACCTGCGTCCTCGGTCAAGTCCGGACACTTCTCTTGTGATCCGAAGAAAAGATTGTACATCTCCACGGGCGTCGCGCCCATAAAATGTTGGAGAGCTCGTGGTCCCTCCGGGTTAAATTCCCACAGGCGGAGGGGGCGACGTTTGCAGGGCAGGACGAATCAGCATGACCTGTGCTACTACGACCAAAGTGACCTCTCTCTCTAGGAGGTCTCGAATGCGGCCCTGCAGCAAGGGCACGTCCTTGGGCGACCCCCAGTCAAGCCCCTTATTGACCCATGACGCTAGCCGCGGTGGAGGACCCGAGCGAAAGGCAGGCGGCGCCACCCATTTGGTGCCCCTGAGAGCTGTGATATAAAACCACTCTTGTTGCCATAAACTAGGAGCTGTGATATAAAACCACTCTTATTGCCCCTGAGAGCTGTGATATAAAACCACCCATTTGGGCCACGGAGCATCAGCATTCTTGCTTATAACAGCCCCTCCGCACTCTGCCTGTTGCCCCTTGATCATCTTCGGCTCCACTTTGAAGGTCTTGATCCACAATCCGAAGTGAGGGGTAATGCGGAGGAAGGCTTCGCACACGACGATGAACGATGAGATGTGGAGGATAAACTCCGGATCCAAATCGTGAAATTCCAACCCATAATAAAACATGAGCCCCCTCATGAAGGGGTCCGTCGGGAAGCTTAGGCCCCGAAGGAAGTGAGACGCGAACACCACGCTTTCACCAGGCTTGGGAGTGGGAATAAACTGCCCTTGGGCAGGCAACCTATGCGAAATTTCGCTGGTTAGATACCTGGCGTCTCTTAGCTTTAGTATGTCTTCTTCCGTAACAGAGGAAGGCATCCACTGGCCTTGCAGGTCGGAGCCAGACATCATCGAAGGTCCGAAGCGCCTGAATCTGGAGCTTTGGGTGTTGGAACTCGAGGCGAGGGGCGGATTCGATTGAAATTGAAAGAAGGGAGTGGAGCCTTGGTCTCTTTATAAAGAGGTTGAATACCAAGAGCCTTCCCCGTGACCGTTCGGGACTCGCCTTCGATAGAGGAGACGTGCAACGGGCACGGTTGGGTTACCCACGCCCCCCAGATTAAGGGGACACGATCTCTACTTTGACAAGACGTGCCAAGGAAACCGCCTCGCTAAACGCGCTGAGGTGGGACAGTAAAAACGGTTCAAATAAAGGCTTGGCCGTGGTGTGATGTCGCGCCACGGAATACGTCAGCAGATTGAATTTGTGTAAATATTATTCTCTCTACGGTGGTATGTGGAACTTATTTTGCAGATCCGGACACTATCCTTGTGTTCAAAATCTTCTATGAAGTATTCGGAGGAACCCGCCTTGCAATGCCGAAGACAATATGCGCGCGGACTCGGCGTCATTGAAGCCTGGTTCGAGAGCTCTTGAGGAGTCCGGACTAGGGGTGTCTGGATAGCGAACTATCATCTTGGCGGACTCTGGACTATGAAGATACAAGATTGAAGACTTCGTCCGTGTCCGGATGGGACTTTCCTTGGCGTGGAAGGCAAGCTTGGCGTCTGGATATGTAGATCTCCTACTATTGTAACCGATTGTGTGTAACCCTAACCCTCTTGGTGCCTATATAAACCGGAGGGTTTTAGTCCAGAGGACGAACAACAATCATACCATAGGCTAGCTTCTAGGGTTTAGCCTCTCGATCTCGTGGTAGATCTACTCTTGTACTACCCATATCATCAATATCAATCAAGCGGGAGTAGGGTTTTACCTCCATCGAGAGGGCCCAAACACAGGTAAAACATCGTGTCCCTTGTCTCCTGTTACCATCCGCCTAGACGCACAGTTCAGGACCCCCTACCCGAGATCCGCCGGTTTTGACACCGACACTCGGCCCCAGAGGGAGATGGTTTATCTTATCCTACTACTTTCTTGGAAAATATGGAAAAAGAGAAATGCATATGTATTCCGTAACAATGCAATTCGTGTGGGTGTTCTTGTTGCTCGAATTAAAGAGGAAGCTTCTTTGTGGTGCCTAGCTTGGACGAAATATTTGTGTAATATTATGCCGCAAGAGTGAGGCCTGTAATTCGTCTGATGGCCTAGACTCTAAAAATCTTCTTCTTATTCAATAAAATGGCAATGCCTTTTGCCTTGTTTCAAGAAAAAGAACCACCTCAGCTCAGTCCCTCTTCTTTTCTTTTCTTTAAGAGTACAAATAGTATGTGCAATCTTGGAAAAAAAGTATGCTCAATCTTGGCCTCAGCTGCGGCCGCCAGGGAGGCCAAATTCACTATTTTGACCCTTTTTCGTTAGTTTAGCACGATCTGACCCTATGTGCAATTTTTTTTTCGGATCTGACCATTTTCCTACCGCCATCGTCTACGGCGGTAGGATAACACACCCTACCGCCAATCCTTTTGACGGTAGGACTTACCTGCATCGTTACCTTCATTTTTTACAAATAAAAAGACCCTACCACCACAGTCTATGGCTGTAGGATGTGTTACCATACCGCCATATATGATGGCGGTAGGGTCCTTTTTGTAAAAGATGAATCTTTTATTTGCATGTGTGCCCTTATTATAATTACGTGCATGCCCCTATCGTCAAAGACCATAACAGTAGGGTCCTTTTCACAGCGGTAGGGTGTGCTACCCTACCGCCAAAGACAATGGCGGTAGAGAAAGGTTTTTTTTGGAACGAAGGCTCAAGGGGAGCCCGACTTTGAATTAACAAAGCCATCAACCGGCCAGGATTACACAAGGCCACCAAGCAAGAGCGACCGAAAGATACAAGGGAGCTGACAGAGCAGTCTACAACGCAACGCACACTCATCGCACACATAGAAATACACATGAAAACACGCAAGTAATGTCAAGCCCGCTTCACATCGGCACCAAAGCAAGGGAGCAGAGTAAGCGTCAAGGATCGACCAAAGGCACGCAAGTCTCACACAATGGATCGTGGGATTGGGATCCCAAACCCGTCTTCAACGCCAAGAAGACCCCAATCCTCTCGCTTAGGCTCGAAGGCGCCGCACCGTCGGGTCGTTGGCGCTCACCCGAGAGCAAGAGCGAGTGCAGTCGCAACCAGGCAGCCTAACTCACAGTCCTCACCACGCGGAGGCACACCACTAGTCTGCTGCCACCGCCTGCCACCGAGAGCGTAAGAAAACCCCAGGAGGATTGTTGAAGAAACAAGCTGCAAAGACCCAAGGGCGAAGCTTGGGAAGCCTCTGCTTGGACTCACAGCCGACGAGCGCTCTCCAACCTCGGCACCACTCACCCGGAGAACCAGACAAACCCAAGGCGGTGCCTCCAAGGAGGGAACGACGTGCAGGACGCCGCCACCGCCCAACCCGAGACGAGTTTTGGGCTTTCACCCGGGATTTGGGACGGGGATGGATACGGGAGACCTCAGCGGTGCCTCGAAGGAGAGAAGGTGATGCGCGCATGCACCCTCACCGCCGTGGTCGGAGAACCGACCAAGGGTTTCCCCCGGACTCGAGATATGCCACGGCACCCGCCAAGACGAATCGGCGTGACGCTGCAGACGGACCTGGCCGGAGGAGAGTGAGCGAGGGGAAGCGGCTCGACCTTGGATCTGGATCGGACATAGCCGGAAAGGCCGCGCCACGACCACCACCCGCGGATCCGCGGCCCGAGCAGCGGGACGCCGGCCGTCACATCTCGCGCCGCTTTATCGCGAGGCTCGCCGCCTCGCCGTCCGGGGCCCCGCCGTGTCCGGGGTCCTTCTTGCGCAGAGACGAAGCGACGAGAGGCCTGGCCGCCACCTTCATCGGCGGCCGCCGGGGCTTGCCAGGCGTCCCTCAGGTGGCGGCGAGGGGAGGAGGTGTAGGATGGGGCGGCGGCGCGAAACCTAATCGCCCCGGTCGCCATTGGGGGACGACACGGGAGCCGGGGGAGGGGGGGGCTCGATCCGGTAGAGAAAGGGTTAGACCTGAATTTTTTTTGCACATAGGGTTAAATCATGCTTAAGTTAAGAAAAAGAGTCAAAACAGTGAATTTGGCAGCCAGGGGACACAGCTCGGTGGAGGTTGGTGGTGTTACTGTCACGTACGGTACCATACACCCGTGCGTGCTATGATCACATACCTTATCTTCTCTATGCTTAGTACATGTCTGTTAGCTCGAGATAGTACCGATGCCCGCTTGCATGCACAACCAAGAAATGAAGCATATATGCGGCAAATTTGACAAATTTGACCTATAAACGAAATCAAATCATATAATGAATTATCCGTGAAACTATTTCACGCGGCTGACCTTTTTGTGTGACGCCCGCCACGAAGGGCTACACTACTGATGTCAACGCCTCACGATAAGCGCTTCACGGCCAGCGTCGCACACGTGTGATCGAAAAATTATTAAGTCGTGTGTGCGGCGCCGAGAGCTAAGCGCCACACTATCTGATCTGGCGCCTAGCTCGTAGGAGTTGCACTAATGCAGCGCCTAGCTTCCGGGCGTTACACTAGTGCAGCGCCGAGAGCTAAGCGCCACAATCGATCGTGTGAAATAGTTTCAGGGACGGTTCATTTTGTGATTTAATTTCGTCTATAGGTCAAATTTATCAAATTTGCCCATATATGCGGCCCTTGCAACACGACAGCGCATGCGACAGACGGAGTAAAGAGTGACAGACAGAGCAGATGGTTCATGGCATGGACTGCGACGGATAAGAACTCCCTTTTTTTTGAACGAGGGACGAGGGAGGCGCACGAAGCGCCAACTTTCATCTCAAGCAAAGCTGACGTATAATACGGCTAGCAAGAGAACCATGCATTCACCACATGAACCTCCGGATGGGCTTTATTACACGAGAAATACGCCCACCTACGGGACGATACATCGTACTTTTTATACAAGAACACTGCAGCTAGCTGGTGCTAGTCAACACAGTTCCTTCCACACCAAGACGAAATCACGAAGGTCACCGATAACGCTAACGACAATCATGAGCAAAGCTCAGCTACTCTACTAAGATATTTGGGCGCGCGAGGCGAAGACATGAGGAGGCAGTCAGGGCTCAGGGGCACTTGGTCTTGTTGCCGTGCGTGGTCCAGTCGGCGTAGCACTTGCCGCAGGTCTCCTTGTTGCCGGCCGTGCCCGCCGGCACGCAGCGGCACACGCTGCAGCACTTGAGGCACGCCCGACTGCACAGGTTCGGCCGCGAGTTGGCGCTGCACCGCAGGTTGCACGCCCACCCGCAGTCTGCATACATCACACATTCACACGCCATGGAATGAATGAGCGCATTTTCTCTCATCTGAAATACTCCGATCACAGGGCAGACTTGATACCTTTAGAGGGGTCTACGATGTTGTGGGGAGGAGGCCCGAGCGGAGCGGCAGCCGGAGCAGGAGAGTCGGCAGCCTATCGGCCACCCACAGGACAAAATCAGTATCATGCATTGTCGCATTAAGTACTTAGACAGAAGGTCCCCTTAACTTACCTTGATGGTGCTGAGCAGGAGGAGAGACGCCACCACCGCGGCCACCGCAAGCTTGCCGAGCGCCATGGCTCCTTCCTCTGGAGTCTGAAGAGCTTCCTTGAGCTTGAGCTGTGTGGTGTCTTTGGCTAGGGTGGCGATGCAACGCCGAGAGTCAGTCAATGTGATGGTTAAATAGAGCGGGGCCAAGGGTTTAAACACTTTACAGGCTTGCGCTGTGGAAGTGGAGGTGACGGGTGGTGGCCAGGTTGGCTCCTGGCAAGGGCGTAAATGGTCTGCACTTGCCCAATGGCCTTTGACACGTACCACCACCGCCGCCTGGCTGAGTGGAGTAAATGGGCTTAACTCGCCCTGCTCACGGGGCGCCACCTGCCCTGCCCGCCCTTGATTACAGATAAACACACGGGCGACCCCGATCGCGTTCCGTATGGCACACCTAGGATCCTCTCCACGATCGTGTGGAGATTGGTCCTCCTGTCAAGCAAGCCTGCTGTCGCGCGGTGCGTCGTTTGATGAACGGGTGAGCGAGACAAGGGAATAGGACGGGGGAGCAGAGCAGAGTGGCGGGCGTACCAGCGTTGAGCTGCATTCCACTTCCACCGAGGGGCCGGAGAGTTCGAGAACGAGAGGGGCGGGGACAGGGCGTGCGTGCTCTGGGCACCGCCGCGGTGTGGGGACGAGCGGGCTACACTACAACCCGTGTAGGAGGAGACCTCACTCTGCCTCTAGGATTTGTCTAATCAAATTCTCGTAATATCTTTTAGGCATCTCCAACACTAATCCTCAAACATATGTAACCGTCCAAATCATGAAAATCATTCAACATGGATCAGTCACGTTTTCTTCCATAAATCGGTGACAAACGTTGAAAGGTTTACGAAAGTCCAGACCGATCCTACACCCGCTTCTGACAGTCTTGGTCCACCAAAGACACGTCACCCGCTCCCTCCCACGCTTTCCTTCCGTTGCACGCGCTGCTTACCGCGCCGCATTCATGCCGGCCCAGAGCACACGGAGGCCGGCATTGATGCCGCGAGTGACCGGGGGAAGGGAGGACGGCGCTGACCGACGCGACCTCTCGACAGCCGCCACTTCAATGCAGACGCAGGTTCCTGAGGAACCAACTCCAGCCGTTGCGCCGCACTGAACCGGCTGACCGGCCATTCGCATGGCCTGGCCGCCGCTATTTAAGCCGCACTCCGACATCGTCCACATCGCATCGTCCTCCTCCTCCCTCCCCGCCCATCTCCATCCACATCTCTGGTGATGGGTAAGTCCTGGGCGTCAGTGCCGGCAGGCGGTTCCAGGGCGGGATCTGGCAGATCGTGGCGACGCTGCCCTCAAACTCCGGGCCCGTCATCCTCATCAGCTGGCGGCGACTCAACGCGGGTGAAGATCGTCGTCTCCTCCGCCGACGAGGTGGACCAGTAGCCGCCGCAGGCCACGCCGACGGTGTCGGGCCAGGTCTACATCGGCACCGACGCGGAGTCCACGCCAACGGCCTGGCTCCGCCACCGGGGGCGCTCCTCCCCGTGAAGCCGGAGCCGACATCCCCTCCATGCCCTCCACGGCTGCGCAGCCGCGGCGTCCAAATTGGACGTGGTGAGAAGGAAGAGCGATTTTCGCTGCCGCCCTAGCGTGTCATGGAGGAGCGGTTCTCGCTGCCGGCACGACGCGTCATGAAGGAGGAACGCCGCTCGCCGCCGCCATTTTCCAAGGCGCGCGGTCGCATTCTGCACTGCCTCCGCGGCAGCGACTCCTCGTCGTCATTTCGGAGCCCCATGACGCGCAGGAGTACGCCGTCTGGGAGCAGCGCCGGGGGATAGCCGCAACGCCACGCGTCGATCCAAGTTCGCGTTCTCGGACGTCCCGCCGCCACACATCGCGATGGACCCGGACCTAGCGTACGCCTGTGCCCTAGACCGCTCCGTGATGACGTCGGAAATGGCCAAGCTCCGTCTCTCTGCCGCCTCGACGGGGAGATGGCCAGGTAGGGTGAGGAATGGTCCCTCATCGAGATCGCTGCTGCCAACGACGCATCCTCCAACAACCGCCGCCCTCTCCCCAGCCCATGTCCTTGGTGGTCGCACTGTGCACGGCGCGGGAGGAGGCAAAGAGGATCATCTGCGAGTGCCATGCGACTGCCGGGAATCCCTGTTGTGACGTCACCACCTTCTGCCGTCCCAAGGCCGACGACTCCGACTCGGACGCCGGGTCGGGCCAGGATGACGGAGGAGGAGCCGCCGGCCATCCCGGCATGGCCTACGAGGTCATTGTGAAGTATAAGATAGTTTAGGGTTTTATTTTTAGGTTTTTAGTTCACCAGACGAAATATCTTCTGGTTTATGTACAAATTATGCTGGTTTCAATGAAATTCACCATGTTTATATCAAAATTCATCAGGTTTGCACAAATTTCGTCCGGTTGGTTCGAGTTGTTGTCAAAATGTATGCGGCTATGGTTAAATGATGTCCTCCCGCATCCCTGTCCGTGGACTCCCTCCTCCCCCCTTGATACGTCTCCGTCATATCTACTTTTCCAAACACTTTTGCTCTTGTTTTGGACTCTAACTTCTATGATTTGAATGGAACTAACCCGGACTGACGCTGTTTTCAGCAGAATTGCCATGATGTTGTTTTATGTGCAGAAAACAAAAGTTCTTGGAATGACCTGGAACTCCACGGGATGTCTTATAAAAAATAATAAAAAATCCTTGCCAAAGAAGAAGACAAGGGGGCCCACACCCTGTCCACGAGGGTGGGGGGCGTGCCCCCTACCTCGTGGGCCCCCTGGAGACCCTCCGACGCCAACTCCAACTCCATATATTGGCTTTTGGGGAGAAAAAAAATCAGAGAGAAGAAATCATCACGTTTTACGATCCGGAGCCGCCGCCAAGCCCTAATCTCTCTCAGGAGGGCTGATCTGGAGTCCGTTCGGGGCTCCGGAGAGGGGGATTCATCGCCGCCGTCATCATCAACCATCCTCCATCACCAATTTCATGATGCTCATCGCCGTGCATGAGTAATTCCATCGTAGGCTTGTTGGACGGTGATGGTTTGGATGAGATTTATCATGTAATCGAGTTAGTTTTGTTAGGGTTTGATCCCTAGTATCCACTATGTTCTGAGATTGATGTTGCTATGACTTTGCTATGCTTAATGCTTGTCACTAGGGCCCGAGTGCCATGATTTCAGATCTGAACCTATTATGTTTTCATGAATATATGTGAGTTCTTGATCCTATCTTGCAAGTCTATAGTCACCTACTATGTGTTATGATCCGGCAACCCCGAAGTGACAATAATCGGGACCACTCCCGGTGATGACCATAGTTTGAGGAGTTCATGTATTCACTATGTGCTAATGCTTTGTTCCGGTTCTCTATTAAAAGGAGGCCTTAATATCCATTAGTTTCCAATAGGACCCCGCTGCCACGGGAGGGTAGGACAAAAATTGTCATGCAAGTTCTTTTCCATAAGCACGTATGACTATATTCGAATACATGCCTACATTACATTGATGAATTGGAGCTAGTTACATGTCACCCTATGTTATGATCATTACATGACGAACGCATCCGGCATAATTATCCATCACTAATCCGGTGCCTCTGAGTTTTCCATATACTAGTTCTCGCTTATTTACTTTTCCGTTACTCTTGTTACAATCACTACAAAATACCAAAAACATTACTTTTCTTTGTCTTTACTTTTGTTACCGTTACCATCACTATCATATTACTTTGCTACTAAACACTTTGCTCTGAGATACTAAGTTTCCAGGTGTGGTTGAATTGACAACTCAGCTGCTAATACTTGAGAATATTCTTTGGCTCCCCTTGTGTCGAATCAATAAATTTGGGTTGAATACTCTACCCTCGAAAACTGTTGCGATCCCCTATACTTGTGGGTTATCAAGACCTTTTTCTGGCGCCGTTGCCGGGGAGCATAGCTCTATTCTTTGAGTCACTTGGGATTTATATCTGCTGGACACTATGAAGAACTTGAAAGACACTGAGACAACAATTTATCCCTCAACTACGAGGGGAGGTAAGGAACTACCATCTAGCTCTGCACTTGATTCACATTCTATTATGAGTAAGCTAGCGACACCTAAACCTGCTTCTGCTATTTGTTCCGATATGTCGCATGTTATTGATGATGCCACTTCTGCTATGCATGATACTTATGATGAAACTACTTCTATGCTTGATACTACTGTGCCCCTTGGTAAATTTCTTGATGAACAGATTTCTAGGTCTAGAGAAAGAGAAATTATTGAAGCTGAATACGATGATGAGAGTGATGATGAGAATATGCCTGCTATTCCTGAGGGTTATCTTTGTGATGCGGAATCTTCTGCTGCTATTTTTGCCTTCTAGGATAGATACGAACTTAAGGGGCTGCTAGTTAAATGGAGTAAAGAATCTCTTAGAGATAGAATGAAACCCGATCCTGCTTTTGCTACTTCACATATCTGTGTTCCCGATAAGGATTATTATGAATTTTCTGTTGATCCAGATATAATTACTTTGGTTGAATCTGATCCTTTCTATGGCTATGAATCTGAAACTGTTGTGGCACATCTTACTAAGTTAAATGATATAGCCGCCCTGTTTACTAATGATGAGAGATCGCGCTACCTTTATATACTCAAAATATTTCCGTTCTCATTAAAGGGTGATGCTAAGATATGGTTTATTTCTCTTGATCCTGGTTGTGTGCGATATGATTTATTACTTCTCTGCTAAATATTTCCCTGCTCATAAGAAACAAGCTGCTTTGAGGGAAATATACAGCTTCGTGCAAATTAAAGAAGAGAGTCTCCCACAAGCTTGGGGAGGCTTCTCAAGATATAATGCTTTGCCCGATCATCCTCTTAAGAAACACGAAATACTTGATATCTTTTATAATGGACTAGCGATGCTTCGAGATTACGGATAGTTGTGTTGGTTCTCTTTTCGAGGAAAGAACATCGGATGAAGCTGAAATTCTATTGAATAATATGTTGACAAATAAAATAATTGGGACCTCTGAGCCAACTCCGAGCCAGCTCTGAGCCAATTCTTGAGCCTATTCCTAAACCAACTCCGAAGAAGAGGTGTTCTATTTCTCGATCCGAAGATATGCAAGAGGCAAATAAATCTATGAAAGAAGAAGGTACTAAAGTGAAGATGTTAAGAATTTACCTCCTATTGAAGAAATACACGGTCTTAATTTACACTTTGTTAAAGAACTATATGATCTCAATTCCTTATTCATTTGAAGAACCTCCGATCCCGATATCCCGACACGGTAGTAAAGGTAAATTCTCTCTATAGGTATGATAAAGTGAAGTCCCTCCTACTAAAATTGCTAGTCGATTGCTTGGATGAGTTTGATGACTTTATGTTTAAGCAAGATGACTTTAATGCTTATTTTGGTAGACAATTAAAACAGAATACCTTTATGATTAAACGCTTGGGTGATTTTATAGCTAATATTAGAGGTGAACTTAAACTTGTTAGAAAA
Source organism: Aegilops speltoides (assembly GCA_021437245.1). Classification (NCBI taxonomy): domain Eukaryota; kingdom Viridiplantae; phylum Streptophyta; class Magnoliopsida; order Poales; family Poaceae; genus Aegilops; species Aegilops speltoides. Next base: position 388,803,305 of record CM038142.1, read on the forward strand.
CATGCTTCTATGGTTACCACTCAAGTAGAACAAGTACTTAAAGCTCAGAAAGAAGTGCTTGATGAAATGAATAGTAAGAAAAATGATTATGCTGTTAGAGTGGCTACTAGAACTGGTAGAATGACTCAGGAACCTTTTAATCCCGAAGGCCACCCAAGAGAATCGAGCAAGATTCTCAGAGAAATAATATTGATGTACCTAGTTCTTCTAAAAGGAAGAAAAAGAAAAATGATAGGACTTTGCAAACTTCTAGTGAACCTATTCTTTGAACCACCGAGAATCCAAATGATATCTCTATGGCGATCTTTGAAACACAATCTGGTAATGAACATGAACCTAGTGAAAATGTTAATGTTGATGTTCATGATGATGCTCAACCTAGTAATGATAATGATGTAGAAGTTGAACCTGTTGTTGATCTTGATAACCCACAATCAAGGAATCAACGTTATGATAAAAGAGACTTCGTTGCTAGGAAACATGGTAAAGAAAGGGAACCATGGGTTGAAAACCCATGCCTTTTCCTCCAAACCATCCAAGAAAAAGGATGATGAGGATTTTGAGCGCTTTCTTTGAAATGATTAGACCCATCTTTTTGCGTATGCGATTAAGCGATGTGCTCAAAACAAATCCTTATGCTAAGTATATGAAGGATATCATTACTAATAAAAGAAAGATACCGGAAACTGAAATTTCTACCATGCTTGCTAATTATACTTTTAAGGGTGGAATACCAAAGAAACTTGGAGATCCAGGAGTACCTACTATACCATGCTCCATTAAGAGAAATTATGTTAAAACTGCTTTATGTGATCTTGGAGCCGGTGTTAGTGTTATGCCTCTCTCTTTATATCGTAGACTTGACTTGAATAAGTTGACACCTACTGAAATATCTTTGCAAATGGCTGATAAATCAACTGCTATACCTGTCGGTATTTGTGAGGATGTGCTGTTGTAGTTCTGACGTTACTATTTTAACGGACTTTGTTATTCTTGATATTCCCGAAGATGATAGTATGTCTATTATTCTTGGAAGACCTTTCCTTAATACTGCAGGGGCTGTTATTGATTGCAACAAAGGAAATGTCACTTTTCATGTTAATGGTAATGAGCACACGGTACACTTTCCGGGGAAACAACCTCAAGTTTATAGTATCAACTCTATTGGAAAAATTCCATCGATTATATTTGGAGGTTTTGAACTTCCTCTCCCTACTGTCAAGAAAAAGTATGATATTCTTATTGTTGGTGATTTTCATATCCCCGTTGAGGTAACTTAGTGTTATTTGAAATTTCTCAGGTTCCGTGTTATTCGGAATGAGTTTGTTAACACGACTTGATCAACCTTGTTAGTGGGTTCATTTTGATGATCACGAGATGGATGAAACTAGAAGCACAACCTTCTGTACCCTCTTTATATTTTCTGTTATTTAGTAAAAATAAAGTAAAATAGTATTTTTTTACATACATTTCTGACTTATCCGTGCAATATAAAAATATCCCGAAAATAAAAGTCCTCAGAATGCCATGCCAATTTAATATGATTTTTTTGGGAATATTTGAGGATTTATTGTGCAAAAACTACCACGGTGGCCCTCCTCCACTTATCCCTGCACCCATCTTCTTCATCTGCCTCACACAAACCCGAAAAACCAACTCAAGCACAAGTTCCAACCCCTGTTGCTGTGATTTTCGATCTCCTTGCTCAAAGCACCTCTCGCAAAACTGCTTGGGAAGATTGTTCCTTGGTATGTGACTCCTCCATTGGTCCAATTAGTTTTTGTTCTAGTGCTTTATTCATTGCAAATTTGTGCTGCATAGGTGGCCATGTTCTTGAGCTTGCATGTCAAATTTATATGGTTCCAAGTAGTTCTAATGCTTGATGTAGGCTCTAGGCACTTGTGGGAGTTGTTGCTATCAATTTTATTGAAGTTGGTTCACTTTTATTTGAAGTTACTAAAATTTTTAGATTATTTCAGAAAATAATGAAGAGACTTTTGAGGAGCTCGTCGAGCCGAAGCTCGAAGGAAAAACAAAAGGAAGAAGAGCAGAAGCCCAAATTTAATTTGCCTCGCACCACGGAGGTCCGGCCGTGTGAATGGCCTTCCGATGACTTCTTGAGGAGAGCCGGGATTTATGAGGATTTCTATTTATTGATTGAGAATGCTGGCCTCACTGACTTCCTCCGCGACCAACGTCATCAGTATCTCTTACTCACAAATACTTTTGTGCAAAACTTCTACTTTTCCTAAGAAATCACCTCCTTGATGAGAGTTTCATTTATATGGCGTTGTTAAGGAGATGCCATTAGCTGAATTTTGCGAGGTTTGCAAAATACCCTTTGAGGGCACCTTGGATGAACCACACCGTAATGAAGTAGAAGCTTTTATTAACACTATCACTATGGGAGAAACTGGAAGGTTTACGATGCAAGATTACTAGCATACATTTTCCTATTTTACGCTACTTTGCCTTATTTGCTAGTCGTTGCTTGATTGGACGCTGAGGCTGTGGAAACCTTAGTGTTCTGATATAATTATTTTGTTCCATGGTTTATACATAATAACTCTTTTAGTATGGGTGGAATTGTTGCTAGACGGTTAAGTCTGAATCGTACTAAGGGCCCTATCTTTGGAGGCATTTATGCTTCGCGCCTAGCTGAATATTTTGAAATACCTATTAGGCATGAGGTGAAAGAAGAAACATCATTGCCCCGTGCTTATTTAGATTATAAGAGTATGCTAGTGCATGACTTTATTGTTAAGAGTCGTGAAGAGGAGCTCAAATATAAATTATACTTTGATAAACATCACCCTGAGACTATTACTTTGCCTGCTCCCTCTTTGTTTAACTTGTCTGCAGGTCCTCACATCGTTCCGTGGGCAGCGGTTCAAGCCTATCGGAATCCTACACTGGCCCCGGAACCGGAGCCACAAGATGAGCCTCGATGACAGTTTGTTTATTCTTGGGATCCAGAGGTGGTTGCCAGCTAGTGACAGTCAGAGTCTTCTTCATCGTAGTATGACCCCAGTTTCACCTACGGATATTCGCCAGGCTATCCCTGACAATAGACCAACTTAGGCCAAAAGCCTAAGCTTCGCGGAGTACGTATTTCCCATCGACATTACATTCATGTTCACACACACTCATTTCTAGATGTCGGTGCTCATACTCTTTCACTGTAATATCCATGCTAGTTTATTTTGTTTTTCCTGCTTTCTTCTTGTGTGTTTAATACACCTTAAGAAAAAACCAATTTTTTTTTGTTAGTAGTAGTTTATTTCTTTGCTGTAGTAATTAAAAAGAAAACCCAACAATATTTCCCGTTCTTCTTTTGCTTGTTGGGAGCTTTCCCGTGTAAATAGTTTTTATTTCTTTTCTTTTCTTTGGGGGTCAGTAGGAGAAGACCATGATTAAATTGTTGAAGTGGCTCTTATATGCATCATTGTTGATTTAACCAAGAGCCCATATTGCCTTGTCTTCTCTGTTTATTGAATGCTTTCATGATTCGGCTTAGTCAATGCACATGCACTCTTATTATTATTCACATCGTTCGGTCGTGCAAGTGAAAGGCAATCATGATGATATATGATGGACTGACTAAGATGGGAAAAGCTGGTATGAACTCGACCTCTCTTGTTTTTGTAAATATGATGAGTTCATCGTTCTTGATTCAGCTTATTATGAATAAACATGTTTGCAATGACAATTAGAGATCATAGTTGCTCGTTCCATGCTTGATTAGCTATGAGTTATAATGGTTTACCTTGCGTGCCAACATGCTATTAAAATGGTTGTGGTGTGGTATGATGGGTGGCATATATCCTCCTTTGAATGATTTAATTGACTTGACTTGGCACATGTTCACGCATGTAGTTGAAACAAATCAACATAGCCTTCACGATATTTATGTTCATGGTGGATTATATCCTACTCATGCTTGTATTCAATATTTATTAATTTTAATGCATGTTCATGACTGTTGTCGCTCTCTAGTTGGTCGCTTCCCAGACTTTTGCTAGCCTTCACTTGTACTAAGCGGGAATACTGCTTGTGCATCCAATCCCTTAAACCCCAAAGTTATTCCATATGAGTCCACTATACCTTCCTATATGCGGTATCTACATGCCGTTCCAAGTAAATTTGTATGTGCCAAACTCTAAACCTTCAAATAAACATTCTGTTTTGCATGCTCGAATAGCTCATATTGCAACTAGGGTTGCCCTTATCTTCCATGTTAGGCGGGTTATTCTCAAGAGGAGTGGACTCCGCTCCTCATTCACGAGAAAATGGCTGGTCACCGGGATGCCCAGTCCCATGCTTTATGCAAACTAAATCAAAATAATTGCCAACAAAACTCCCCCTGGGACCCGTTGAATGTTGGAGGCACTCGTTGTTTCGAGCAAGCCATGGATTGATGCTTGTGGAGGAAGGGGAGTATAAACTTTACCATTCTGTTTGGGAACCGCCTATAATTTGTTTAGCATGGAAGATATCGTCATCTCTTAGTTGTTATGTTGACAATGAAAGAATGCCGCTCAAAATATAATTTATCTCTATTTCAAAACCGAGCTCTGGCACCTCTACAAATCCCTGCTTCCCTCTGCGAAGGGCTTATCTATTTACTTTTATGTTGAGTCATCACCGTCTTATTAAAAGCACTAGCTGGAGAGCACAACTGTCATTTGCATTCACTACTATTAATTTATATCGGGTATGACTATGATTGGATCTCTTTTACCATGAATTACAATGTCTAGTCAGTCCTTGATCTTTGAAGGTGCTCTGCATTTATGTTTTGCGGTCTCAGAAAGGGCTGGCGAGATACCATCTTGTTATATCATATTATGATTATCTTGAGAAAGTGTTGTCATCCGAGATTTATTATTATGGCATGCTAGCTGATTATGTTATTAATATGAGTAAACATGAGACCTGAGAATTATTGCAAATGTGGTTAGTTATAATCTTTGCTGAAAACTTGAATGCTGGCTTGACATAGGTATAACAACAAGAGCAAACAGAGTTTGTAAAAGTTTTTCTTTTTCTCTTTCAGTTTGTCAACTGAATTGCTTGAGGACAAGCAAGGGTTTAAGTTTGGGGGAGTTGATAGGTCTCCGTCGTATCTACTTTTCCAAACACTTTTGCCCTTGTTTTGGACTCTAACTTGTATGATTTGAATGAAACTATCCCGGATGTACGCTTGTTTTCAGTGAAATTGCCATGATGTTGTTTTATGTGCGAAAACAAAAGTTCTCGGAATGACTGAAACTCCACGGATGTCTTATAAAAATAATAAAAATCCTCGCCAAAGATGAAGACCAAGGGCCACACCTGTCCACGAGTGTGGGCGCCCCCCTCTGGCGTGCCCCCTACCTCGTGGGCCCCACAGAGACCCTCCGCGCCAACTCCAACTCCATATATTGGCTTTGGGTGAAAAAAATCAAAAATCATCGCGTTTCACGATCTGAGCCGCCGCCAAGCCCTAATCTCTCTCGGGAGGGCTGATCGAGTCCGTTTGGGGCTCGGAGAGAGATTCGTCGCCGTCGTCATCATCAACCATCCTCCATCACCAATTTCATGATGCTCACCGCCATGCGTGAGTAATTCCATCGTAAACTTCTTTGGGCGGTGATGGGTTGGATGAGATTTATCATGTAATCGAGTTAGTTTTGTTAGGGTTTGATCCTAGTATCCACTATGTTACGAGATTGATGTTGCTATGACTTTGCTATGCTTAATGCTTGTCACTAGGGCCCGAGTGCCATGATTTCAGATCTGAACCTATTATGTTTTCATGAATATATGTGAGTTCTTGATGCTATCTTGCAAGTCTATAGTCACCTACTATGTGTTATGATCCGCAACCCAAGTGACAATAATCGGGACCACTCCGGTGATGACCATAGTTTGAGGAGTTCATGTATTCACTATGTGCTAATGCTTTGTTCGGTTCTCTATTAAAAGGAGGCCTTAATATCCCTTAGTTTCCAATAGGACCCGCTGCCACGGGAGGGTAGGACAAAAGATGTCATGCAAGTTCTTTTCCATAAGCACGTATGACTATATTGAATACATGCCTACATTACATTGATGAATTGGAGCTAGTTACATGTCACCCTATGTTATGATGTTACATGACGAACCGCATCCGGCATAATTATCCATCACTAATCCGGTGCCTCTGAGGTTTTCATATCTTGGTTCTCGCTTATTTACTTTTCCGTTGCTACTGTTACAATCACTACAAAATACCAAAAACATTACTTTTGCTGTCTTTACTTTTGTTACCGTTACCACCACTACATATTACTTTGCTGCTAAACACTTTGCTGCAGATACTAAGTTTCCAGGTGTGGTTGAATTGACAACTCAACTGCTAATACTTGAGAATATTCTTTGGCTCCCCTTGTGTCGAATCAATAAATTTGGGTTGAATACTCTACCCTCGAAAACTGTTGCGATCCCCTATACTTGTGGGTTATCACCCCTCCCCATCCGCGAACGGATGCAGAAGGAAATTTGCGGGTTTCCTTTAAAGATGCCCTTAGTGAGCAGGAGTATCATAAGTTAATAGCATGTGCTAGTGTATGATATTTCCTAGTATAATATGGTCACCTCATTAATTTATGAGTGTTGATGACACTGTTCCACTGATTTCTGCATGATTCAGGCTGGCAATCGATCGGGATTACCCATGCGGGTATTGGGCTCCCACCCCCGTTCCCATGCCGTCCCCATCCCCATACCCATCTGCGGGTATAGATATAGTCTCATCCCCATCCCTTCTTTTATCCCCAGGGGAAAACCCATACACGCAATCAACCACAAACTCCGATAGCATTTTCGTAGAAGAAAAGTATTTCAACACAATAAATAATATGTTGTGGCTAGGTTAGGGTTTTCTTAGGCTTTTTGGCTAAAGGGGTGGGATGGGTGAAAATTTGGGTGAGTAAGGGCGGGAATTACATGGGGTCTACTAATTTTAGTGCCCACTTAAGGCCTTCATGGGTAAGGCGGATAACAGGCACAGGTAATGCTATACATCCCTACCCCCCTCTGACGCGCTGGGTAGCTTCCTCATGGGCATTAAAGCTGGCACATTCATGTCCCTTAATAGAGAAATTACCCACAGAAACGAAAGTAACGGTTAACCATTGTGAACTTGATGCACGATGCTATGGATCCAACCATGCATAGGTAGGAGCAAGTGTCATGCGGCCGCTGGATCATGCGTCGTCTGAAAATCGGGCACAAAATGTTGGGCGCAAAGTAGTTCTGCCAAATTATTGTAGAATCATAATACAAAGTTGTACCCGCCGCTTGTTTTTAAATGAATTTTCTCGTTTGACATGCTAACTGTCGTGGAATTAACACGGCAGATGTCCTAGTGTAAGGACTTAGTCGCGAGGCCAACGCATCTATGTGGTAGCTTGAGAGGGGTTGAGCGGAATCGAGAGACGCAACACAAGACAGGGATTTAGACAGCTTCGGGCCCCGGGAAACATCATCCGGTAAAAGCCCTACATGCTGTTTGAGGCTAGGTCTCATTATCATCACGAGGGAGTCGCCGTAAACCGGCTCTCCTCTTTGTGTCTAACCCTAGAGATTATTGCTCGTAGCTTGTAGCTTCTAACTTGTCCCTCGTTTGGGGAGCCCTGCCCCTCCTTATATATGTTGAAGGGGCGGTTTACATGTGGAGTCCTATTAGGATTAGGACTAGTCTATCTCTAATACAAACCGGATACAAGTGTTGGTCTTAACTCCTTGTAAGGAAATATTCCTTATGCCTTTCCTCTTAAACCGGCCCACCATTAAACGTGAACCGGCCTTCTGGGCCTTGGGCCTTGTCATCCGTCTGTCCCGCATGCCGGATCACCAGTGAGTCATCATGACCAGGTGGGTTGCTCGTAAACCGCCGGTCGAGGCGGTCGCCGATAACTTCGCCAAGTGTCGTGGGTCTTGGATAAACCGCCAAGACCGGCGGGTTAACTTCCGTCCGGTTTACACCAAGGGGTATATCCCCGACACTAACCCTCTCTGGGATCTCTTAATTACAATGACACATAGTATATCTGCTTAGGTGGCAATGCATAATGCACGATATAATACCTGTAGCCCCCAAGTCTTGAGTAGAACAAAGTGATGGCTTAAGACTTGCTTCGATATAAATACTGTCACTATCGAAGAAATCCATGTTGTTCATCCCAGTCACTAGCAAAAACTGAATACTCCATATTATGTAGCCCCAAAGTGCCGGGTTGTCATGCTTGCGGCGACACAGGACTTGTAATTTCTGATGCTCATAAAAACTTCAACGAGTGTATCCCCCAAGGGCAGTTCGATAAGATAATAGTGAGTGGGACTTGATATATACTTCAATGAAAATAACATCATATGATGTAACCCCCATCATGGGGCTTGAATCCATGTCCATAAGGTTAAGAACCTTGTGCTTTACCAACTGAGCAGTGGACCCTTCAATATAATGAAAATTTGTGTACCTTGAATTGTTGACATGAGCAATTGGTAGCCCCTAAGGGCCGGCTCATTATAATGTGATGAGTCGGGTCTTCAATAAGATGAGCAAGAAATGACTTTGCATTAGCCCCCAAGTGTCATGGTGCATGCTTGCAGCGACATGAGACTTGCATATTTGATGTAATCTCAACTTCAATAATGTAGCCCCCAAGTGCGGGTTGTAAGCTGCGACAACTCGGGACTATTCCTTCAATTGTAGAATAAAAGCCATATCCATTGATAACATAATATCCATTGCGCTAAAGCGACTTTGAAAACCTCAATCATAATATTAATAACCATAATAAAAATCCAGCCATGTTGGCTATTTGAGATAATATAATCCGGTATGAAAACTTTATTCAGTATCATAATGAAAATTCAGCCAAGTTTAGCTATTTGAACAATATAACCCAATGATTTATAAGCGCATGATTCCAATGGCGCAATTCAAATATATACTGGCGACGTGTAGTCCAAAGCCAGGACGGTTTAATAAACACCGGATAATCATATACTGGCGACTTATCATCTTAAAACCAGGCCGGGTTAATAAACACCGGATAATTCATAATCATGCTTTATTCAACCTGTCTCTGCATACAACAAGTTTAAAGTGTCCTGGCGGTTTACCGCCGGACGGGTCATAATGCCCAACATATAACCTAGGTTTATAACCAAGGCTGCATTTAAGAATAATCAAACATGAAATATATCATACCTGTGACATTGAATCACATCATTGGTTTACCAATTTTTTTGTAGTAAGGGTGATAACCCCAATCTTGAGTAATGATAACTCTTTCCACACTGTGCCGTCTTATGATAAAACCGTACCGGGTTTATGATAAACACCGGATTAACCATATATAATACTGGTGACTTGTAGTCAAACCAGACCGGGCTGATAGTCTCCAGATTATAACTTGATTGTGTACTGACAACCTGTAGTTGAAAACCGAGCCGGGTTGATAAACACCGGTTTACTCCATAATAGGATGATAATAGAAAATCAAACCGGGCAGATAGTCTCCGGTTTAAGAATTGACCGTGTTCCGTCAATTGACAGTTGAACCGGATTAAAACGTTGTCGGTTTAAAAAACGCAACAAAAATCGAATAACAATTATGAAAAAATATGGAAGCAAAGGCAACAACTTTTTGCAAAAGAAAAGCTTTACTGAGCTGGTCAGATGGCGTTACCATGGTCAGACGCAACCAAGCTCCCCGAAGGCATAGCGATGGTGCCAGTCGGCCAGGTCCCCAAAAGACTCGTGGCATTACGCCGGCCAAGTGGCATGACATTGGTTCGGGTTCGACCAAGCCCCCAAATGACTCTAAGGCCTGTAGGCCGACCAAGAGGCGTGACCGGTTCAGACTTGACCGTGTCCCCAAGTGATCTGGTGGCTTTCGCCTATCAAGAGGTGTTGCATTGGTTCGGACACGACCAAGCCCCCAAGTGATATTGTGGCATTGCGCTGACCAAGAGGTGTGACTATGGTTCGGATATGACCAAGCCCCCAAGTGATCAATAATATGATAAACCAATAAGGCATGATACCCATGTTTGAACCGCGCATCATGGCAGCAGGTCCTCTTTGGCACCTTTTAATTTTTTGCAAGAGATAAATCCTTCTTGAACCGGAAATTCTTAAACCGGATATTGAGAGCTTCAAAGCTTTGTGGGAGATATCTTCCCCTTCAACCGGATATTAAACCGGAATCCTTCTTTTTAAGCCGGAAATTTTTCTGACGGCATTTAAATAACAGTAGCCTCCGGGACCGGGTTATCTTTCCCTCCATTGTCCTGGGGTTTTTAAATTTGCTGAAACTGGCAAGACTTATTACGTCATATCATTGTAGCCCCCGAGCCTCAAAGTGACTCGAAGAGTTGGCTTGAGATTCTCCATATGTAACCGTGATGTAAACCGGCATAAGTTGTATATCATCGGTGTTGATAGCCGATGTGAATCCACGAAGGTTGAGGTGACTGCGGTGGGTTATAAATGATCCGTCTGAGCCGTGTCAAGAATTCGTAATGGTTCCTTCAATGGCGATTTGAAGTTAACCAAAGCGTAGTGGTGGCGACTTGTGCGCTGCCCATTGAACCATCGGTGCAAGCGGCGGTTGATAATAATTTGCCTCAATTTGAAAGAAAACCGGGCTACCCAAGCTGTGACTTGCTCATACTCAATAAAACAGCTCATGCGAGCGAGTGCGGCCCGGTGTGTTGATGTAGACCGTGCCACGAGGCGGGCGAAAATGATGACCTCGGCATCGAAGCGGCACAAGCAGATGAACGGTCGCGGCCTGTAAGCGGTGCGGACGGGCAAGTTGTCTTCCTTGTTGTAAGCCGGCAGACGGGTGAGTCGGCTTTGGGCGTGGTAAGCCGGTCTGAGCGAGAGAATCGGCCGCGACATTGTAAGCCGGGCAGACGAGAGAGTATGTGAACTTGTGTTTTGGTAATGAACAAAGTCCATTTTTCACAAATTACGGCTTGATAGCCCCCGAGCCTTGAGGCGACTCGAGGAATCGTCTTCAAGCTCTTTGTTCCTGAAATAAAACACATGAATGCATTACACCATTCATGATATATAAAACAAAATTAAATAATAATTTTGATGACTTTGTCAACTTGTGTTCAAGTTGTTAATCGTTTGACTTCGACTAAGTAGGCTCTCGCGTGGACTTTTTCATGGAATATGATATGTTCGTGGTCGACAAAGTCCATGATAGGCATCGAGTCGATTGACAATACCATACCCACTACTTGGTGGGTTCTGAGTTGCATCGACTTAGTAAAGAACGAACATAAAATTATTTCGCTGATATGTAGGGCACCCATGTTTGAACTATGCATCGTGGCAAGTAGTCCTCTTTGGTAACCTTACGAGTCAACTTTATGGGAAGAAACGATAGCCCCCGAGATTAACTCAAAGATGCTGGATATATTTAATTGACTGAAAAAAAATGAAATTTAAATATAAAAGTGACTTAGCTTGTTTTTATGATGTGGCATAAGCCAGCGGACCGTTGGGGTCAACCACAACGAGGCAATAGATGATCCCGCGTAGGAGTCACAAATCGGTAACCCAGCTGACGATTCGAGCCGACTGCGAAAGCTGGAATTTTTGAAGACGTGTAGCCGAAAAAACCGCCGAACAGGAGAATAGATGGCGCAGTGCAAGCCAGCTTGGTTGATGTTGATTAAGCTCTGCTGCCAGGGAGCGCTGAGAGCGGCAATTTGGCCATTATTGAACACTGAATCCTGTTGCACATTCCTTCAGTTAGCTAGGTGTTCATTGTTTCTTCAGTTTAGTCAGAATAAGCGGCAGGCACGGCCATAGCAGCAGCACAATGGTTTGAAGTCATAGCGTCTCGCTGGCTGCAACTGTGGTTGTTTCCATTGATCAACATGACACCGCGGTATAACACCACTTTAAAGTGAATAATAACCCAGTTCCTGAAGATTCATCCTCTGATCTGTATATTGTAAACAGTCAAACCTTGTTGACTCCATACCTCCCAATTTCTGAATAATAATCAGTAGCGCAAAGAAAGCCCTGAAACCACTTGATGTTTCCTCCAGCATGTCTACGTATAAACTCACAAACTCTGTGAGCAACAGCCAGCCTTGCTCATAACAACCGCTGGAACGGCATACCACTAAAGCGATCTTCCCATGTATTAACTGCTGGCGATAGTAATTTCCTTGTTTTCCGGTGGTAGTAGCTTCCCATCAGACATAGGGAGCCACGCCACAGTGCTTGTTTCTCATACTCTGACTCCTCACGTAACAGGGCGAGGCGCTGGTTGAAAAGGTAAAGCACAAGGGCAGCGGCGGCTTGCGGCAACAACGAGGTGGCAGAGCCGTAATCGAGGCGAAGCGGACGCAGGCGGCAAGCCAGCTTGTGCGCGCGCGCGGACCGTAGATAGAACCTTGAAGGAAGCGGGTTGCTTCCATGGAGATTGGCTAGTTGGAACAGCACAGAGGCGTCTCGGTTTTGGACCGCAGTAGAAGAGGTGGCGGAGGCCACGGGCGGCTCGCGGTGGAGACAAGCGGCGGCAGCCTGCCATTGCGGCGAGGCCATGCAGTGAGGGCGGTTCAGGTCGGATGCGAGGCAGAGACAGCCGGCGGCTCGGGGCGATGTGAAGCAGTGACATGGGTGGCTGCCCTTTTGTTGTAGCGGTTTGCAGAAGATGGTGACCCACGAGCAGCGGCAGAGGCGGGCAGCCGGTTTGACGCAGCCTGGCGAATCAGAGACCGAGTCTGGCGGTTCACGGCGATTGTGGTCTGACGCGTAACAGGCACGCGGTGCAGGGGAGACGACCGGGCGGATCAGACGCAGACGCGGACGAGTCGCACGCCATCAGCGAGCGGGCGGGGAAGGCCTGGCGGCTCAGGGCAGTGGTGACGGGCGCCTCGAAACGAGGTCGCGGGCGCAGGAGGAATCTGGATTGTGGCCGGCTCCGTTTCCGGGTCTTGGCCATTTTTTTTTTCTTTTTCAACAACCGATCGAGATTGACCGCGGAGTTCCGATGGTTGGCCCGGTTGTACACGGGTAAACTTGGACTATCGCTGATTGCTTTGTCACGTCTGGCCTTCTCGGGACCTGACAGATCTGGCTGTAACCTTGGAACAATTTCAACGTACATGCACAGCGGATCAACTCCTTGTCGACCTCGGTCTTGGCATATAAACGGTTTCGTCGGATTGCTTCATTACGTCCGGCGGCGCGGACGATGGGACCCTAACTTCTTGATCTCAAATCTTGAACTAATCTTGTACATGCCAGCTCCAGGTTAATCACGATCTTTGATCACAAAACGATGAATTTGCAGGCTCCTATTGCCGGCACTCCCCGTGCGATCTTTCCGCATCTTTGAGCCATTCTTTTTCTTCATCGGGTTTAATCGCGAGCTCCTCATCCTAGGAGAGATCCCTCCAAGAACTCAACACCACCGTGCGCAGGCCCCACGGTGGGCGCCAACTGTCGTGGAATTAACACGGCAGATGTCCTAGTGTAAGGACTTAGTCGCGAGGCCAACGCATCTATGTGGTAGCTTGAGAGGGGTTGAGCGGAATCGAGAGACGCAACACAAGACAGGGATTTAGACAGCCTCGGGCCCCGGGAAACATCATCCGGTAAAAGCCCTACATGCTGTTTGAGGCTAGGTCTCATTATCATCATGAGGGAGTCGCCGTAAACCGGCTCTCCTCTTTGTGTCTAACCCTAGAGATTATTGCTCGTAGCTTGTAGCTTCTAACTTGTCCCTCGTTTGTGGAGCCCTGCCCCTCCTTATATATGTTGAACGGGCGGTTTACATGTGGAGTCCTATTAGGATTAGGACTAGTCTATCTCTAATACAAACCGGATACAAGTGTTGGTCTTAACTCCTTGTAAGGAAATTTTCCTTATGCCTTTCCTTTTAAACCGGCCCACCATTAAACGTGAACCGACCTTCTGGGCCTTGGGCCTTGTCATCCGTCTGTCCCGCATGCCGGATCACCAGTGAGTCATCATGACCAGGTGGGTTGCTCGTAAACCGCCAGGTCAGGGTGGGTCGCCAGTAACTCGCCAAGTGTCAGTGGGGTCTTCAGATAAACCGCCAAGACCGGCGGGTTAACTTCCGTCCGGTTTACACCGTGGGGTATATCCCCGACACTAACCCTCTTTGGGATCTCTTAATTACAATGACACATAGTATATCTGCTTAGGTGACAATGCATAATGCACGATATTCATATGATACACCCGATTCGGAAGGTCCATTGGATCACAGGAAAAAATAATCTTAAAAGGGATATCTCCGAAATCACCAATTAAGAAGTACTCCTTTCAAAGATCACTCTTATCTTCTCAGGTTGCGACAAGTTGCGCACTGGGAGTTTTTCCTTTTTTCATATGTCCGTTTATTCAAAATGTTTTGCCTTTTGAACCGTGTCCAAATCTCGAACCATTTTCAGCATTGGATTCCTCGTGTCAAGATCTTCAAAACTAGATCTCATGTTGATAAGTTTTGGCGAACGTCTTTTCACGAAAAAAACGGACGGAAAAACCGAACCCGGAGCACATTTTTCTTTCCTTTCCTAAAGAGGCACGACCGTGTCTCTTGCGGAAAGCACAACCGTGCCTCTCGCGAAAGTAAAAAAAAAACACACGCACACATTTTTTTCTCATTTTCAAGAGGCACGGGAAAGCACAACCGTGTCTGTGTGGAAGAAAAAAAAAATAGAAAACGTGTCTTTTTGTTCATTTCGGACCGTGCCTCTCGTGGAAGGAAAAAATAGAAAACACATTTTTTCTCGTTTTCGAGAGGCACGGCTGTGCCTCTCACGGAAGCAAAATTGTGCCTCTTGTGAAAGCAAAAAAATAACATAAACACGTATTTTCGCGCAATTTTTTTAGTCCAAAAGTTAAGAAAGACCGGTGAAAAACCAAAAATTCAAAAAAAAAAAACGTTTAAAAAGCCAAAAACACGTGCGAAAAAAACCCCAGAGGGAGTGCCGGAGCGCGACACAGGGCAGCGGCTGAGAACGCGCCAAGTGACACGCTCTCAACCCATCCCCAAGTGATCGTTGTGAGGCTCCTGAATGAGCGCTCGTCAACTAGTTGCTCCCACACATCTCACGCCAAAGGGGCACCATGCCATGAATGACCTTTGTGCCATCAAAAGATAATCTTTGGGACGAGTATGGGCCCAATGCCAGGCGCTCATGTGGTTTTCAGCTTTCCACCAGCCCAATCAAGGGTAGAAGAATGTCCGGGTATATCCTCGTGTCATTACCCTTCACACCATCGCGAGAGTGGGGGGTGACAATTCGCCCTTCTTTCTCATCTTCGTCCGATCGATCATGAAGTAGTATATAATAACAAAAGTTACAACTTTAAAAAAGGCAAATCATTGGCATTGATCGAATGTTCAAACCAATTTGGTCTTAGAACTTGATGCCATGACTCAGTGTCGAAAAAAATGGTATAGAGTATATCTCACTAAGAATGTGTGCACCAAATAAGTAGAAAACTAGTATCATGTTGCTAGATGTGTGCAACAATTCAGTTAGACAAATGCACCATCAAATGCATGTTTGCAACACATCAACAACTTCTGCAACAAATTTATCAATGCACCCAATGAAATTGATACAACATGCATCTCGTTGTAACACACAGCAAACATCTTTCTCAACGGACATCGCGAGCATATACGTGTTCTTTTAACTGGCAACACATGAAAAAGAGAAAAATGCTTTGAAACTTTGTGATTGACCTCCCTAGACTAGTACTAGATTGGACGTCGATCTACGTTTCCATAAACCTACTCACTTTTCTGGCTGGTATTCACAATAGGTAGGGCCTGTTAATCCACAAATTTTCTAAAACATGTTAACACAAAAACACATTAATAAAGTATCATGTGATATTGAATACTATGTGATTGCATGAACATTTACTTCAACACACAAAAAACATAGTTTTATTCACAAGAGGTTAGAATGGATGGAAATTTTTCTGTAAAAATATGGTGGACATAAATCTTAAGGCCCTCTTTGTTCAAAAGAAAAATGGAGTATAAACATAGGAATAGGAAACTTTTCTATGGTATACCACTATTCCTGTATTTGGTTCAAAGGAAGGGAGCAAAGAAAATTGGAGGAATTTTTCCTTTGGTCTCAGTTCCAAAGGGAAAACATAGGAATTATACATCCTTTTCAAATTTCTATGTACGATGAAAGGAACTAATAGGCTTAGTGGCACAATAACATTTTAACTATATTTCATGTGATTTGACTTCAATTTGACAATATTTATTGAGATTCATGTGTGTTTTTTCAATTCCTAAGAACCAAACAACCAAATTAAAATAATTCGTATGTGTATTGATTATATGCTTTGCGCCTGCATTCCCATCATATTTTTTGTTGGTTTTCTGTTCTTGTGTCTTTAGAAGGGCACCGCTCGGCACCGATTGACCAACTCAAACTTTCGGCCGTTCACATCCTAGTCGCCGGATAAGGCTCCACTTTCATCTCCACACATAGTCTTTGCTTCGCCCCCAAATCATGTGAACACACAAGGACGAGTCGATAATCGAGTGTTGATGACCTCGTTGCAAGTTGCAAGTTGTTGTCCTCGCCGTCGGGTATCAGCTGGCCGCCCTCCGCCTTGGGTTGAACTCGTTGTCAAGTCATTTGTGACCTTGTAGCAAAAATTACCTCGTGCAACACGCCTACGCCCTGATCGTCACCGCATCATACCGAACTCCAGCCATGTCCCCCGGTCCCCCCTCCAGTATCACGTGCTCCCTCTCGTAGCCATGGTTGTAGCATAACACACTCGGCTCCAGCAAATTTAGGCCGTGGTTGTAGCATGTGCGCAGAATGATTCCAGCATCTCAGGCCACTATTGTATCGTGTCACAGTCGGCTCTAGCAAATTTAGGCCGTTTAGCATCCATGCAGAATGGTTCTAGTATCTCAGGCCATGATTGTACCATACCACAGCCAGGCTCCAGCAAATTTAGGTTGTGATCGAATCCTCCGCCAGAATTGTTACATCATCTCAAGCCATGGTTGTAGTTCCCCCGTTAGCTGACGGCAGCTTCATCGAGCATGGTTGCAGCTTTGTCATCAAAGAAAAGTAGCATGACCACATCTGGTTGTAGCTTTTTCATGGTCGGTTGCAACTCCGCTTGCAGACGGTTGCAGCTCTACCGTCGGCAGTGCCCACTGGCTCCAGCGCCGCCCAACGACAATTGCAGCTCCACCAACTGCAGTTGCAGCTCTTGCCATTGTAGGTTGCACCACTCCCACTCACCGCTCATAGCTTCCCTTGTTGTTGTGCCCATGGTACGAGGCAGCCATGACCGGTCATGGCGCCGCATTTCACTTGTGGTGCGGCCACGGTCACTACAGAGCAGGGGGTGGAAGGGGGTGAGCTCATGCACGGAGGAGAGGCTATGCAGGGTGGGTGAAGGCAGCGATAGGGAAGTGGTGAGGTGAGCTCATGAGTGGAAACAAGATGAAGCAAGATGTAGGGGAATAGAGAATATGGAAAGAGAGAGGATCCGAGAAAATAGAGAGGCTCGCATCTTTCGCCAAGGAATAAGGGAGAGGAGGAGAGGGCGGTGCATGGGCCCAACATGAGATGTGTCGGAGTAATGGGCCACGGGTAGCCTCACCCGAGTCCCTGAACATATCAAAACTTTGGGCCGGCTTCGCCCTGCCGTGTCCCAAGCTGAAGTTCCGCCCTCTGGGGGCCGGCTGGCTCAACGGCCGGCCACCGGAGGATGGCCAAGCACCAGCAGACGGCCCTAGGAGCGGCCGGCTCTAGTCAGCCGGCCTCTACAGAGGACAACATCGTGCAGGCGGCCACCTGGCGCCCTTAGAGTCTGTGCCCCCATCAAGAGGACGAGATAGGGCGTGGCTACAGTGAAGCCCCTCGCCCCCGAATCTCGGGCTTGGCGTGGCCACAGTACTCCGTACAGGCGGAGATCTCTGCACGATGTGGTACTGTTGCCACTTCCCCCCGACGTCACTCCGGACCAACAGATCCCTGTTCCCCACGACGACCTGTCGGTACGGCCCGCAGGCTGCGGGACCTACTGGGCAGTGACACCTCGGAAGACGGCGGATGCCAAACCAGTCGGACCTAGGGAAGGCCGGCCTCCAGCAGGCGGCCGCCCCTTCCCTCGAAGCAAGTGTGCCATTAACCTGATGAGACCAGGTGTGGCTACAGTGATCTCCCGCCAGGCGGCTAGACATTAGCCACACCGAGCTGACCAAGCTTGCGTCATTAGCAGCACGGCTACAATAAGCACCCACCCACCAGACCCGCCAACGGCGGAAGCGGCCTGTCGGCTTCGTACCAGACGATGCGGCGGGCCCCAGTAGTCGGCGAAGAAGCCGGAGGCCAGAGACACTGATAGCTGGGCCTAGCACCTGGCCAGATTACCATTGTATCCCTGGGGGGTAGGCCTATATAAACCCCCCAGGGCACCCATGCAAAGGGTTCCCACTCCATTAGAACTAGCCACTCCCCTAGAGCAGGAGAGAGCTAGCCTTGCCTTCTCCTACCTCTAGCATACAGCTCAAGGAGCACCTTTGTATCACTTGTGCCTTAGTGATCATGCGGAGACCCCGCAGAGCAGGACTAGGGGTGTTATCTCCTAGGAGAGCCCCGAACCTGGGTAAAGTACGCCGACGTTCGTGTCTACACCTCATCCAGCTTCCAAGCACCGGCGACGTTTTACTCGCTCCCACCATGATAAACCATCCATTGGCATATGTCGCACCCAACCCCGACATTTGGCGCCCACCGTGGGGCGAGGTGCACCGTCTCCCGGAGGCCTGCTCTGGACGGGAACATTGTTCCTTCCTAGCGAGCAAAGCCAGCCCAGCATGCCCGATGGCGTCAGCCTCGACACGCTGTACGGCACGGAGATCGCCTGTGCGGCGAGCTGCCTCGCCGACCTTGTTGGCGAGGTTCACCTCTCCGATGAGCCAACCTCCGACGCGGGCACCGGCTGCCTCGAGAGCCGCCTCGTCAGCCTCCTCGACCAGCTTCACGTCACCAGCGAGCCTGCTGTGGACCTGGAGTCTGTTGGCTCCACCGACCCGATGATCGTTGACTCCAACACGACGTCACTTGACACGTTCCCCACCAATGTGGTGATCTATGACGAGCCGCCTCCTCGCGAGCACAGCGGCGGGAGCACTGTCATGGAGGTGCTCGTCATCAACAGTGGCGAGCGCTCGGCCGGAGACGCTCGAGACCCACTTGATGCGGCGCTGCGAGACCTGACGGCGCCCATCCCAGAAGACGCAGACGCTGAGACGCTAGAAGCACGCCACGTCCAGCTCCTCGAGAGCGCTGGCTGACTGGCCAGTGTGCGACGCCACTCGGACGCCTACCGGCACGAGATGGACCGGGCCATTGGTGGCACGCCGGCTCCTGAGGGGCCTAGCCGCATCGGCTCGATCCGGCGACATAAGCGCGACCATCGCCCGGCATGTTGAGCGATGCGCCCGTCTCGCCACGCTGCGAAGAACATCCGCGCCGCCCGAGCGGTGGCGGATGAGCTGGACAATCTGGCGGCAGCGTCGCCACATAACGGCGAAGTCGAGCAGCTCCTAGATGTGGCCGCCGCGCAGCACGAAGCCGGCCGCCGCGCTGAAGTGCCCGCCCCGCGGAACGATGAACCGGCCCTTCGCCAGGACCACGACATGACATCCCGGACGCCGACTGGCGGTGCCCACGGAAGACGAGGCAACGAGCCGGCTGCCAGCCGTAGCCGAACTCGCCTTTCCATCGAGTGTGACAAAGATGGCCGCCCTCAAGCGGTGGAGCGGCGAGGCGACCCTCCTCCTCCTCCGCCTCGCGGAGCACAACATCCCACTCCGCCGCCTGTCACGCACCCGACACTCGGCGACCACCTTGGCCGCCGAGAGGGAGTCGGAGAGAACGACGCCCGCCATCGGATCGATCGCCTCAACCGATCCTTGGCGCTAGAAGAAGAAGACGCCTTGGGCCCGCCTTGCTTCGGCCCACAAATCCGAGATGAGCCCTTCCCCAAAGGGTTCACGCTCCCAAGAGATACACCCAAGTACACCGGCTCCGTGAAGCCAGAGGACTGGCTGGTCGACTACTCCACAGCCGTCAACATAGCGAACGGCAACAAGCGCGTTGCCGTGAAGTACGTCCCGCTCATGCTTCAAGGCACAACCTGGACGTGGCTTAACAGCCTGAAGCCCGACATCATCAACAGCTAGGTTGATTTCACCGAGGCCTTCATCCGCAACTTCACCAGCACATACAAGCAGCCTCCCAAGCCCTGACAGCTCTCCTTGTGTGTCCAAGGGCCCAGCAAATCGACTCGCGACTATCTCACACGCTGGGCCGAGCTGCGCAACTCCTGCAAAGGCGTGCACGAGGTGCAGGCAATCGATTACTTCACCGCCAGGTGTCGAGAGGGCACCCTCCTCAAGCACCAACTTCTCTGCGACGAGCCTACGACTCTAGATGAATTGTTGATCATCACCGACAAGCACGCCACGGCCAACTCCTCCATGAAGGCGGAAATCCTAGTTGATGCGTCCGGCAAGGTGGCACCTCAGGCTCCTCGGACTCCGGCTGGTGACACCAGTCGGCGACAGCACCCAAGCGACAACAAGCAGAAGGCCACTCAGCCGGCTTCCACCAGCCGGCAGGTAGCGACTGTCGAGGACCAGCAGCCAGAGGGGCAGCCAGCGCCCAAGCGCCAGAAGGGCGGCAAGCCCAATTGGTTGCCCACCTTCTCTTATGAGCAGACCCTAGGTGCACCTTGCAAATTCCATAGCGGCGCAAAGCCGTCCAACCACACCACTCGGAAGTGTCATTGGCTCGCCAAAATCACCAAGGGAGATGGACTCCTGCCTCCTCCTCCTGCCGGACCGCCGCCTCCTCAGCCCCAGCAGCCGGCGGCCCGGCCAGTCGGTGCCATACAAGACGAGTATCTAGAGGAACACGGAGCATATGTTGTGTTCACCAACATGGCCAAAGATAGACGCAACAGACGGCTGCAACATCAAGAAGTGCAAGCAGTGGCCTCAAATACTCTAGAATTCATGCATTGGTTTGAGAAGCCCATCAGTTGGAGCCGGGCTGATCACCCGTAGATGATGCCATCCCCTAGTTCGTACGCCCTGGTCCTATATGCTACCTTTGCAACGGAGAGGCCGACAGCTCATTTCTCCAGAGTCTTGATAGATGGCGGCAGCAGCATCAATATCCTGTACCGTGACACAATGGAGAAGTTGGGAATCAAGCGAGCGGCTCCTTCGGTCGGATGTATTCCATGGCATAGTCCCTGGCCTTTCCTGCTCACCAATCGGCAAGACCCAAATTGATGTTCTCTTCGGAGAGAAGAATCATTTTTGCCACGAGCCAGTTTGGTTTAAAGTGGTGGACCTCGAAAGCCCTTACCATGCACTGCTTGGCCGACCTGCTCTGGCCAAGTTCATGGCAATCCCCCACTATGCTTACCTCAAGATGAAGATGCCGAGTACCAAGGGGATCCTGACTGTAGTCGGAGACTACAAGAAGTCGACCGCTGCGCCCGCCGATAGCAACCGGGCTGGCGAGTCCCTCGTGATTGCGGTGAAGCGGCTCCTTGACCGGGTGGTGGCGATGGCAGGCAAGAAGCCGGAAATGTCACCCATCCCCAAGGAGTCGGAGGTTGAGGGCTCGTTCAAGCCGGCAAAGGAAACAAAGAAGATACCATTGGACCCAGAGCACCCGGAGAGGTATGCTGTCATAGGTGCAAACCTTGACAGCAAATAGGAAAGCGAGCTCGTCGATTTCCTCTGTGAGAATCGGGACATCTTCGCATGGTCTCCCAAAGACATGCCTGGTGTTCCGACGGATTTTGCCGAGCACAAGTTACATGTACGACCTAACGCCAAGCCGGTTAGGTAGCCCTTGTGCCGCCTATCGGAAGAGAAGAGAAGAGTTGTCGGAGAAGAGATAGCTCGGCTTCTAGTAGCCGGATTCATCATGGAAGTGTTCTTTCCAGAGTGGCTGGCCAACCCAGTCCTGGTGTTGAAGAAGAATAAGCAGTGGCGCATGTGTATTGACTATACCAGCCTAAACAAAGCTTGCCCCAAAGATCCCTTTGCCCTACCAAGAATTGACCAAGTGATAGACTCCACAGCCGGATGCAAGCTCTTGAGTTTCTTGGATGCATACTCAGGGTACCATCAGATAAAGCTGAACCCGGCCGACAGGCTGAAGACCGCCTTCATCACACCATTTGGAGCCTTCTGCTACCTGACCATGACGTTCAGCTTGCGAAACGCCGGCGCCACATTTTAGCGTTGCATGCAGAAGTGTCTCCTCAAGCAACTCGGCAGAAATGCCCATGTCTATGTGGATGATGTGGTGGTGAAGACGGAGAAGCGTGGCATGCTGCTAGAAGACCTCAAGGAAACCTTTGAGAACCTGCGCCGATTCCAGATCAAACTCAACCCGTAGAAATGCGTCTTTGGAGTACCAGCCGGCCAGCTTCTCGGCTTCCTGGTCTCAGAGCGCGGCATAGAGTGCAACCCTGTGAAGATCAAGGACATTGAGAAGATGGAGGTCCCCACCCAACTGCTGGACGTGCAGAAATTCACCGGCTGCCTGGCATCAATTAGCCGTTTCATCAGTCGGCTGGGCGATAAGGCTCTTCCCCTGTACCAGCTCATGAAGAAGACCACCTTTTTTGAGTGGAACGACAAGGCGGACGAAGCTTTTCTCCAACTCAAGAAGATGTTGACAACCCCGCTTATCTTGGCGGCTCCGACTGAGAAGGAGCCCATGCTCCTCTGGCGCTGCCACGGTCGGGTTGTCGGCCGCGTCATAGTGGTAGAAACATAAGGAGGAGGCGAGCATTGCCGTTCCAGAGACCGGTATATTACTTGAGTGAAGTATTGTCCGTCTCCAAGCAAAACTACCCACATTATCCGAAGATGTGCTATGGTGTGCACTTTGCCGCCAAGAAGCTGAAGCCTTACTTTCAAGAGCACCCAATAACTGTCGTCTGCATGGCCCCGTTTGCCGAGATCATTGGAAGCCGAGATGCTTCTGGCCGAGTGGCCAAGTGGGCTATTGATCTGGCCCCTTATACCATCTACTACCAGCCTCGCACCGCCATCAAGTCACAAGTGCTGGCCGACTTCCTCGTCGTGGGCGAGACCAGATGCTTACCGCCAAACACCAGATGCACCCATTGGCGGATGCATTTTGATGGTTCAAAAATGCGCACCAGTCTGGGAGCCGGCGTCGTCCTCACCTCTCCCAAAGGCGACATGCTCAGATATGTGCTGCAAGTCCACTTTGCCGCCTCCAACAACATAGCCGAGTACGAGGCACTCATACACGGACTGACTTGCCAAGGAACTCGGCATTCGCCGGATCCTGTGCTATGGTGACTCCGACTTGGTGGTCCAGCAGTTGTCAGGCGATTGGGACGCCAAGGACGCAAATATGGCAAGCTACCGCTTCCTCGTACAGCAACTCAGCGGATACTTTGACGGGTGCGAGTTCCTCCATGTGCCAAGCGACAACGAGCAGCGGATGCCTTGGCGCGAATCGGCTCCACCCTGAGCGATACCGGCCGGCGTCGCCTTGCGGCGCCTCCTCAAGCCGTCTGTCAAGCCATCACGGTCAGACTCCATCTTCGTGCGGCCCCTCCAGGCGGTCGGATCAATTTGAGGATAACGAAGCGGTAGCGGGGACTTGGCGGTGGCCGGGGCTGCAATCATCGCACCCGGCCTGGGGACTCCAGAGCCTGGCTCGGGGACTGCAGCAGTTGGCCCGGGGACTTCTTCAAGACAGTAGACGGCAGTCGACTCCAACTCACCACCTCCCGGCTCAATCGCCCTTATACAAGTTGCTGTCGTGGCAGTCGGAGAGATAGCAGCACCCTCATGGGCTCAACCAATCCTCAACTTCCTGGTGGACAAAGAGCTGCCGGCCGACAAGATCCTTGCCCGACAAGTGCAACGGCGGGCAGCAGCATACACTACTAGGAAAAGGGCTATAGATAGGACTGATTCTAATGGCACACCAGGTAGACAGTGCGCCACTACTATATACTAATGGCGCCTTTGGTTGCGAATCGCCATTAGTGTGGAAGACACTAATGGCGCACAGTCTCTGATGCACCACTACTATTGATTTTTTCCCATTTTCCATACAAACTAATGGCGCATGATGACAAAGTGCGCCATTACTAGTTAGAACTAGTAATGGCGCCACGGCCAAGACGATCGCCATTAGTATATATTTTACTTTTTGCAAACCTACTAATGGCGCACCGTATCACGATGCGCCATTAGTAATTAAACTACTAATGGCACACTTTTCCACGATCGCCATTAGTATACATATATTTTTTACTTTTACGCAAAAAGTACTAATGGCGCACCACTGCAGTGCGCCATTAGTAACTCAGGAATTACTAATGGCGCATTATGTGGTGGTGCGCCATTAGTCTTTAGGACTAACAATATATTTTAGACAGCCCACCTACCCACTCACTTTCCCCACTTCATTCTCTCCACCTCCTCCTCCAAGCTTGTCTCGGCTGCCTCCTCCTCCTCACCTCATTTCCACCATAGATTCATCAAAATTAAGTGGTGAAATTACCTTTTTGATAGGTAAGTAAGGAAAGCTATCTTCATGATGTAGATCTACTTTTTTCTCCTAGCTCGCTCCAACAACGTGCACATGCACTTTTGTGGCCTAGCTAGATCTATGTATGTTTGTGGTGTTGCATGTGTTTGTGGTGTTGCATATATGTTTGTGTTTGAAGGTACGGTATTTGAAATCGATAGTTGCCAATATTTTGCGGAATGTTTTGATTCATTTCCGTTTGGCGAGAATTTTGGCACTATGCATTCTTTTAGTCCTATTTTTAGGGAAGGTCATGCCAACTTTTTCTTGCTTCTAAAATATCATTTTGCTCTACCCATGACGACCATGGTTACATACGATGGTGAAGGCATCGTGAGTAGGTTTTGAGCTATCTGAAGGCGAGATGCTTCAAAAGAGCGAGGCGGAGATAAGATGTCGTGTCGAAGATGCAAGTGAAGAGCCTTATTGCGGACCAGATTCGGGCAGGTCGGGACCACTGCTCTTGCGTGGTTTCATGGATGGCTATCGGTGGCAAGGTGATGAAGATGACTATGAAGTCATCCATGGGGCGGGCAAGAAATGAGGAAGAGCGACAAGACAAGTACCACCGCGGCGAGGGGCGAGAAGGCGAAGAATCTCGAGGACATGATCACGGCGGTGATCTTTGTACCACGATCATCATGTAGAAGATGTCATAAATGATGATGGGGAAGATCAAGGCGAAGGGCATGATCATGAAGATGAAGATGCGGGAGAAGGCGGCGATGGAGGCTGGGTGCAAGACCCTCATATTCAAGAGCTGCTTCTCAAGCGGACGGATACTTATAAGAGCTGCCGCCGAGAAAGCCAAGCTGGATCAGCGGAGATAGAGCGGTTACTCCATTGTATGAAGGATGCAGGCCGAGGATACCGCTTTGAAAGTAGCGCTCATGGCTCACGGAGATGAAGGTAAAACACAAAATGGTAGCGCGTAGCCGGCGAGAACATGCCATTACGCACGAACGTCTTCCCAAAGGGAACAAGTGCCCGACCAGTTCGAGGCGAAGAAAATCGTGTGTCCTCTAGATTTACCGCGAGAAATACCATGTGTGCATGAACAATTGTACCATTTATCGAGACGAGCACGCGAGTCTACCATATGTCCGGTGTCTTGGCGTCACTCGATACAAGAAGAGGAAAAGCTCCTCAAAAATCGGTGTGGTACTTTCCGATCACTCCTCGTCTGCAGCGGTATTTAGCGGACCCTAAGGTAGCAAAGCTCCTGCGTTAGCACGCGGATAGGGAGGAGAAGAAGTGGGAAGATGGCGGAAATGATCCGGAGATAAATAAAAGCGACAAGATCTTGAGTCACCCTAAGGATGCGAGCGGTGTAGCGTTGAACTTGAATACCGAATTTGGGAAGGATCCAAGGAACATCGTCTGGGTGCAAGCACCGATGGAGTCAATCCGTTTGGCAGCGATGAAGCACACATAGCACCTGGCTTGTGTTTGTGTGGATGTACAACCTTCCCCACAGTTGTGCATGAAGAGGAGGTACATTCACATGAGTATGCTAATTGAAGGGCGAAACAACCGAGAACAACATCAATCTGTATCTGGGGCTCTTTGAAGGAGGAGCTAGACCTGCTGTGGAAAACGCCCGTGTCGTGGGGCGCCCAGAAAAAAATATTTCCCTATGTGAGCCGCCTTTGCTCACGGCGGTGCATGACTATCTCGATTCACGGATATCTCGCGGGGCTGGTAGTCCACGTATTTTACGGATCGTAAGGTGCATGGATGACTGGCGTATCGCCCGACTAGATAGAGATCCGGATCTTGAAAACCGTGTTCATGGGACGCCGAAGGTGGCTGCGGCGATGACCCGTGGAGAAGCGCAAGGATCTGTTCGATGGTGAAACCGAACCCAGCGCCGCGTGTGTCGAGGCGGCGAGAAATAGATGAGATGTTGAAAAATTGGAAAAGCGCCTTGTCGGAAAAAAAGCAAAAAGCGCGAGCGGAAAAGAAGCGAAAGCGCCCGAGCCGCTCTTGAAGGTATGGAAAGCGAGGTCATTTTACGGGACTTGCCGTCTTGGAAGATCCACCGTGTGCCTCACAGCCTTGATGTCATGCATATCACGAAGAGCGTGTGCGAGAGTCGCTTGGTACCTGCTCAACATGCGGAGAGGACCAAAGATGGGCGAAAGCAAGGGCGGACTTGAAATCAATGGGCATCAGCCGGGAGCTTCACGCTAATGATGATGATGATGATGATGATGAGGCGAAGCGGGACACGAAGAAATCGCCGCCAAAGGCAAAAGGCCAAGAAGACCGGAAATGACTACCCTCCGCGTGCTTCACTCTAAGTCGAGGAGGAGATCGAGCAGTTTTCACCTGCCTCCTAGGAGTAAAACTTCCTTCACGGTTACAGGGAAGATAAGGAGATACCTAGACCAGTGAAGCGAAGTTCAGCGGGATGAAGTCTCACGGTATCACGTCTTGATGGCGCGAATACTTCGGTTGCAATCTGTGGGATCATGGGCCGCACGTCCGTGAAAGCGCTATTTGGCCTATGCAACTTTTTCGGCGTCATCTCTTGGAAGTCGATTAGCATGAGGCAACTCGAAGGCTACGAGGAGATCGTGGTGATACTATGCGAGCTTGAGATGTACTTCCGCCCGCATTCTTGATGTTATGGTGCATCTGCTGGTCCATATCGTGGAGGATATCATCAACTCGGGCGGCGTTCTGCACAACATGATGCCGTTCGAAAGGATGAATGGTGTCATCAAAGGATCGTTCGCAACATGTCACGTCGGAGGAAGTATAGCGAGGGCTTTACGACCGAAGAGTGCATCTCCTCTTGCGAATTATCTGGGCATCGAGAACCCGTTGATGCGCGTCAGCGAGCACCTCGGCGGGCTCATTGGATGGGGTCACCGTGAGGTCGCCCGCGAAATTCATGTCGACTTGGGTCGACTCGCCGATTTTGAAAGAGCAAACCTAGTCGCGCTACAACACATAGACGTGGTCGATCCTTGGGTGGTAGAGCACAAAACCTTTATTGAGAAGACGTACAATGATCGAGGCTAACAGAGGACGGACGGAGATATACTCAAAGAGCACAACTCATGTTTCACGCGTTGGTTCAAGTAGAAGCTGATGTCATACCCTTTACATGAAGATTCTTCCACGGAAGAACAACTCATATTCGCCTTGTCACAGGGCGCCGAGCACAACCTGATGACCTATGAGGCGTACGATATCAATGACTACACATTCTACACGAGGACAAGGACATGAAGGCGATGGTTATCGAACTCCGGGGTAGCGATGGAATCCTACACGGTAAGGACAAGGGCAGATACTACTGAAAGATCGAGGAGATCGGGAGCTGAGCTACGCTAGAGAAGGTGCCGATGTTCCGTGTCGAGATGGGCCAAGGCGTCCTAAAAGAAGACCGATATTTCACCACCATGGTTATACGAAGCCAAATACAAGACCATGGTATAAGCGTCACCGAAAAAATGAGCCATGGTCTGGATTCCCAAGTGGACCAATGCTTCTTCATTACCGACCCATCAAAGCCCGGTCGTGTTGTCGTGAGGAGAGGCAAAAGGAAGATCATCGGAATGGATGGAGTAGCCAATGAGCAAGACTTGACAAATCTGGCGACCGAAGATCGAACATGGCGACGACGATGAAGTAGCAGCACACACCACAAGAAGAAGCGGGACCACCCTACCTAAGGGCGTCCGTTCCACGGAAGAACTCCATTTGCGAAAAAAAGAAGGGCAAGAAGATTGTGAACAGATCGCTAGCTAAGATCGATTGTATTTAAATCGTAGTCTTCATTTCCCGATTGTATTTCATGGACACTTTTTGATATCATGAATATTTTTAAATTTCATGGGCACTTTTTGAATTCATGAGGACACTTGATCTCGATCCCCCTCCATCTCGATCTCGATTCCCCCTCCATCTCGATCTCGATCCCCGCACCCTCCCCCGCTCCACCGCCGCCGCCGATGATATTTTCAAGTAACAAATTTGAACATATTTTTTAAAAAATTATTACTGTTTTTATAAAAAAATATTACTGTTATGATTTAAACAAGTTTGAACATATTTAAACACAAATAAATATAAAAAACAACATTTAAAATGCATAAAAAAAATATTGGGGAGCCTGGGAATCGAACCCAGGACCTCCTAGTGTATGTGCTGCGTGCTGACCAGTCGGGCTAGTGGGTGGGTTCTATTGTAGATAGGGTTAGGTTGTAGATATGGTTAGTGGGCTAGACTAAAACAAAAATCTAATGGCGCACCGAGGGGTGGTGCGCCATTAGAATAGTCATACTTATGGCGCCTGGCCGGTGGGTGCGCCATTAGAACCCTCCCTAGCTATCCCCTCTCTCGCGAGATCCTTGACCCTCTCTCCCAAGCCACCAGATCCACCCGCCTGCCCGACCCACAGCGCGCCGCCCGACCCTCACGGACTCCATCCCGCCGCCCCCCCCGCCCCCACCCCGCCGCCCGACCCTCGCGGGACTCCTCCTCGCCCGTCTGCGCCTTCTTCCACATCCTCCAGGCCTCCGCCGCCGCCGGCCGCCAAGGCACCAACCACCTCCTCGGACGGGGCGCTCTTCCTCATGCTCTCCTCACCAACCACGACGCCGGCCACCTGCTCCTCACCAACCACGACGTCGGCCACCTGCTCCGTCGTCTCTGGCAGAGGTTACTCCACCTAGCTGCGGCACTTTCGTGTGCTTGGCGGCTAGGGTTTGCCTCCAGCCTCTCCCCTCCCCATCAGCGAGAGGAGCATCCGGTGCCCCGCCCTCGAGTTCGTCGGCAGCGCCGATCCTCCAGCCCATGCCGCTTGTGAGTCTGAGCCCCGATTCCATCTTCCCCTGGCCCCCATTTTTCCTTGATCCAACCCATCTTTCGGATGCAACTCTGTGATCTCCATCTTTGAGATGTTATAGTGTCTGAGAGCAACTTTGCACCAATGCATGATTCTAGTTAAAGTGCCAAACATTCTTAAACAAATGATTTCTTTTTGCAATTTGACATGATTACTTTGATCTTCTAGATGCTTCAGTCTCATTGTAGATTGAATTTGTTCATGCCATACATCTGTGTTGTGCTTCATAGGCAGCAACAATCGTTCTTATCAATTTCACATGCTAGTTTCCAACAAACAAAGCCTATGCTTATGAAGAATAAATCAGCTGAAATGAGATACTGATCCTTTTTACTTTGTTTGTTCAGATTGTTGGAAATTTTAAGCTCTCAATCACTTTGAAGGCCCTTTGTAGTTCTTTGAATTCAACCATTTAGGTGAGCTACAACTAGGAGGATTTTGGAGTAGTACTCTGAAAGCTATTCTTTGTTAGAACATCTTTGTTACTTGCATCGATTAACTAAATCAGTACAAAACTCTAGTGTATTTTCTTGAGTCCCTAGCGACAACACAATTTCTTGATCTAGTGATGCAGCAATTTCTTGAGTCTAGTGTAAATGTAGCGACTACTGGTCAAATACTCTAGTGTATTTAGTGTAAATCTAGTCTGAAACTAGTAGATCTCTTGGTGATTTGCAAATTCAGTTTAAATAAAAATTTGGTACATGACTACCGATCATGTATGAAAGATGTTGCTACTGGATGAGCACAAGAACTACTCAATAGATAATTGATTTTGTAGAACATGTCTTGTTGCCAGTCTTGAACCAATAGATAATCTTAATTGAAATTTGACCATGTCTTGTTGCCAGCCCTAATGAAAAAAGCAACTGAATTTCCAACAACCTGCTAGGTAGAACAACCCATTTCCAATAGCCTGCTAGGTAGAACAATCCATTACTACATGATTGCAACTGAATTGTCAACTCTATGTACTATGTATCTTTGTGGCATGTGGTGTGGTCCAGTGATCGGGTTTCAAGTGATTTTGAATTTTATGTTTTTATGCACATATATATGTGTATGATGATCCTCCTTTCCTGCAGATAGTATAACTAGGATATATACCAAAAAGATTGTTATATTCCTCCTGGTACAATAAATAATAAACTAAAATAGTTCTGGTACAAAAGAATAAACTATACATAGTTAAATTCTTCATCTTTGAATTGTTTGAGAAATTGGTATGACCAAAGATGCTATTGTATATAAATTAGCTCTTGTAGAACTGTTCTTCATCTTTCTGATCTTTTGTATAGAAGTATCTTGAGTTTTACTGCTCGATTGTTGCTCAAAGAAATTTAGCAAAAAAGGGGTCTGGGAGGCGCTTGCTGCTTGAGGCCCTTGAGAGGCCCTTAGTGTCGTGATGATTTTGCGGGTACCCGAGGCCCTTGAGTTTGCGGAATGTCGATTAACTTCCGTTCGGCAAATTCGGTACTCCATATGTCCTATTTTCAGCAAAGGTCATGCTGAAATTTTCCGTGAATTTTAGCATGACTTTGCTAAAAATCGGAAATATGAGGTACTTGCTACTAATGCGTGGGCCGGGGTATCTTAGTACTTAATTAAGTAGGATCAACTGCTCCTTTATTCTTGCTGTATTAAACCATAGGTGGCAATAGAGCCAAGTGATTAGTGCCAAGTGATTAGGCCCAACCTAGGGTGCCTCGGCATCGATAAACCCTAAATGATGAAAACTTAACTTGGCTGCCCCGGATGCCTCGGTGTCGATGAGAACCTAAATGATGTACGCTTAGGCTTTTAGGGTGCCTCGGCGTCGACAAACCCTAAATGATGAAAGCTTAGGCTTTTAGGGTGCCTCAGTGTCGACAAACCCTAAATGATGAGACCATGATCTTGTTCCTTGACAATAACCAACTTTTGACCAAACTTTTTCCTATTTAGAGCGAAACATGGCCCTGCGATGAGGCCGGTGGTTGAGCGGCAAGCAATTCTGGAGCTATCCCGGAGTTGGAGGAACAACCTCACGCTATGAGGGCGTCGCGGAAGACACGATCCTGATTACACAACCCCTAGTGGCGTCGGGGATGACACCACTGATGGTGCCGCCGAGGATGCCACCTCTGATGATGGCGGCGCACACAGATGGCAGCCAATCGAAGAAGCAAAGGAAGGACCGGCGTCCGAATGCGCTCCGCACCGTCAGGAGAATTCACTCAAGTGGACTCGGCGGGAATCCAACGGAGCCCAAACATATAGTCAAGGGTACTCGGTTCAGCTCGGGTGCATTCTCCGAACACCGTCTCGATCAACACCGAGAACCTTAGGCATAAGGACCGAGGAATCTGCGCAACCTCCTCTTCACGAAGCTGCACGAGCGATACAAGTTCCCCGCGAATTTGAAAACACACACCTCTCGGGGAATAAAGTGAGCAGTGCGCCCTCACGAAGATGAGCACGGCCATCTACTTGGAGAAGCGGTGAAGAAAATGAATGATAAAGGTGATAGTTATAAGAAGATCAAGGCGAAATATCCTTTGATGGCGAAGATGAGTACAAGGAGTTCGAGATCAAGTGCTCGGCGGTGCAACCTCGAATCAAGTCGATGGGGAAAGAAATCGGGAGTTGAACTTAGGGAACACAAACTCAGTCCGGCGGTTACAAAGTGGCGGAGCCTATATGGGACAAGGAGGGCCTTGGGCATGCCGAGCAAGGCCCTCTTGCCCGCTTGAGAAATACAACGGTAACAAGCGGACCGGGAACTATGTCGGGGCCGGTACAAGGAGGACCCGATAACAAAGGAGCTTACCACGGATCCGAAGACCGAGGCGCAGAGCTTGTTCTAGTAAGGAATACACCCCGTAATTAGCTCCATATGGTAGCACTCTAATTAATCCCCAATATTTCTAAATGGTTCATGTTCCTTTCGCGGAGACCTTTGAAAGCGATGGCGAGGTCGTCTCGAGCTCCCCTTCGACACCCCTTTAAATAGGGCGTTGAACATAATGAAAAACAAGGATAAGCTCACTAAGCCGACGTCAGCTGGTCGTGTGGCCGACAAAGGCTTGTCCACAAAATGGGGTCATACTATACGCTGGTGTGCGGAAGGAGAAAAAGGCCAGCTCGGAAAGCGGGCAGCGAGGTTGAAGCACTCAAGGCACAAGTGGCGCGGATTCGGAGCTTGTCCAAGAGCAAGTGGAACAACAAGCGGGAGCGAAGCTCAGCGCCATGGTGCCTACGTTGATTCATGGGCTGGCGGCGTAGCTTGCGGGCGACCAGCGGGGGCCTCCCGGTTCCCGGCTTCACGGCCGACCTTCGCCGCCGCGGTAGCGCCATTGGTGTCTCGGCGGCGCCATTGGTGTCTCCAACGGTGGCGCCATTGGTGTCTCCGGCGGAGGCGGTATTTGTGTCTCCGGTGCCGGCACGGGCATTGGAGCTTAATGCACCCGGGTGTCGCCGGCGGCACCTCGCCGACAAGCGCCCCCTCCGTCGATTACCGCCCGCCGTTGGCGATGCCTCGACATTAGCCGAGCTCGGCGGCATCACGGTAACTAAGCCTCTCGGCCGATGACTTCATCTCCTTGCCTTTGGTGGGCATCCACGACACCTGTACATGTTTTCGCGAGGCACCGCCGATGTTCCTTGCACTCTTACGCGCCGTGGGCGCCGAGTTGGTCGATGTCGCCAAGGGCGAAATCGTTCAACCAGCAACCCCATGTTCCGCGGTAATCCGATGCCACCCACAATGTATAGGGTTGAAGTGGTTGGTGCTGCCAGTGCGACGAGCTGTTACCTCGGTTCGACCCTTTGGGGCGGCGAAGAAGATGAGATGACCCTCGGCGCTGCGTAAAGCTGGCCCTGCTTTGGCGAAGAGCGGATCGTTTGGGGCGGGGACACCACCCCACGAACAAGATCGCCCGATCGGCTGGCGCCAAGCCATGCAAAAACGCTGCAGCGCTCTGGGACCTGCGGACATCCCTATGTCGGACATCCCTATAGCACGAGGATCCGGACGGCAGCACAACAACGGCGGTACATTTACCAAAGTCGATAAGTACTTTCTGAACATGGATGCGTTGGCGAGTTCTGCGGGCCTCTATCTCAGAACCCAACCAAGGCGAGCGCAATCTAGGCTGATGCGGCGGAGAAATCAATTGCAATAGGCGTCGTCGGCGTTCGAGTTCTCGAGAGCGCCTCCGGCTCCGCCTTCACGAGCCTCGAGATAGCTGAGGTGCAAAATATTATCAGCTAACACGCTCAAGAAGGCGGTGCGTGAGCGAACTTCGGTCCCATTACGGGAGATCAAGAAGAAGGGGCGGAAGCGAAAGACTAACAAAGGCGCCGGTGCGAGCCAGCCCGGCACGAGTTCGATCCGTGCTCGGGATGGGCCACCTTCACCTAAGGATATCTCGAGGAGGTGCATGTGGCGGGTAGGGCGATGCTACCGCCAAATATGGTGAATCTGCAACGGTGCTATCTGGAGTCTGCAGCGGTGTTCTTTCTTTGGAGAAGCGGCGTCTCAGAGAGAAGTATGTGGCATACCCGGTTTTCTTGGCCAAGGTGCCAGAGGGCAAGGGCTTTATGGATGGTGACATCGGGGGTACGATCGTCCTGTGGTTTGATGACATCTTTGCTATGTTTAACCTTCATCCGCTGCACTACACCTTCGTTCGGTTGTTTTCGCTGAGTATGGATATGTGGATCATTAGAGACAAGACCCCAGACATCGTGATAGTCGACCCCTTCTACATGCGTGCCAATCACTTGAGCAGCGTTGGGGACCGCCAAGTTGCGAGTTCACACCTCGAAGGCGTCATTCTGGCAAACCCAGATAAGGATAACTTCCTTGTGGCTTACTTTCACGAGTAAGTCATCCCTTAACCGCCCCGTAACATATGATTTCTTAGATTTCAATCGTTCTTTTTTTCTAACATTCCGTGTTTTGTGCAGTGACACACATTGCACACTCATCCTCTTAAGCCCGAAAAATTCCATGGCCACGTATTTCGACCCGAACCGTAACTCCAAGATAGACTACACAAATGTCAAGAAAGTTCTTGATGATGTTCTCCCGGCTCGCCAAATCTGGAGGCACCTTCACGGGATTGTTACGTAACTCGGCAAGCACATGTTCTCACACAATCTGAAGTTACTGCTGCGTCAAGCAGCCGCTTTGTGATCGAAGGATGCCTACTCGCCCTCCATCACATGCGAGGCGTCGTAAGGACCATCATCAACTTTGCTACGGATAATCTCAAAGATTGGGCGCGAACTTGTCGGCAATCCGGGCCGCGGACCTCGGACAAGAATTCTTCGCATCGATCGGACTTTGCGGACATCATCCATCAAGATGTCCTTCATACGTCGAGGCAGTTCTTCCTCGAGATATCAACCGTCCAACAATGAGATAGATGGAATGCTACAAATGCGAGGGTGACAACGACCGTGATTTCATGACCATCGCGACGGACGGCGGCTTCATCACGCTCTGTCCGATGAGTCAAGTCGAAAGTAGTGATGTGTAGTTACGTAACATTGATTGGCTCATGTTGTAATTAAACTTTAATGAATTAAGTATGTCTCTTTGGTTTGGACAGTCGTTCAACTTAGATGTAATTGATGGTATTTATTAGTAGGACCATGAATCGTGCTATTAATGTCTTGCTTTTCTCTTGATCCTTTTGTTGCATACTTACATATTGCTTATGTATTATGCATTGTTTGGCTTGTGCATAGAGATGCCGTCGTATGTAGGTGTACAAGGGTAAGGTTCGAGTCTCTGACGGTGGGAGGAGTGTCGGAGACAGGTTCACCATTTCAGCGATAACAGATTACAAAGGTACACCACTAGGGCGGAGGCGAATCTCGATCGCCCGCTATCTAGCGGGAGAGAGGAGGGCGTTGGAGGAACGGATGAAGACCGGTTTGATCGCGATGATGCTCATCGTGATGACCACAACTCTCTTCTATGTGATGGTAGTTTAGATGGTCGATATTGACTTGTAATGTGAAGACAAACTCGCTACTCGCGGTCTCGAGACTTGTAATGTTCTATCTTTGTTTGGTCTTTTGAATTCGGAGACTAATATGATGATTTGTATTCGGAGGCTAATCTTCTATTGTATTCGATGAATCTGTTGTTGTTGTGTGGTGTTGTCTAAATTCTGTCCAATAATATATTTTGTAACCTGTGAAAATATCAGAAAAGAAAAAAAGTCCTAATATTCATACTAGTGGCGCACACACAAGACACTAATAGCGCCTTGAGATAATCGCACTAATGGCGCATCACACGCTGGTGCGCCATTAGTATGCCAAAGCACATGGGTACATATGGCCCCCTGGGAGGAATTCTAATGGCGCACTGTGGGCAATACTAATGGCGCACTAGGTGGTGCGCCATTAGAACACCAGATACTAATGGCGCACCAGTGGTGCGCCATTAGAATTTAATTCTAATGGCATGATGCTAGTGGCGCACCAGTAGTGTGCCATTAGAAGGCAAAACTGGTGCCCCACTAGCATGCCTTTTCCTAGTAGTGACACACCATAGTCAACAAAGAACTGGTTCGGCGCAGTGTCACTTGTGTGTACCAGCGCTGCGTGGAGCTGGACCAGGGTCAAGCAATCCTCAGAGATATTCACCAAGGCGAATGTGGTCACCACGCGGCCTCGAGATCACTTGTTGCCAAAGCTTTCCGCCATGGTTTCTTCTGGCCGGCTGCTCTAGAAGAAGCCAAAGAGTTGGTTCAGAAGTGCAAAGGGTGTCAGAAATTCCGCTCCAAGCCACACTTGCCAGCTTCTGCACTCAAGACCATCCCCATTGCTTGGCCCTTTAGTGTTTGGGGTTTGGATATGGTGGGGCCATTCAAGATGGCCCGTGGCGGCATGACTCATCTGCTTGTCGCTGTGGACAAGTTCACCAAGTGGATAGAAGTAAAGCCAATCAAAAAGCTGAATGGGCCGACTGCCGTGACTTTCATCGCCGACATCACCACTCGATACGGCATACCACACATCATCATCACCGACAACGGCACAAACTTTGCCAAAGGAGCCTTGGCTCATTCTGCGCGACGCAGGGCATCCGGCTGGACTTAGTGTCCGTTGCCCATCCATGATCAAGCAGCCAAGTCGGCGAGCAAGCGGCCTCATTTTGTCGGCATCAAGCCCCGGTGAGTCGAGCCTCTAGGCGTTCGGCGGCTGCTGGCTCGATGAGCTGCGGTCGTCCTCTGAAACTGCACACAACTCGAACAAGTCGACCGGCTTCACGCCCTTCTTCCTCGTCTCTGGTCTTTGAAGCTGTCATCCCGGCGAACATAGAGTTCGACTCCCACGAGTCACCATGTACACCGAGGCGGATGCCAGGAGGCCGCGAGAAGGCGGTGTCGACCTCTTTGGAGGAGGGCCAGCTGTTGGCACTCGGCGGTCCGCCATCTACCGGCGAGTCTCGCCGATACTACAACCGCAAGGTGAAGCCAAGATCCTTCAAGAGGAGACCTTGTGCTCCGGTGATCCATCGAGCGATCGGCCAGCACAAGCTCTCGGCACCTTAGGAAGGACCTTTCATCATCGACAAGGTCTGGGCGACAATTCCTACTATCGTCGGCCTTCGAAGCCCGAACGCATAGAGAGACGACTCAGGCAAGGAGATGGAGAGGCCATGGAACGCAAACCTCCTACAGAGATTCTACAGTTGAAAGCAGTATGTACCATGCTACCTTTTGTATTATGTACAAAGACTCTGGGTCCCTCGAGAAGAACTCGGGGACTACCCTCCCTTTATCTATATGATAAATGTTATGCCTATGAGTGTATAGTGTTTTATTATTTTCGCCTGGCACCGGGTTCGACCAGTCGGCTCGGAGGCTTGCCGCCTTCTACTATATTCCGCTTCCTGCAGCCGGACAAGTAGTGTGTTGGCACCAGAAACTTCCCTTGTCAGAAGCCGCAGCTCGCAGAGCGACTGAATGGCGGGCAGGGGTTGCAAAACAGTGCCCACATGAAAGCTGGCTAAGGAAAAACACATATAGTTGAGGTCGGCACCGCACCTGTTCAGCTGACTGCCGAGCAGCCGGCCGGCCGGCTTCGGCTCCCCTTGCCAACACTCCAAATGGCTAAGTACTTGCCCTCCCGCGAAAAGCTAAGTACTCAAACCAGCCGCAGTCTGCAGAGCGGTTGCTTGGATGGCAATAGGATAGCCAAGGGAGGGCGGCAAAGGAAAAAAGCAAGGAGTATAAAGCAAGAAAAGTTAGAAGCCGGCAAAGCAAAGCATAAATTGCGATAAGATATTTACATAGATAAAGGCCTATCGGTTGGCACTCAACAAAGTTTGATATTACACCCCACGGGTGGAATTGCGCAAATTTAATCAAGTTGTCCAGACTAGCAAGCAGGAAAAGAAAAAGATAAAACATCCTAAGGAGTAGCAGAAGACTCCGGCTGGACGTTGGGGTCGGCGGTGCCGGTTGGTTCAGCAGAGGGCTCCGGCTGAACGATGGAGTCGGCAATGCCGGTTGGTGCAGCAAGCGGCTCTGGCTGGGCGGTGGAGTCGGCAGTACCAGTCGGGACGGCGGAAGGCTGGATGGCAGAGTCGGGGGCGTCCGTCGGAGGAACGGGCGGCTTTGGAGCGCGGATCATTGCTTGAGGCCCGGTCAGGTTGGGGCTGACCATCCGCCCCAACCTCCGACATGTCGTCTTCGCTCTCCTCCTCCTCCTACTCCTCCTCCCTTTCATCGTTGGAGTCGATGACTTCAACCGCATCCTTGCTGTCCTCCAGGTTCAGCCCGAGCCACTCTAGCGGCGCTTTGGCGCCTTCCTCGACTACTTCCGGGATGAAGACGCTGGTGTCGGTGAAGTCGGCGATCGCCGCCACCCTGTTGATAAGCTCGGCTTCCACCGCTGCCAGCTCCTCCTATGCCTCCAGCCGAAACATGGTCAACTGGGCTAGATCTAGCCCAGGGTACCATGCCTTGACAAACTCAAGGGCTCGGCGCGCTCCTGCCCGGGCTACAGAGCCCTTCCAGGCCTCCAGGCGGCTGGCCGCCACCTCCAGCCAATTGGTAGTCCGACTTGGGGTGCGCGAAGCCTGCACGCCTGGCCAGAGGGCGGAAATCGCCTGGGGCCCGATGCGCTAAGGACGGCGCAACATTTGATGGGCGGGCCGAAGACGAGCCTGGATGCTGAGGATTTGCTCGTTGAGGGTCCGGGGGGCGTCAGTGGCAATCTGCACGCCTTCCGCCCTCCGCTCCTCGTGCTGGGCCTCGATGATCTGGTTCGCGGCAACAGAGTGGCCCGGGAAGAAGTCTGCTCAGACAGAAGGCAAGAAAAGCCAAAGTCAGAAGCTAGCAGTCGGCCTAGAAAAGGGCCGGCAGCTCAAAACAAGAAACAAAGAAAGTGAATCTTACCATCGACCAAGTCCTCGATGCTGCTGAAGCAGGCCGTCATCTGCGCCTCCTTGCCGGCCCAGGCGGAGCGCTCGATCTCGAACTCGGCAAGGAGGTCGGTCTCCTTCGCCTTCGCCTCCCTCTGAGCCATCTTGAGGGCCTCCGCCTGCTCCACGAGCTGAGCGACCAGCCGGTCACGCTCCTCGGCCAGCTTGTTGCACTCTGCCTCCTTGCCGCGCAGGACGGTGTTGGCTTCGCCCAGCTGCTGCTGCAAGGCGGCGTTGGCCTCTGTAAAAAGAAAGAAGAAAGAATATCATTCAAATAACCAAGAGGGATGCAGTTGCCAGGGAGATCCGGCCCGACTGCTCAGCAGTCGGCCCGAATCTCGGGGACTACAGCCCGCGGGTGTGATATCGCGCCCCGGCAGAGAAGAAGTAGCTAGCAAAGATAAAGTCACTGGGAAACCGAAGCTTACTCCGGCTCTTGGACAAGTGGGCGGCCTACATCTCCAACTCCCGGACCCTGGAGTTGAAGGTGACCGCACAAAGATTGTGGTAGTCCTGCGAAAGGGACATCAGATAAAGTCAGCATTTGGCACCCGCAAGTTAAAGTTCGGACCGCTTTGCTCGGCGGTAACAGCTGGGACTACACCGGTGGGTGTGCTTGCGCGCCCTCACGAAGAAAGCAAGAAGATTAAAATAAAGAGAAGCAAAGGAAACTTACGCGGATGGCTGCCCGCGACTCCAGGAACGCCTCGTTGCATCGCTTGAGGGCTTCGGCTTCGGCCCGATGTTTGGCACGGGCGTCAAGGGCGCTGGGCGAAGCACCGTCCAGCTCAGCGTACCCAGCCAGCGAGCGCGGCGCTGGTAAACCGATGTCGAGGACCAAGCGAGCTCGCAACACCGGCCTCTAAGCGGCAGCGGTGCGAAGCCGCCAGCAAGCAACGGCGGCGGTGTCGCGGACCTCAGGAGTCAGGTCCGCCACTACCTCGTCCTCGGCTGGTGGCACCGGCGGAGCGGCTGGCTGCTCGTCCTGCGTTCCGCCGGTTGGTGGTGGCGGCCTTGAGTTATATTTGAAGGGTTTGTCCATAGGCTTTTCTTGGAGTCCATTTGTTGGTTTCAAGGAGAGTGTGTGATGACCACCATGCTATTAAGGAATTATCCAAAGATTGGTCATGTGAGTGTTGAGCCTATTGCAAGCATGTCTTGAAGAAGAAGATTGTGTGATCATTCATGTCCATCTTCAAGACATCATCCAAATGAAGAGTGTTGGAAAGATTCAACACACAAAGCGCTAAGATGTCTTGAGGATCAAGTGATCCCATGGTATAGTAAGCATTGTCCATTACGCTTTGTGTGCTAACCCATGGTCTTCGTGAGAGTTCTTTGTGGGGTTAGGTTCTTGTGTGCAAGTTCAAGTGATGCATCATGAAGAGATCAAGTGCTTGAAGCTTGCCGTCCATTAATGGTGACAATGGACTTGTGAAGATAATGGAAGAGTGTCTCACCCACGGTGGAGTATGGGGAGCAATCAACTAGTCTTCATCGAGCCAGCGCAATCAAGAAAGGTGGTCCATCTTGAGGAGGAGTAGATCGTCATCATCTAGCTCAAGTGGACTTTGTGCAAAACAAAGGTATGCCCTTGATAGGTTTTCTATTTTACGGTCTCATGGTAGTTGTGGGAGACGGGTTATAGGATCGATTGCCATACTATCAAGGGGGCTCTCGATGAGTTGCTTGATCGTATCGTTCGTAGAGAGCTCAAACCATTGCATCCTTGCATCATCTTTATTGGTTCTTGTTTGGTTCTTCTCCTTGTGAGATTTGGAGCTTTTGGTCATTTTCATGACAAGCTCGAGTTCATCGAAAACGGAGTTTACATGCATCTTCTATGATGTTTTCGATGTTGGAGGCTCTGCCGGTTCTTCACTGTTGGAGGTTTCTCTCCTCTCTTGTTTGGAATACCTCCCCTGCCTCTTGTCTCCTCGCTGTTTTGATGCTACTCGTCTTCCTCTATCCAACAAGCTTGAGTTTGCTCAATTCGGAGCTCATTTGCAGAAGTTATGGCAGTTCTGGTTTTAGCGTTTCCCTCTGTTGTCTTCTCTGCAAAATGAAGGACTCCTAGTGTTGCTGATTTGGGGCATGCGGTAATCTTGCTCTCCAGGCGGTAGTACATGAGCCCTTCTTGATAATACCGCTCTGTGGGAAGCGGTAGTACCGTAACCTCCGACAGCGCCTTGTTGCCGAGCGGTAGTAGGGCGGATGTAATTTTACATCCAGCGCCCTCTGTGATAATACCATGCATGGCCTTGTAGTACCGTGGGCTCTGGCCAGCTTAGCAGCATGAGCGGTAAGTAGGGGCAGATGTAATTTTTACATCCGCGCCCTCGTGGTAGTACCGCTCTTCATGTGCGGTACTGCCGTCTTGGGAGTTTTTGAGTCCTCCTCGTGAGTAGGTGCGGAAGTAATTTTTACGTCCGTGCCTTCTCCGCGCCTAGTGTTACTGCCTTACGGTAGTACCGTAGAAGCGTAGCGGTAGTACCGCTCCGCGGTTCTATCGCTCGTTGCCTGCTGCAATGAGACCTTCATCGGCGAGCTGCACATGCGGTAGTACCGCAACCTGCGTGCAGTAGTACCTTGACCAACAGCGGTAGTACCGTCAGCTCCCTATGATGTACCCGCGTCGTCTTGAGCTGAGTGAGGGGATAACGGTTGGATTTTCTCCCCTCCTATAAAAGGGGGTCTTCTTCCCCATTGGGACTTTATCCTTTGAGCTCGTTCTTGCCCCATTGTTGACCTTCTCCGAGCTTGCTAACTCTCAATCCCTCCATGGATTCTTGCTAGTTTTGAGGGAAAAGAGAGAGAGATCTAGATCACGTTTCCACCAATCACTTTCTCCTCTTAGTGAGGGGAACCCCTTGGATCTAGATCTTGGAGTTCTTCGTGTTCTTCTTTCGTTCTTCCTCTCATTTTCCTCCCTAGCATTAGTTGCTTTGGTGGGATTTGGGAGAGAAGGACTTGGGCACTCCGTGTGCCCTTGCCGTTGCATTTGGTGCATAGGTTCGAGTTCTCCACACGATCGTGGAAGTTACAAGTTGAAAGCTTATTACTCTTGGGTGCTTGGTGCCCTTGAGCTTGTTTATCTTGGGTGCTTGGGCCCCTAGTCGGTTGGTGGTGTTGGAGCTCAATCATTGTGGTGTAAAGCTCCGGACAAGCGTCGGGTCTCAATTAGGTTGTGGAGATTGCCTGAGCAATTTGACGGCACAGTGACCGCCCCAAGGGTTGCCAAAGTGTCAGGGTTCGGTGACCGCCCCAAGGGTCGCCATTTATGCAGGTTAGGTGACCGCCCTCAAGGGTCCCTTAGTGGAATCACGACATCTTGCATTGTCTTGGGCGTGAGGAGATTCTGATGGCCCTAGTGGCTTCTTGGGGAGCATTGTGCCTCCACACCGCTCCAAACGGAGATTAGCATCCGCAAGGGTGTGAACTTCGGGATACATCATCGTCTCCGCGTGCCTCGGTTATCTCTTACCCGAGCCCTTTACTTATGCACTTTACTTTGTGATAGCCATATTGTTCTTTGTCATATATCTTGCTCTCACATAGTTGTTTATCTTGCTTAGCATAAGTTATTGGTGCACATAGGTGAGCCTAGTTGCTTTAGGTTTTGTGCTTGACAAATTAACCGTTAGGTTTATTCCGCATTTGTTCAAGCCTAAACCGTAATTATTTTAAAACGCCTATTCACCCCCCCTCTAGGCGACATCCACGATCTTTCATGCGGCCTCTACGAGCCGCTCCTTCTCCACGGCTTCGGCCTCCGTCTGCGCCAGCTTCCTCGCGCGGACGCTGTAGCCTTGTCCGCCTCCGCCTTCGCCAGACGGTCGGCCTCTTCCTCCCGCGCCTCCCGCGCGTTCCGCTCCCTCGCCTCCCGGAGGTCGGCGGCCAGGTCCATTCATCGGCTGGTGGAGGAGGTCTCCGCCGACCTGATAATCGAGGCGGCGCCCGACTTCTCGAGGGTGAGCGGGGCCCTGAGATAGGAAGACAAGACAAAAAGTTTTTAGGCCAGATCGGCAAAGAGGTGGAAACATGAGAAGGATACTTACGCTGACGCCATGACTGGCACCTTCGGCTGCCTCTGGTACTTGGCCACCTTGGTCGCGGCTTCTTTCCGCCTGGTCACCGCGGCCGGGTTCTTGGGCTTCTTCGGCATGCTGCCAAACAGGGCAGCGCCTTGCTTCCGTTTGTGCTTACCTCCACGGGCGGGCGGCCCAGTAGAGGGGCCTGCGCCGGTGTTGGCAGTGCTCCGGGCGGGGCGCGGCTCGTCTTCGTTGTCAGGCCAGGTCTCCATGCTGCCGCTCTCCACGGAGCCGCCTGCTCTGTCGCTGCCGCCTGCTGCATCGTCCACCAAGGCGGCCGTCCCCAAGTCGGGGTCGTCCACATCACTCACTGCCCTGTCCGGCAGGTAGTCACCACCCGGCCCCACGATGGCGGCCGTCGCCTCGGACATATAAATCTGCGCTCTAGAAGGGAGTCACATCACGACAAGAACAAGACTGAAAGACATAGCTAGAAGGAGAAA
The DNA here is from genome assembly GCA_021437245.1 of Aegilops speltoides. Lineage (NCBI taxonomy): Eukaryota > Viridiplantae > Streptophyta > Magnoliopsida > Poales > Poaceae > Aegilops > Aegilops speltoides. The sequence goes on from CM038142.1 coordinate 388,846,847, forward strand.
ATCAAGGGACTTACGGTAGGTGGCGGTTCGTCGCGGGAATACGGCCGCTTCCCGAACCGCCAGTCTCCCTCCGACACCTTGAGGTCGAAGATCTCGTTCACCATCCTCGCGACCTCAGCAATCAGCATCTCCCTCGTGCACAACCTGCTCGAGTTGCGGTGCCTGCTTATCCGATAGATCAGATGAGGGCAGCCTTGGAGCAGGAGGACCCGGCACTCGACGAAGGCGATGAGGAGGTCAGAGGCCACGAGGCCCTCCGACTCTTGGAGCACCCGGAGTCGGCCGATGGCGGCTGCCGCGTCCGCCGACACCGGCTTTGGCTTGTAGCCCCAGTTGGGCCGAAGACCGGTAGGGGGGCCGGCCTCATAGGCTGGTAGGTTGATGAAGTCGACAGCCGGATCGACATTCTCAACATAAAAATAAGACTGCTGCCACAGTTTTACTGACTGTGACAGCTTGATGACGGGGAAGGCGTTCCTTTTCGCCGGCCGGCGCACGGCGACGAATCTGCCACACTCGGCTGCCGTGTCCTTGGCGGAGGTTCCTAGCTTCCCATAGAAGAATGCTCCCCACAGTTCAAGTGTGGGGAGGATGCCGATGTAGCCCTCGCACGCCGTGACGAAGGCGGAGAGCAGGGTCTCGGTGTTGGGCGTCAGATGATGCGGTTGGAGATGGTTGAAGTCGAGGAACGAGCGGAGGAAGCCGCTCACCGGAAGGCCGAAGCCACGGAGGAAGTGCGAGCGGAAGACGACCCGCTCGTTCCCCTTCGGCACCGGCGAAATCTCCTCCGCCGATGGAACCCGCGCCTTGAGAAACGCCGCGTTGGGCATCCGGCGCGTGTCTTCGAAGAAGGAGATGAGGTCTTCGATCACCGTAGATCCGTCCCAGTTGCCGCCCTTCTCGCGCGCCATGGCCTCAGGTGGGGCCGCGAAGGGAGGAGGAGCGCGTCGTCGGCGAACGGCGGCAGCGCCACGGCAAGCACGGAGCGGCGATAGCAGCAATGGCAGAGAGAGCAGGAGGAGGAAGAGAGTGTGAGAGGGGGCGCGCGTGCTTCATCGCACCCCTCCCTCCCCCTACTTATAGCCCTCGGGCTATGAAGCCGAGGGGGCGGGGCGTGGATCGTGGGATTAACTGCGCCCACGAGCCCACGACCCACCGATTACCGCGCAAACTTACTGCGCCTTGAAAGCTCATGGGAATCGCAACCGCCCACCTCGGCACAGCGGATCCGCCCGTGTGCCGAGGCCCGGTAGTGGCGGGCCCGGCCCACTATCACGTCCCATCGGGAGCGTGGGGTGGCAGGCTGGCCGGGCTGGCGTGCGCCGCGTGGCGTGCCTATGGAGGGCGGCGTCCCCGGGAAGCTAAACAGGCACACCACCTGTTTTCCCGCCTTGGAGTTCGAAATCGGCCGACGATCCCGCCTTGTCAAAGCTGACTCCAGCAGTCGGCGCACCGCAAGGCGGATCGAACATTCTCCCGGAGCTCGGTGAGGGGGGAAACCGCTGAGACTTCACGGCCCCTCGACCGCAATGCCTCACCGGCTTCGGGGACTACTGTCGGAGTAATGGGCCACGGGTAGCCTCACCCGAGTCCTTGAACATATCAAAACTTTGGGCCGGCTTCGCCCCGTTGTGTCCCAAGCTGAAGCTCCGTGCTCCGGGAGCCACCTGGCTCAACGGCCGGCCACCAGAGGACGGCCAACCACCAGCAGACGGCCCCAGGAGCGGTCGGCTCCAGTCAGCCAGCCTCTAGAGAGAATGGCATCGTGCAGGCGGCCACCTGGCGCCCTCAGAGTCTGTGCCCCCATCAAGAGGATGAGATAGAGCGTGGCTACAGTGAAGCCCCTCGCCCCCGAATCTCGGGCTTGACGTGGCCACAGTACCCCGTACAGGCGGAGATCTCCGTACGACGTGGTACTGTTGCCACTTCCCTGATGACCCACAAGTATAGGGGATCTATCGTAGTCCTTTCGATAAGTAAGAGTGCCGAATCCAACGAGGAGCAGAAGGAAATGATAAGCGGTTTTCAGCAAGGTATTCTCTGCAAGTACTGAAATAAGTGGTAACAGATAGTTTTGTGATAAGATAAATTGTAACGAGCAACAAGTAACAAAAGTAAATAAAGTGCAGCAAGGTGGCCCAATCCTTTTTGTAGCAAAGGACAAGCCTTGACAAACTCTTATAATAGGAAAAGCGCTCCCAAGGACACATGGGAATATTGTCAAGCTAGTTTTCATCACGCTCATATGATTCATGTTCGGTACCTTGATAATTTGATATGTGGGTGGACCGGTGCTTGGGTGCTGTTCTTACTTGAACAAGCATCCCACTATGATTAACCTCTATTGGAAGCATCCGCAACTACAACAAAAGTATTAAGGTAAACCTAACCATAGCATGAAACATATGGATCCAAATCGGCTCCTTACGAAGCAACGCATAAACTAGGGTTTAAGCTACTGTCACTCTAGCAACCCATCATCTACTTATTACTTCCCAATGCCTTCCTCTAGGCCCAAATAATGGTGAAGTGTTATGTAGTCAATGTTCACATAACACCACTAGAGGCTAGACAACATACATCTTATCAAAATATCGAACGAATACCAAATTCACATGACTACTAATAGCAAGACTTCTCCTTTGTCCTCAGGAACAAACGTAACTACTCATGAAGCATATTCATGTTCATAATCAGAGGGGTAATAATATGCATAAAGGATCTGAACATATGATCTTCCACCAAATAAACCAACTAGCATAAACTACAAGGAGTAATCAACACTACTAGCACCCTACTAGCACCAATCCCGGACTTGGAGACAAGAATTGGATACAAGAGATGACCTAGGGTTTGGAGATGAGATGGTGCTGGTGAAGATGTTGATGGAGATTGCCCTCTCCCGATGAGAGGAGCGTTGGTGATGACGATGGTGATGATTTCCCCCTTCCGGAGGGAAGTGTCCCCGGCAGAACAGCTCTGCCGGAGCCCTAGATTGGTTCCGCCAAGGTTCCGCCTCGTGGCGGCGGAGTCTCGTCCCGAAAGGTTGCCCTCTATTTTTTTCTCATCGATAGACTTCATATAGGAGAAGATGGGCGTCGGAGAGCCACCAGGGGGCCCACGAGGTAGGGGGCGCGCCCCAGAGGGGGAGGGCGCCCCCACCCTCGTGAGCAGGGTGTGGGCCCCCTGGCCTTCATCTTTGGCGACAATTTTTCTTTATTTATTTTAAGATATTCCGTGGAGTTTCAGGACTTTTGGAGTTGCGCAGAATAGGTCTCGAATATTTGCTCCTTTTCCAGCCCAGAATTCCAGCTGCCGGCATTCTCCCTCTTCATGTAAACCTTGTAAAATAAGAGAGAATAGCCATAAGTATTGTGACATAACGTGAAATAACAACCCATAATGCAATAAATATTGATATAAAAGCATGATGCAAAATGGACGTATCAACTCCCCCAAGCTTAGACCTCGCTTGTCGTCAAGCGAAAAGCCGATAACAATAAATATGTCCTCTTGTTTAGAGGTAGAGGCATCGATAAAAATAAAATACGGGCATGAAGGCATCATGATTATTTCCATAACAACAATATATAGATTTTGTCATATGATTACTTATGTTCAAGTGATGATCTTTTCACAATGCAAAAGTATGAATCAGAAACCTTATTGAGCACCAACAAATTATAACCTCAGTCATTGAAGCAATTGCAATTTATCATAACATCGGAAAGAGTCTATGTCAGAGCTTAAAAGCAAGTCCACATACTCAACTATCACTTAGTCCTTCATAATTGCTAACACTAACGCAATACTTGTGGTTACAGAGTTCTAATCGGACACAGAGAAAGATAGGGGCTTATAGTTTTGCCCCACAACCTTTTACCTCAAGGGTAATGTCAACAATAATAATTCATCCTCCCCTACATCCAATTGGATATATATATCATGTTCTTTCCAACATCTTTGCTTGCCAAAGGATAAAATGAAAAGGAAAGGTGAAGATCACCGTGACTCTTGCATAAGGTAGAGGATAATAATAAAAGATAGGCCCTTCGCAGAGGGAAGCAGAGGTTGTCATGCGCGTTTAGGGTTGATGCACAAAATCTTAATGCAAAAGAACGTCACTTTATATTGCCCCTTGTATGTGGACCTTTATTATGCAGTCCGTCGCTTTTATTACTTCCACAACAAGTTCGTACAAAGCTTATTTTCTCTGCACTAATAAGTCATGCATATTTAGAGAGCAATTTTTATTGCTCGCACGGATGACAACTTACTTGAAGGATCTTACTCAATCCATAGGTAGATATGGTGGACTCTCATGGCTGAACTGGTTTAAGGGTATTTGGAAGCACAAGTAGTATTTCTACTTGGTGCTGAGAATTTGGCTAGCATGAGGGGGAAAGGCAAGCTCAACACGTTAGAGGATCCATGACAACATACTTTATCTCAGATGTAAGAAAACATAACTCATTATGTTGTCTTCTTTGTCCAACCTCAACTCTTTAGCATGTCATATTTTAATGAGTGCTCCCAATCATAAAAGATGTCAATGATAATATATCTATATGTGAAACCTCTCTTTCCTTATTACTTCCTATTAATTGCAACAATGACCAAAGCTATATTTGCCAACTCCCAACAACTGTTAATCATCATACTCTTTCTATGTGAAGTCATTACTTTCAATAAGATCAATATGAACTCTTTGATTCTTTTTGTTCTTTTTCTTCTTTCTATTTACCCAAGATCATGGCAAAATAATCAAGCCATTGACTCAACACTAATCTTTATTATATAAAGCTCACGGACTCGATTACAAAGAGGGATCATAAAGCAAAACTCGAAACTAGATCATGCCATGACTTTATTCTACTAAATCAAGATACTACTAAAAGGATCGAACTAAGAAAAACGGTAAAGATAGGAGTTGTGATGGTGATACGATACCAGGGCACCTCCCCCAAGCTTGGCAGTTGCCAAGGGGAGTGCCCATACCATGTGATTATGTCTCCTTCTTTGTTGTTGGTGTAATATTCTTGGCGACGATTCCCCTCAAGATACGGTTCTCCTCCTCGAGCTTATTGACTTGCTGCTTGAGGTCCATTATTTCCTTGCGAAGCTTTCCTGTAACAGCTAAAGCTCCTTGCACCCAAGGGTGTTGCATAGCTGCGGGAGAACAAGAGACACTCCTCCTCATATTTTCATAGGAAAGAAATCTAACATTGGAAGGGATAACTGAGTTTGGAATAGCTGAGCTCTGTAGTTCCCCCATCGTAAACCCAGCTCGGAGCCGAGAGGTGACTTCTTGATCTTCCATGGCATCTACCCTCATCAGGTCAGCCTCCATCTCTTCCTCCATTGCTAGCCCAAAGTGGTCAGCGTCGCTATTTGCCCTTGGTTCCGGTGCCGGGTTAGATACCCTGCTCTCTCCGACTGACTCTTGAGAAGACATCTTGCTCTAATCTGCAGAAGCAACAGCTCGAAACAAAAACATAGGATATTTACGTGATACGGGAGTCAAAACCTTCGGGAGAATATATAATGAATTTTTACCAACCAAAATATGTATCGTGCAAGAAAATAGAGTCCGGAGGGCACATGAGGTGCTCACGAGGTAGGGGGGCGCGCCCAGGGGGGTAGGGCGCGTCCACCACCCTCCTGGGGCCCTCGTGTCCTTGCCGGACTGCCACTTATTTTTCTATTTTTCTAAATATTCCAAAATAGAGAAATATTGCCTTAAAAATTGTTTTGAAGTCAGTTTACTTACCATACCACATACCTATTCCTTTTCGGAGTCTGGAACGGTCTGGAAAGTGTCCCTTATGTATACCTCCGGGGTTATGGTTTCAATAATATTGGTTTCAACATTTATAGGATTACCTGAGATATAGTGTTTGATCCTTTGACTGTTTACCACCTTCGGATTTGTGCCTTCAAAGTTGTTGATTTTTATGGCACCGGAACGATAGACCTCCTCGATAACGTAGGGACCTTCCCATTTAGAGAGAAGTTTTCCTGCAAAAAATCTTAAATGAGAGTTGTATAGCAATACATAATCACCTAAATTAAACTCACGCTTTTGTATCCTTTTGTCATGCCATCTTTAACCTTTTTCTTTAAACAACTTGGCATTTTCATAAGCTTGGGTTCTCCATTCATCAAGTGAGCTAATATCAAATAACCTCTTCTCATCGGCAAGTTTGAAATCATAGTTGAGCTCTTTAATAGCCCAATATGCCTTCTATTCTAGTTCGAGAGGTAAGTGACATGCTTTTCCGTAAACCATTTTATACGGAGACATACCCATAGGATTCTTATATGCAGTTCTATAGGCCCATAATGCGTCATCCAGTTTCTTGGACCAATTCTTTCTAGACCTATTAACAGTCTTTTGCAAAATTAATTTGAGCTCTCTATTGCTCAATTCTACTTGACCACTAGACTGCGGGTGCTATGGAGATGCAATTCTATGATCAACGTCATATTTAGCAAGCATTTTACGGAAAGCACCATGAATAAAGTGTGAACCACCATCAGGCATTAGATATCTAGGGACTCCAAACCTCGGGAAAATAATTTCTTTAAGCATTTTAATAGAAGTGTTATGATCAGCACTACTAGTTGGGATAGCTTCTACCCACTTAGTAACGTAATCAACAGCAACTAAAATATGTGTATATCCATTAGAGGCAAGAAAAGGTCCCATATAATCAAAGCCCCAAACATCAAATGGTTCAATAACAAGTGAATAATTCATAGGCATTTCTTGGCGTCTACTAATATTAGCAATTCTTTGACATTCATCGCAAGGCAAAACAAACTTACGGGCATCCTTGAAGAGAGTGGGCCAATAAAAACCGGATTTCAATACCTTATGTGGAGTTCTATCTCCAGCGTGGTGTCCTCCATAAGCTTCGGAGTGACACTTGCGTAGGATCTGTTCCTGTTCATGCTCAGGTATACAACGTCTAATAACACCATCTACTCCTTCTTTATAAAGATGTGGGTCATCCCAAAAGTAATGTCGCAAATCATAGAAAACCTTTTTCTTTTGTTGGTATGTGAAGCTAGGTGGTATAAATTTAGCAACAATATAATTAGCATAATAAGCATACCATGGAGTGCTACGAGAAGTGCTTATGACATTTAATTGTTCATCAAGAAAGCTATCATCAATAGGTAGTGGGTCATCAAGAACATTCTCTAACCTAGATAAGTTATCTGCAACGGGGTTCTCAGCTCCTTTTCTATCAACAATTTGCAAATCAAATTGTTGCAGCAAGAGAACCCATCTAATAAGTCTAGGTTTTGCATCTTTCTTTTCCATAAGATATTTAATAGCAGCATGATCAGTGTGAATAGTTACTTTAGAATCAACAATATATGGTCTGAATTTATCACAAGCAAATACAACTGCTAAAAGTACCTTTTCGGTAGTAGCATAATTTCTTTGAGCATTGTCTAGAGTCTTACTAGCATAATGGATAACATTTAATTTCTTATCAACACTTTGCCCTAGAACAACACCTATAGCATAATCACTAGCATCACACATAATTTCAAAGGGTAAATTCCAATCAGGTGGCTGAACAACAGGTGCAGAGACTAATGCTTTCTTAAGTATTTCAAATGCTTCTACACAATCATCATCAAAGACAAATGGTACATCTTTTTGTAGTAAATTAGTCAGAGGCCGAGAAATTTTTGAGAAGTCCTTAATGAACCTCCTATGACATCCGGCATGACCAAGGAAACTTCTTATACCTTTGATGTCCTTGGGACATGGCATCTTTTCAATAACATCAACCTTGGCTTTATCAACTTCAATACCTCTTTCAGAAACTTTGTGCCCCAAGACATACCTTCATTAACCATAAAGTGGCACTTTCCCAACTCAAGATAAGATTAGTTTCTTCACATCTCTGCAAAACTCGATCAAGATTGCTCAAGCAATCTTCAAAAGAGGAACCATAGACGAAAAAATCGTCCATGAAAACCTCACAATTTTTTTCACAAAAATCAGAGAATATAGCCATCATGCATCTTTGAAAGGTAGCAGGTGCATTACATAAACCGAAAGGCATACATCTATAAGCAAAAGTACCAAAAGGGCATGTAAAAGTAGTCTTTGATCGATCTCTAGCCGACACAGGTATTTGAGAGAAACCAGAATAACCATCTAGAAAGCAATAATGTGTATGTTTGCATTATCTTTCTAGCATTTGATCAATAAAAGGTAAGGGGTAATGATCTTTCTTAGTAGCCTTATTTAATTTGCGGAAATCAATTACCATCCTATAACCTGTGATAATTCTTTGCGGAATCAATTCATCTTTATCATTAGGGACAATAGTAATACCTCCCTTCTTAGGGACACAATGGACAGGACTTACCCACTGACTATCAGCAACGGGATAAATTATACCTGCCTCCAGAAGCTTGAGTATTTCTTTTCTTACCACTTCTTTCATGTTAGGATTCAAACATTGTTGAGGATCACGAACTGGTTTGGCATCCGCTTCCAAATTTATTTTATGTTGACATAGAGTGGGACTGATGCCCTTAAGATCATCAAGAGTATATCCAATAGCGGCACGGTGCTTCTTCAGAGTTTTCAATAATCTTTCTTCTTCGTGCTCTGAAAGGTTAGCACTAATAATGACAGGATATATTTTATTTTCATCAAGATAAGCATATTTAAGATTATCAGGCAACGGTTTAAGCTCAAGCACGGGATCACCCTTGGGTGGAGGAGGATCCCATAGGATTTCAACAGGCCAATTGTGTCGGTGTACTAGAGTAGGGTACACTAGTATCCCGAACTTGTGCCTGAGGCGATCGCGGCGCCCAGCGGCAAGGCTTGCGGGTGCCGCCAAGGTCCTCCGTGGTTCCTTTGGAGCCATTCAAGAACAAAGTGTTCAAGCCGGAAGACAAGGCCCGGCAAGAGGAGCTTGCCGGGAAGGACAAGGCCCCGGCAAGAGGAGCTTGCCAGGAAGGCCGACAAAGGCGTTTCAAGGAACTTGCCGCGACGCGCCGCGCGTCCCGGCAAGGCCCGGTGAGCAACAAGCTTCCGGACGCGACAAGACAACGGCCGCGGCAAGGCGCTTGCCGCGGCAAAGCCACCACTTTGTGCCCACGCTCTAGCGCATCCGTCGACGTGTCGCCACGGGACCGTTCCAGGCGCACGTGGCGAGAGGCTGTGCAGCCAAGCGGTGCAAGGTGGCGAGCGGAGATGACAAGATAGCCATCGTGGCAAGCGGTGGCGCCCTAACAGTCACTTTTTTGCACTGTTTGGGCGACACAGACGGGCATTTAATGCCTTTGTCCCCTGCCGTCAGGGTTAGGTATGATACACTGTGCAAGTAGGTGTACCAACCACAGTTCTTTTACATTTTTACCCTCGCCTACGTTGCCACCTGTCGGTGACCCCTTGAGCATATAAAAGGAGGCCCATGCGCAACGTAGAGGGGGGTTTGACTCATTTGAAACCAGAAACACTCACGCTCTCAAGCAAGAACACAATACAACCACAAAGCAGCAGTAGGAGTATTATCTCTCCGGAGAGCTCCGAAGCTGGGTAAAAACGCTCGTGTGCTTCGCCTCGATGCGCTCTTCGTGCGATCTCCGCCCCCCTCCAAACCGTAAGGGGTTTCGATCCCATAGGTGTTTGTTCCCACGACATCTTTGGCGCGCCAGGTAGGGGGCGTCGAGGTTGTGTGAACCCGATCCGGCGTTCACGCGAGCTAAATCTTCATCTTCCTCATCATCTTCATCGACATGCCACCGAAGAAGAAGGCTTCGGAGGTGGCTGCTCCGTCCACGTTGATCCCACCGCCACCGGAGCAAACGGGTGGTGGGATAGACGCCGGCGGAGGAACGGGCGCCGACGAGGGAGCTCACGCTACCGCCAGGTCCAAGGACAAGGCCGCGCAAACCTGGGCGTCCGTACATGCACCGCGCCCGTCTCAGGAGGTGCGGGGCCAACATCGTCATCGTACTCGTGGTACCATATGCTCGTTGGACCAAAATTGAGCTGGTGGATCTCAGGGTGCTCAAGACCAGCATGCACGCCAACCTGCTGGCACGAGCAAGACACGGTCGCCTGGACGGGATCCTGCTCCTTCTAACATAGTTAGAAGTCCGAGCATATCCCGCTCCTCGCACCGTTCACCACCGCTACCGAAGACTCCAGAAGAAGCGTTGGCCCGAGCCCAACTGCTCCTGGATTACCCTCCAACGGCGGAGAAGATCGACGATTGGAGGGCCACCATTCAGAGCCTCATCGGCTTTGCCAGCGGCGACACTCCACGGCAACCGAATGCGCCGCGGCCGCGGCAGATTGCGGATGCGAGCGATGGCGACAAGACCGTGGGGTGCAACCACCGTGCACTCTCCACCCGAAGGCCAAGATCGCCGACTTCGCGGGTCAACCTCGACATCGACTCCACAGCGTCATCAGATCCACGAGCTCGTCGCGATCGGCGCCAAGTTCTTCAAACGACAGCAAGAAAGGCGCTTCGTAGTCGCATCGGCGTCGAAGAAAGCGCGCGTCGGTCGAGACCAGCGCCTTTGGGCCCACTGTCGACATGCATGCGCCGAAGAACGAGCGACTTGCCGTACGGTAGGTTGCCCTGCGTTCACTCGTGAGCTGCGGCAAGTCGATGGCGGTACAAAAAACTTCAAGCGGATGTACGAAGAAATGCGATGGCAGGTTGCATCCGTCGGAGTTCCTTAGCATTTACACCATCGCGGTGCAAGCTACCGGGGGGCGCGACGACAAGATCCTTGCCAACTACTTCCCACTGGTGCTCAAGCCCAATGTCGAGATCTGGCTCATGCACTTGCGGACAACTCCATATCCTCTTGGCGGATCTGTGCCATCGGTTTGTCGGCGCCTTCTGGTGACCACAAGCCTCACGGCCAGGAGAGCGATCTGCATCTGCTCGCCCAGAAGGAAGGAGAGCCCCTGCACAAGTACATTCAGAGATTCAGCCAGGTGCAACGCAACATCCCACATGTCCACCCTGCCGCGGTCATCAACGCGTTCCATCAGAACATGCAAAACCGTAGGATGCGGGAGGAAATGGCGATGTGCAAGATCGAAGACGTCGATGAGCTATCATACTGGCCAACAAGTGTGCGTCTTTGAGGAGGAGAAACTCCGGGAGAGAACACAGGAGCAGGAGGATCTGACAGCGAAGATGCTGCCTCGGCAAGGAAAAACCGGCGGTGGAACAACATGAAGAAAAAGGGAAAAGATGTGCTAGTCGTTGAGCAGTCCGGCAACGGAGGTGGCGCCAAGGAAGCCGAACCTGTGGCGGCCGCCGACAAGCAAGGCGGCTTCGACAAGCAGTATTGCAAGATCCACCATACCAAGGGCCATGATCTTCAGAGCTGCAAAAAGGTCGAGCAGCTTGTCGAGCAGCAGAAAGCTGAGTACGAGCGACGCGACAAAGAGAAGGCCCAAGAAGGTACTGGAGGATCCGGCAAGAAGCGTCTGGCGGGGAGGGCGCTTGCAAAAGCCAAGCAGCGGCAAGGAGACAGACTTCCCGCGGCGCGACAAGGATGAAGATGAAGACAATGATGAAGAGATGGATGAAGATGAGGCCGGCGGCGGGAGTTTGAAAGCCACGAGAGGTCCTATCGTTGGCGGCGGTGCTTCTCGCATACCGCACCGCCAGCTCAAGCGATGGGTGCGGGAAGTTAATGGAGCGAGAACCACCGGTTGAGTCACGCAAGCCTCTGAAATGGTCAAGACGCCTATCATCTTTGATATTGAGGACCACCACGATCGCATAATCTGCGGTCGGTGCTTGCCGATGTTGGTTTCACCAACTATTCGCAACCTCAAAGTCACAAAGATGCTAGTGGACGGCGGGGCCGGCTTGAATCTGATCTCCTCCGCGGTACTCCAGAAACTCGGATCCCGACAATGAGCTTGAGGAGACCGGCACATTCCAAGGAATTAACCCGGGAAGGAGCAAGCCGAAGGGGAAGATCACGTTGCCGGTAACATTTGGCAGCGAATTGAATTTCAGGACTGAGAGGGTCACTTTTGACGTCGTTGATTTCCCATTACCCTACGATGGGATACTTGGCCGTCTAGCACTCGCCAGATTCATGGCCGCCTCTCACTACGCATACAACGTGTTGAAGATGCCGGGTCCGATAAGTGTCATCTCTGTCCCTGGCGACAAGAAAGATGCTCTTATCTGTACCGACAAGATCTACTGGGAAGCGGCAGAACTGCAGCAGATCGCTAGCCACTTCTTCTTGAAGCTCCCAAGGGAAGAAGAAGACCAAGTCGGCAAGAGCTCGATGCCCACTCGGCAAGCGCACCTCTTGGTCTTTGCGCTACCGTCGAGGGCGCACCATCGAGCTCCACCGCAAGTGTAAGAAGGCGAAGGCAGCTCCGCGAGAGACCAAGAAGGTGTCGCCAAGGAGGGCGGCACTGGTGGTACCTTCACCATCGATGCCACGCTTGACCCTAAATAGGAAGCGGCTCGTTGCTCTGCGGGCGAATGTCGATGTGTTTGCATGGCAACCGTCGACATCCCGGTGTTCCCGAAAGTAATTGAGCACCATCTTGCCGTCTGTCCTCCTCACGCGCCCGTCAAGGAGAAAGTCGGGAAACAAGCGGTGGGCGCCAAGAATTCATTGCGAAGAGATCAAGAAGTTGGAAGCGGCAGGCCTTGTCGGTGCTCCATCCTCGTGGTTGGCCAATCACAGTAGTCGTGCGCAAGGCAAACGGGAAATGGAGGCTTTGTATCGACTTTACTAATGTTAATAAAGCTTGTCCCAAAGACCCATTTCCCTTGCCGCGCATTGACCAGATTGTTGACTCCACGGCCGGATGTGATTTGCTTTCATTTCTTGATGCATATTCAGGATATCATCAGATCTTCATGGCAGAAGAGGATGAAGAGAAGACCGCATTCATTACCCCATGTGGCACATACTGTTTCGTACGGATGCCTTTCGGATTAAAAATGCAGGTTCAACATTTGCCAGAGTAGTCAATCACGCTTTTGAGCCACAAATACACATAAATGTGGAAGCTACATGGATGACATAGTGGTCAAGAGCAAGGATAAAGCAACTCTGATTCAAGATTTAGATGAAACTTTTACAAATCTGCGCAAGATCAACCTCAAGCTCAACCCGAGAAGTGTGTGTTTGGAGTCCCCTCGGCAAGCTTCTCGGGTTCTTTCATCTCGGCGGGAATTGAAGCCAATCCCGACAAGATCAAGGCCATTGAGCAGATTGAAGCACCAAAGCGCGTCAGCGATATCTGGCTTGCGGCGGCTGCGTAGCTGCTCTCGGCGAGTTTATCTCTAAGTCTGCTGGCGCACCACTGCCATTTTCAAAATATTGAAAAAGGCAGGTCAATGAAATGGACTCGAGCGGAGGCTGCGGCTGCAGACTTGAAGAGATACCTGTCCTCCACTCCAATACTTGTCGCACCTAAGCCACAAGAGAAGTTGCTGTTGTATCTAGTGGCAACCAATCAAGTGGTTAGTGCTGCGTTAGTAGCGGAGAGGGAGGCGGATGATGAGCCAGCAACCACGGCAAGTGCGTCCAGCGACAAGCAGGGGGCTTCCTCGACAAGCTCTAGTCCCGACAAGGATGGATCTGCGTAGACATAGGAGGAGAAACAGAAGAAAATGGTGCAGCGCCCAGTTTACTTTGTCAGTTCCCTTCTGCAGGGAGCTAGGTCAAGGTACTCTGGTGTGAAGAAATTGCTTTTCGGCCTTCTCATGGCCTCGAGAAAGCTGCGCCATTACATCCAAGCACATGAGATCACAGTTGTCACTCGTTTTCCGGCGAAGAGGATCTGCAGAATCCGAAGCAACAGGCGGGATTGTCGAGTGGGCCTTTGGGCTGTCAAGCTTTGGCCTTAAGTTTGAGAGCACTTCAACTATCGAGCCGGGCATTGGCAGAATTCATAGCGAGTGGGCGCCAACACTAGATGAAGAAATTCGAAGCGAGCATCCCCATCAAGGAAGCGAGCAAAGAGTGGCTGATGTACTTTGATGGTGCCTTCTCGCTGCAAAGGCGCCCGGTCTTGGGCGTGCTACTTGTCGCCCCCACCGGAGAGCACCTCAAATCGTAGTCGGATGCACTTTCCCAAGGAGCAAGCAACAAACAATACTGCAGAGTATGAAGGTTTGCTTGTCGGACTCAGGATAGCAGCAGATCTTGGGATCAAGAAGCTCATTGTCAGGGGTGACTCGCAGCTTGTCGTCCGCCAAGTGAACAAAGATTATCAAAGTCCGTTGATGGAAGCTTACATTGACGAAGTGAGAAGGTTAGAAGAACACTTTGGCGGCCTACGGATGGAACATGTTCGAGAGCTCGAGCGACATTGCGGATGGCTGTCAAAGTCGCCCGCACTTAAGTTACACAATGGAACCAGGAATCTTTGTGCTCAAACCGACTCAACCATCGTAACACCATCAAGCTGGGCCGAGCAAAAGAGGAAGTTGATTTCGGTGACTACTTTCGGCGAGCTCCACAAGCCGCCGCCAAGAAGGTCCCCAAGATCAACACCAAGAGTGTTGAGGAGCGATCTGCCGACAAGCCCTAGGGTTTGTTCCGTTGAAGCGAGCGCTCCCGACAAGTTTTGCTCGGCAAGCTTGCGGGAACATCAAGCTCGGCTGAGGCGCAGTTCTCGCCGTAAAGCGGATGTTCCGCAGCAACATACGTGCCTTTAGTCCTTGTTGTCGAGCATAAGCTCCGGCATGGGCACAACATATTGTCCTTTTCCTTGAGCGGAGAACTTCCGAAGAGCAAGAAGAAGCGAGAGAGTATCCGGCAATCAAGTATGTACCGGTTTATCGACAACACCTTTGTAAAGAAGAAGATTCAACGGTGTGAAATTGAAGTGTATTCCCGGGAAGGCAGACGAAGCTGTTGGCGGAGATACATGGAGGCATATGTAGTCACCACATTGGTGCAAGAGCACTTGCCGGCAAAGCTTTTCGGCAAGGTTTCTTTTGGTGACAGCCCTCGAGGATGCTGGCCTGCGAGTAACCAAGTGTGAAGCGTGCGGTTCCATTCAGCAGATACACCAGCTAGCTCAAGCTCTCCGGACAATCCCTTTATCCTGGCCATTTTTGGTGCAGGGGCTCGACATCCTCGGCCCCTTTCCCGAGCTGTCGGGGCTTTGAGTACTTATGCGTTGCAATCAACAAGTTCACAAAGTGGCGGAAGTGGAAGCGATGAGGAAGGTGACAACCGATCGGCGATCAAGTTCATTGTTTGCCGTTTTGGGGTCCCTAACGGGATCATCACCGACAATGGCACGCAATTCCTGAGCCGCACCTTCGTGCGATCGTCCAAGATCTTGGCGACAAGGTGCGCTTAACTTCGTTGCTCACCTGAGAAGCAACGGTCAAGCGGAGAGGGCAAACGCTGAAGTGCTGCGCGGGCTCAAGACCAGGACTTTTGACAGGCTGCACAAGTGCGGAAAGAACTAGATTGAGGAATTGCCGGTGGTTCTTTGGTCGATCAGGACAGCGCCAAATCGAGCCACTGGCCGGACACCTTTTGCTCTAGTCTATGGAGCAGAGGCAGTTCTCCCCATGGAACTCGTATACGGATCGCCTCGAGTGCTCGCTTATGATGAGCTTGAGCAAGAGCAGCTGCGACAAGATGACGCGCTGCTCCTTGAGGAGGATCGTCTTCAAGCTGCCGTACGAGTTGCTCGATACCAGCAAGCTTTGCGCTGCTATCATAGCCGCAAAGTTAATGCCAGAAGTCTCGAGGAAGGCGACCTTGTTCTTCGGTGCGTTCAGTCCGCCAAGAATTCCAACAAGTTGACGCCGAAGTGGGAAGGCCCTTACCGGGTGAAACGAGTCACTAGGCCTGGTGCTGTCCGCCTTGAGACCGAAGATGGCTTTCCGGTGAGCAACTCCTGGAACATTGAGCATCTTCATAAATTTTACCCGTAAGGCGCGGTTGCGGAACTGTTCAAGCAACCACCTTTATCTGATCTTGCATTGTTGCATGTAATCCTTTGTACAAAACGGTATGAGACCCCATGCATAAATAAAGCTCATATGCTCCACACATCTTGTCAATTTCATGCTTTCTATTTTTTGCATGTATTATCTGACACTGTGTGCAGCACTTGCCCCCGGTAAGCTATAATGAGCCTTAAGGCTCCATATCTTTATTTTCTCTTCTTTCTTTTTCTCAAAAGGAAGGTTCCCTCGCCCACAAGTTTACCGGGGGGAAGGAGAAGATAATGGTGTGGACAAGGCGTCGTTCAAGGAAGTTTTGCCTTGCCGGGACGTAAACGACAGAAAAGCTAAGTTGCCAAAGTTTGAGCAATCAGTTTTAAAAATTTTAAGTTATCTTCCTCGAACGACCGTGCTTTGTATGGAAAACACATGCGGCGGTGGAACCAACTCGTAGCTAGTTGCGCCCTTACTTTGTTTGAGTCCGCTCAACAACTTAAGTGTGCTGCGACTAGTTGCGACAAGGTTTCTTGTCGGTGGCGGCACCGCCGATGAAACTCTTGATGTTCGCATTCAGCGCTTCAGCAAGGTGCCCGCGCCGACAAGTTCCCTAAAAGCGTAGGGTAAAAACATACAAAGGAAGGAATCAAGTAAAGGAAATAACATAGTAATTGATACCCAAAATAAAAGTTATATTACAAAGATAACTTGTCGCAGCTCTAATAGATTGTTCTCGTAACATGACTAGCAGGGACAAGAAAAGGAGAAAACAGGCGGCCTAATCTACGCGACCGCCATCAACCCTCCTGACTTCATTCACTTTGTCCACAATAGGTGCGACAATTGCCTTGAGCTCTTCAAGATCAGCATCCGCCGGCCGCTTCCTGAGGACGTTGGTGAGGTTGAGGCCTGGGTTGCGGAAGGCCACCTTCACCAACACCTTCTCCAGAACTCTGGCGCAGATCGTCTTGTGACTCGTCGACCAGCTGCTTTGGGATCCTTTCCGGAGTTCTTTGGAGGGCCGTCGCCACGCCCTTGAAGAACAAAGTGAGCTTGGCGCTGGGCTGGAGGTTCTCATCGGAGGAGTACCCGAAATCCACCATCCCCAGCTGCGCCAGCTCCTCGTCGATGACTGCGGCGATGTTCACAAGACCTTCTGTCCAGAGCTCCACCGTCTCCCTAAAGGTGTTCTGGGTTTCGGCAGCCCTCGTCAGCAGCGCTTCGTTGGCCTTGATCTCCTCTTTCAAGGCCTCCTCCCGCTCCTTGGCGCCGTCCAGCGTCTCGGTCAAAGTAGCCAGCTTCAACTCGAGATCAGCGTTGGAGTCCTTGGCGGCGCTCAGCTCCTTGCCCTTCTCGAGGAGACAGCCCTGCAGCTCACCATGGGCAAGGGCGTCCTTCTCGCGCTCGCACTGGAGCGCGGCAAGCTCTTCATTCCTCGCCTTGAGATCGGCCTCTAGCTGCGCCACCTTCACCTCCAGCTCCTTCTTGGCGGCCTCGGCAGCTGCGGCAGCATCCTTCGCTTCCTTGAGGGCCCCGCCAAGTGTCTCCTCGCGCGCGGCAAGCTCCTCCTCATAGCTGTCCAGATTGACCTTCCGCTGCGTCAACTCACCTTCCCTTACGGACAGCTCCTCGGCGGCAAGCGCTGTTGCTCTTCGGCTTACGCCTTCTCGAGGAGGAAGGCCTTCCGCGCCTCGACAAGCTCGCCCTCTCCTCTGCAATGGACGGAGGGCTTCACAGTTGCGACTCTGGAGCTCCTCCGCATGCTTCTCAATATCTACTCCCTTTGTCGACAAAGCGCTTCCGAGACTCCAGCTTGGCTTGCCGGGCGCGATGAAGCGACAACAGCCTCCGCAGCATTTGTTCCTCCTCGGGCTTCGCCGCCCGCTGCTGCTAAGCGCGTCGACCGATGTCAACCAGCGGAGGCAAGCACTTCTCCATCAAAAACTTCTCCTTCGACCGGCGCCACGGGCTTGAAGCCGGGGAGCTTGATGAACACACCGCCCGGCCTTCAAGTAAGCGCGGGCTGGGGCTCTTGAACTGGCGCTCGTCGGGGCGGAGGGATCGTGATCGGCTTAGCGCCTTGCGCTCCTGCGGCCTTAGGGTCGTCAGTGCGATCGCCGGACCCCTCGCCAGCTCCTGCACCAGCAGCCTTGGCAGCCTCTTCGCCGGCGGGATTATCAGCGCCGGCCTCTTCTTCGGTGGCGGCGGTGTCGACAGTACTGCCGCGCGCGTTCTCCTCGCCGGTGGCCTCGGTCTCCATCGGCTCCGTGGAAGGTGGATCTTAAGGCAGGAAGAGGGAGAAAAAGTCAAGCAAATATCCAAGAAGATCAGAAAAAGAAGAACACAAGGGAAGTTCTCAGACAAGAAGGATTACCTGTGATGGGCTCTGTAGTCATGGGCTCCACCACCGGAGGGTCGCTGGTCCCGTCCCTTGCCGGAGACTCCTCCCTTCCCGGAGAGCGCTCCCTTGTCGGGTAATCCTCCCTTGGCGGCATAGTTGAAGCAGATAGCACCTCGGGGGCGGCTTCTGGTTGCTCCTGGTGAGGCTGTTCTGCTCCTACACAAATCAAGAGACAGATATCAGCAAATAAAGAGCACCCATGCGCGCCCAACAACGAGAAGTAAACAGATACTTACGCTGGGGGCTGCACTGGGGGCTGCTTCGGGGGGGTAGTTGCCGGGTCCGGCAAGGTAGTCTCGGGCGCGCCCCTTGCTGTCGCGGTGGGCTCGTCCTCGATGACAATCACCGGAGCCTTGGCTCTCTTCGCCGCTCTTTGGGCGAGGTCCTAAAAGGAAACAGTTGAGTAAAGCGAGATCGAGATACAAGACAAAGACAGACAAGAAATCGAAGAACTACAAATACAACAAAGAGGCTTACTCCTCTTCTTCCTCGTCGGAGCTGAGTGCGGAGAGGTCAATCGAGCCCACCTTGACGCGACGAGGCGGAGGAGTAAGTGCCCTTAACCGCTTAAGCGGGGCAGCGGTGGTAGTCGAGACGACCCCTCCGATTACCGCCCAGCAGTGCGGCGCTCCCGCGGCAACATTGCTTGTCACGGCGGAGCGCGTCGCGCGGCGCGTCGGCTGCTAGCCCGTCTGCCGCCCTACTACATCCCCGGCCTTGCGGAGGTGCCTCCTTGGTGGAGCTGGGGGCTGCGCTGTGGGCTCCGCTTGCGGCAAGGTGCCTGGAGATGGCGGGCCGCTCGCACCCTCGGCGGGTTCGCTCGACTCGGCGTCAGGCGCGGCAAGCTCTTCCTCGCCGTCAAGCCATTCTCGCTCAGCAAGGCTTGCCGCCTCTGCTGCCTCTGCCTCCTCCACTGTGAACCCAAACTCACCCGTGGCAGCGGCTGCCGCCGCCTCTTCCGCCCTGGTGGCGATGCGCTGCATCTCCTCATCAGTGGTGTCGCGGTGAGGCTTCTCTGCTCGTCGGCGCGGACCGCTACCTCCACCAGGCCGTCGAAGAACTGCTGCACGACATCGTCTGCAGGCTCCTGCCAGGTGGGGACGATTCCATGCGAGTCGCACTGAGGCATCATTGCACGGATGCGGTCAAGCGAAGAGTTGTTGCCTGCAATGAGAGCGACACCGGCCGCAATCTGAACCACTCAGGATGATTGGGGTCATGCTTGAACAGCTCCTTGAGCATCGCATTCAGCTCCAAGACAGTGAAATTGAAGTTGAGGCCCGGGCGCAGCCTCATGAAATCCGCTGGAACCCCGAACTCCCAGGCGGGTCTCCTCCTCTCTTGCAGGGGGGCGATGCGGCGGCGAAGAAAATCTGCGCCGGCAGCGCCTCTGATGAGCCCGCAAGCACGAGGCGCAAGATCCGGGTGGTGGCGATCTTCAGCTTGTCATCGTCCACGGCCAGGGCGCTCCAATCGCCGCCGCGCACTGCTGGGGCTTGGCGCAAGGCAGTAAACGGCTGCGGGTTCTCCTCGATGATCCAGCACCATTCCGCTCTCTACTCCTCCCATTTGCTGCGGAGCTCCCCCTCCAGATAAGCCTCCTTCTTGCCGGTTCTCGAGATCCAGGCTATCCCGCCGGATAAGGGCTCTCCTCTCTCGACCCGGGGCATGAAGTAGTTGCGGAAAAGGGCTACGTTTGGGTGGACTCCGACAAAGTTTTCGCAGAGATGTGCGAAAACCGCCATGGTCAGGACAGCATTGGGGGTGAAATCAAGGAGGTGGAACCCGTAGGTGTTCATGATGTCCTGAAGAACTTCGGAGAAAAGCGGGCGAGCCTGCGGTAGAAGAATAGTATGAAGAAGGGTATCCGTTTGGAGCCCGTTTGAAGCGGCGGAGAGTACCTTCGTCTTGCGGATGCGCTCGCGTCTCCGTCGACGAAGAGGTAGTACCACTCCCTCGGCTCCGCTGCGGCGAGCTTCGGAGGAAAGTTGCCGCTCCTTCCGCGGCGCCTCAAGCGCGGCGCCTCGGCCGACTTCCGCCCTTCCGGTCTTGAGCCATGGCGGAGGTGGTGTGGGAGATCGAAGCGTTAGCGGCGGCAGCGGTGGTGAAGCGGGCGCTGCTCTCCTTGGCTTTATGGCGGAGGGCGGCGGAGATTCGGAGGTAGGAACAGCAAATGGCGAAGGTGGAAACTGCCCTGTTTCCCGCTTATAAAGAGGACAAGGCGAGCGTTACACCTTTTCGAATAAAGAACCACCCACGATCTCTCCCACGGCGCGCATTCGACGCGTGCCGTTAGGGGAGGCGCGGTGAATCTGAGTAAGATCTGGCGTGGACCCAAGCGCGTGCCGTTCCTGTTTTGGGCTGGCCCAACAGCGCTTCGGCACCGTGTGTGGCCCGGGCCGGGGCTCTGTCGGTGTACTAGAGTAGGGTACACTAGTATCCCGAACTTGTGCATGGGCAGTCGCAGCGCCCCGCGGCAAGGCTTGCCGGGTGCCCGCCAAGGTCCTCCGTGGTTCCTTTGGAGCCATTCAAGAACAAAGTGTTCAAGCCGAGAAGACAAGGCCCCGGAAAGAGGAGCTTGCCGGGACGGACAAGGCCCCGGCAAGAGGAGCTTGCCGGGAAGGCCGACCAAGGCGTTTCAAGGAACTTGCTGCGATGCGCCGCGCGTCCCAGCAAGGCCCGGTGAGCAACAAGCTTCCGGACGTGACAAGACAACAACCGCGGCAAGGCGCTTGCCGTGGCAAAGCCACCACTTTGTGCCCACGCTCCAGCGCATCCATCCACGTGTCGCCACGGGACCGTTCCACGCGCACGTGGCGAGAGGCTGTGCAGCCAAGCGGTGCAAGGTGGCGAGCGGAGATGACAAGATAGCCATCGTGGCAAGCGGTGGCGCCCCTAACGGTCACTTTTTTGCACTGTTTGGGCGACACAGATGGGCATTTAGTGCCTTTGTCCCCTGCCATCAGGGTTAGGTATGATACACTATGCAAGTAGGTGTACCAACCGCAGTTCTTTTACATTTTTACCCTCGCCTACGTTGCCACCTGTCGGTGACCCCTTGAGCATATAAAAGGAGGCCCATGTGCAACGTAGAGGGGGGTTCGACTCATTCGAAACCAGAAACACTCACGCTCTCAAGCAAGAACACAATACAACCACAAAGCAGCAGTAGGAGTATTATCTCTCCGGAGAGCTGCGAAGCTGGGTAAAAACGCTCGTGTGCTTCGCCTCAATCCGCTCTTCGTGCGATCTTCGCCCCCCGCCGAACCGTAAGGGGATCCGGTCCCATAGGTGTTCGTTCCCACGACAAATTGTGTTGCAGAATAGGTTCCTGTTTAAAGAATACTTTATCTATTTCCCTTCTTTCATTCATGAACATATCATTTTCATGGTCTAGCAAATAGTGTTCTAAAGGATCACTAGGAGGTACGGCAATAGAACCAAGACCAACAATTTCATATTTACTAGGCAATTCTTCCTCACGATGTTGTTTACTAAATTTAGAGAAATTAAATTCATGAACCATATCATCCAAGCCAATAGTAACAACATTCTTTTCGCAGTCTATCTTAGCATTAACAGTATTCAAGAAGGGTCTACCAAATAATGGGACAAAAGCTATCTTATGGAGAACCAAGAACAAGAAAATCAGCGTGATATTTGGTTTTTCCACACAAGACTTCAACATCTCTAACAATTCCCATTGCAGATATAGTATCTCTATTGGCAAGTTTAATTTTAACATCAATATCTTCTATCTCAGCGGGTGCAATTTCATGCTTAATTTCTTCATACAAGGTAATAGGTATAACACTAGCACTAGCACCCATATCACATAAGCCATGATAACAATGATCTCCTATTTTAACAGAAATAACAGGCATGCCTATCACATGTCTATGTTTATCTCTAGCACAAGGTTTAGCAATTCTAGCAGTTTCACCACAGAATTGAATAACATGCCCATCGATATAATTAGACAAGAGATCTTTAACAATAGCAATATTAGGTTCTACTTTGACTTGCTCAAGAGGTGTATAAGTTCTAATATTGTTTTTATGAACAACAGTTGAAGCTTTAGCATGATCCTTCATTCTAACAGGGAAAGGTGGTTTCTCAACATCAGAAGTGGGAACAATAGGATCATTATAAGTGACAGTCTTTTCTTCAACTTTAATAGGTGCAACTACTTTTACTTCTATGGGAGGATGATATTTAAACCACTTCTCCTTGGGGAGATCAACATAGGTAGCAAAAGATTCACAGAAAGAAGCTACTACCTCAGAGTCAAGTCCATATTTAGTGCTAAACTTACAGAAAATATCGGTATCCATAAAAGATTTAACACAATCAAACTTAGGTGTCATACCTGACTCCTTACCTTCGTCGAGGTCCCAATCTACAGAGTTGCGTTTAATTCTATCCAATAAATTCCATTTAAATTCAATAGTCTTCATCATAAAAGAGCCAGCACAAGAAGTATCGAGCATTGTGCGATTGTTATCAGAAAGCCGAGCATAAAAACTTTAAATAATTACTTCTCTTGGGAGCTCATGATTGGGGCATGAATATAAGATTGTTTTAAGCCTCCCCCAAGCTTGAGCGATGCTTTCTCCTTCGTGAGGCCAAAAATTATATATATAATTGCGATCACGATGAACAAGATGCATAGGGTAATACTTTTGATGAAATTCCAATTTCAATCTTCTATAGTTCCATGATCTCGTATCATCACATAGCCTATACCATGTCAATGCGTCTCCATTCAAAGATAAAGGGAAGGCCTTCTTCTTAATAACATCATTGGGTATACCTGCAAGCTTAAATAGTCCACAAACTTCATCCACATAGAGTAGATGTTCATCAGGATGCTTTGTTCCATCTCCTGTAAAAGTGTTAGCTAGCAGTTTTTCCATCATACCCAAAGGAATTTCAGAAGGAGTTTCATTTTCGATAGGTTCAGTAGGTTGAGGAGCAACTCTTTGCTCTACTGGACAGGGTGAAGATACCCCGAACAAGCCCCTCACAGAATTACTTTCCATAGTAACAAGTGACAGAAAATTTCAGCACACTATATAAATTTTTCCTTACCAAATTCCACCTACCAAAGGCGCTACACTCCCCGGCGACAGCGCTAGAAAAGAGTCTTGATGACCCACAAGTATAGGGGATCTATCGTAGTCCTTTCGATAAGTAAGAATGTCGAACCCAACGAGGAGCAGAAGGAAATGATAAGCGATTTTCAGCAAGGTATTCTCTGCAAGTACTGAAATAAGTGGTAACAAATAGTTTTGTGATAAGATAAATTGTAACGAGCAACAAGTAACAAAAGTAAATAAAGTGCAGCAAGGTGGCCCAATCCTTTTTGTAGCAAAGGACAAGCCTGGACAAACTCTTATAATAGGAAAAGCGCTCCCGAGGACACATGGGAATATCATCAAGCTAGTTTTCATCACGCTCATATGATTCGCGTTCGGTACCTTGATAATTTGATATGTGGGTGGACCGGTGCTTGGGTGATGTTCTTACTTGAACAAGCATCCCACTTATGATTAACCTCTATTTCAAGCATCCTCAACTACAACAAAAGTACAAAGGTAAACCTAACCATAACATGAAACATATGGATCCAAATCAGCCCCTTACGAAGCAACGCCATAAACTAGGGTTTAAGCTTCTGTCACTCTAGCAACCCATCATCTACTTATTACTTCCCAATGCCTTCCTCTAGGCCCAAATAATGGTGAAGTGTTATGTAGTCGACGTTCACATAACACCACTAGAGGCTAGACAACATACATCTTATCAAAATATCGAACGAATACCAAATTCACATGACTACTAATAGCAAGACTTCTCCCTTGTCCTCAGGAACAAACGTAACTACTCACGAAGCATATTCATTTTCATAATCAGAGGGGTAATAATATGCATAAAGGATCTGAACATATGATCTTCCACCAAATAAACCAACTAGCATAAACTACAAGGAGTAATCAACACAACTAGCAACCTACTAGCACCAATCCTGGACTTGGAGACAAGAATTGGATACAAGAGATGAACTAGGGTTTGGAGATGAGATGGTGCTGGTGAAGATGTTGATGGAGATTGCCCTCTCCTGATGAGAGGAGCGTTGGTGATGACGATGGTGATGATTTCCCCCTCCGGAGAAAGTGTCCCCGCGAAACAGCTCTGCCGGAGCCCTAGATTGGTTCCGCCTCGTGGCGGAGTCTCGTCGAAAGGTTGCCCTCTATTTTTTCTCATCGAAAGACTTCATATAGGAGAAGATGGGCGTCGGAGAGACACCGGGGGCCTGAGGTAGGCGCGCCCGAGGCCCACCCTCGTGAGCAGGGTGTGGGCCCCCTGGCCTTCATCTTTGGCGATGATTTTTCTTTATTTATTTTAAGATATTCCATGGAGTTTCAAGACTTTTGGAGTTGCGCAGAATAGGTCACCAATATTTGCTCCTTTTCCAGCCCAGAATTCCAGCTGGCGGCATTCTCCCTCTTCATGTAAACCTTGTAAAATAAGAGAAAATAGCCATAAGTATTGTGACATAACGTGAAATAACAGCCCATAATGCAATAAATATTGATATAATAACATGATGCAAAATGGACGTATCATTCCCCAGCGTCACTTCGACCAGCGAGCCTGTTCCCCGATGACTGTCGATGCGGCCCATGAGCTGCGGGCCCTCTTGGATGATGATACCTCGGAAGGCGGCGGATGCTGAACCAGTCGGATCTAGGGAAGGCCGGCCTCCAGCAGGCGGCCACCCCTTCCCTCGAAGCAAGTGCGCCATTAACCTGATGAGGCCAGGTGTGGCTACAGTGATCTCCCGCCAGGCGGTGGGACTGTAGCCACACCGAGCTGACCAAGACCACATCATTAGCAGCACGGCTACATTAAGCAGCCATCCACCAGACCCGCCAACGGTGGAAGCGGCCTGTCGGCTCCGTACCAGACCAGGCGGCGGGCCCTAGTAGTCGGCGGAGAAGCCGGAGGCCGGAGACACTGACAGCCGGGCCCAGCACCCGGCCAGATTACCATTGTACCCCCAGGGGTAGGCCTATATAAACCCCCAGGGCACCCATGTAAAGGGTTCCCACTCCATTAGAACTATCCACTCCCCTAGAGCAGGAGAGAGCTAGCCTTGCCTTCTCCTACCTCTAGCATATAGCTCAAGGAGCACCTTTGTATCTCTTGTGCCTTAGTGATCATGCGGAGACCTCGCAGAGTAGGACTAGGGGTGTTATCTCCTAGGAGAGCCCGAACACAGGTAAAATCGCCGGCGTTAGTGTCTCGCCTCATCCCTTCGAGCACCGCGACGTTCTACTCGCTCCCACCATGATAAGCCATCCATTGGCATATGTCGCACCCAACCCCTGACAAGATGTGTGTGTGTGTGCGTGTGTGTGTGTGTGTGTGTGTGTGTGTGTGTGAGTGTGAGTGTGTGTGTGAGAGAGAGAGAGACGCGGGCGTCTAGTGCAGTTTTCTGCCGTTGCATGGAGAGAATTGTTTCCCTTTGTCTAGGATCATTTTTTAACCAAAAAATGGCTTCTACCCGAGCGGAGCCATGGATCTCAACCATCCTCTTCGAATCCAATAGCTTGGGACCAACCAAAGGCAAGGAACTGTTCAACACAGTGTTTAAGCAAGGCATGAACCTTTGGAGATCATGTGAGAGTAGGTCTAGAAAAGTCCCCACCATCATCAAGGAAGTGGCAGAATAATATCACCCGAAAACAATAAAAGCACAACATGCAGTCTAAACACTAAGCTCAAGTGTCACATCAGAAAAGTAAATCAGTAAAGGGAAAAACAACGAAGCATATCCTCTGATACCTCGGCCCATCTCCAAGATCACAACAACCGAGGAAAGGAGCATGCACTCGGCTTCACTCTGAGACTACCCACAGTGGGCAAAATTGACACTTTTGACCTGTGGATGAAATCAATTCACAAAATAAACTACCCCTATAACTATTTCACGCGGCTGACCTTTTTGAGTGGCGCCCGACACGTAGGCTCCACACCCTGCAGTGCAATGCCTAGCTCTAGGGCGTTGCACCTTTATCCACCGTGGCAGCCCCTGGACCCGCACCCAGCAGTGCAGCGCTGCTACGTCTTGATCTTGCGTTGGTTTTCCTTGAAGAGGAAAGGGTGATGCAGCAATAGTAGCGTAAGTATTTCCCTCAGTTTTTGAGAACCAAGGTATCAATCCAGTAGGAGGCTCCTCAAAAGTCCCACGCACCTACACAAACAAACAAAGAACTCGCAACCAACGCAATAAAGGGGTTGTCAATCCCTTCACAGCCACTTGCGAAAGTGAGATCTGATAGAGATAGTATGATAAGATAAATATTTTTTTGGTATTTTATAATATAGATGCAAAAAGTAAAGATACAAATAAAAGTAGATTGAAAGTTTATATGATAAAAGATAGACCCGGGGGCCATAGGTTTCACTAGAGGCTTCTCTCAAGATAGCATAAGTATTACGGTGGGTGAACAAATTACTGTCAAGCAATCAATTGATAGAAAAGCGAATAATTATGAGATTATCTAGGCATGATCATGTATATAGGCATCACGTCCGTGACAAGTAGACCGACTCCTGCCTGCATCTACTACTATTACTCCACACATCGACCGCTATCCAGCATGCATCTAGAGTATTAAGTTCATAAGAACAGAGTAACGCATTAAGAAAGATTACATGATGTAGAGGGATAAACTCATGCAATATGATATAAACCCCATCTTTTTATCCTCGATGGCAACAATACAATACGTGCCTTGCAACCCTTTCTGTCACTGGGCAAGGACACCACAAGATTGAACCCAAAGCTAAGCACTTCTCCCATGGCAAGAAAGATCAATCTAGTAGGCCAAACCAAATTGGTAATTCGAAGACACTTGCAAAGATAACTCAATCATACATAAAAGAATCCAGAGGAGATTCAAATATTTCTCATAGATAAACTTGATCATAAACCCACAATTCATCGGATCTCGACAAACACACATAAAAAGAGTTACATCGAATAGATCTCCACAAGAGGGGGGAACATGGTATTGAGATCCAAAAGAGAGAAGAAGTCGTCTAGCTAATAACTATGGACCCGAAGGTCTATGGTAAACTACTCACAACTCATCGGAGGGCTAAGGTGTTGATGTAGAAGCCCTCCGTGGTCGATTCCCCCTCAATGGGCGCCGTGAAAACTCCAAGATGGGATCTCGCGGATCTGAAAGGTTCTGCGGTGGAAATTGTTTTCATTGGCTCCTGGATGTTTTCGAGTGCGTGGGTATATATAGGAGGAAGAAGTAGGTCGGTGGCATGGGGGCCCACGAGATAGGCGTGCCACAGTAGGGGTGGGCGCGCCCTCCACCCTCGTGGCCGCCTTGGCTGCTTCTTGGCTTGCACTCCAAGTCCTCTGGATCACGTTCGTTCCAAAAATCACGCTCCCGAAGGTTTCATTCCGTTTGGACTCTGTTTGATATTCCTTTTCTTCGAAATACTGAAATAGGCAAAAAACAGCAATACGGGATGGGCCTCCGGTTAGTAGGTTAGTCCCAAAAATGATATAAATGTGTAAAATAAAGCCCATAAACATCCAAAAGGGGTAATATAATAGCATGGAACAATCAAAAATTATATATACATTAGAGACGTATCAAGCGCCTCTGAGCTAGGCGCCACACATGTAATGTGCAGCGCCTAGCCCTTAGGCGCTGCACATTGACTTAGATGCAGCCGCCGCATGCTAGCCCTCCCCCACCCACCCCATTCTTCATCAGTTACAGAAGCATGGTTGCGGTGGCTAGCTCCTCTCCCCCTCTCAATCCCCTCTCCCAAATCCTTCAGATATGATGATTTGGTCCTTGGATTTCTTCACCAATTCATCCTAGAAGGTAGTCTCCTCCGATCCCCTTCTTTCTATCCATAGAATGTATGCTATTTTGAAAATTTGGGGAATCTTTGTTTGATTTGATTAGATTAGAATCTTGCATGTATTAGATACCTAATCTTGCAACCCTAGTTTCGTTTATTTTATTGAAAAGATATTATTTCGATACATAGGTTGACATGTTTCCATGGAAAAGATATTTGTATGAACTATGAAGTAGGCCTAGTATAGTTTATTTGTATTGAAATTATACTCGTATTGACAAGAATGCTTTGGATACATATGCTTTGAATCTTGCATATAGTAGGCCTACTTTAGTTTATTTGTATTGAAAAGATAATCGTGTTGACAAGAATGCTTTGTTTGAAATTGTTAGGATGGTTTGGCTTCTCGATGATCACTGGGACCATCAACACCGGTCGTACGCTTTGTTAGTGGAGCAGCGGGTAATAATGAAAGTGGCCGGTGATACGTCTCCAACGTATCTATAATTTATGAAGTATTCATGCTATATTATTAGCTATTTTGGATGTTTATGGGCTTTACTAAGCACTTATATATTATTTTTGGGACTAACCTATTAACCGGAGGCCCAACCCATATTGCTGTTTTCTTGCCTATTTCAGTGTTTCGAAGAAAAGGAATATCAAACGGAGTCCAAACGGAATGAAACCTCTGGGAGAGTTATTTTTGGAACGAAAGCAATCCAGGGGACTTAGAGTGCACGTAAGGGAAGCAACGAGGAAGCCACGAGGCAGGGAGGCGCACCCTACCCCCCTGGGCGTGCCCCCCACCCTCGTGGGTCCCTCGTGGCCCCCATGACTGACTTCTTTCGCCTATATATATCTCCATATACCCTAAAAACATCGAGGAGCATAATAGATCGGGAATTCTACCGCTGCAAGCCTCTGTAGCCACCAAAACCAATCGGGACCCTGTTTTGGAACCCTACCGGAGGGGGAATCCATCACCGATGGCCATCTTCATCATCCAGGCACTCTCCATGACGAGGAGGGAGTAGTTCACCCTCGGGGCTGAGGGTATGTACCAGTAGCTACGTGTTTGATCTCTCTCTCGTGTTCTTGAGGTGATACGATCTTGATGTATTGCGAGCTTTGCTATTATAGTTGGATCTTATGATGTTTCTCCCCCTCTACTCTCTTGTGATGAATTGAGTTTTCCCTTTGAAGTTGTATTGTCGCATTGAGTCTTTAAAGATTTGAGAACACTTGTTGTATGTCTTGCATGTGCTTATCTGTGGTGACAATGGGATATTCACATGATCTAGTTGATGTATGTTTTGGTGATCAACTTGCGGGTTTAGTGACCTTGTGAACTTATGCATAGGGGTTAGCACACATTTTCGTCTTGACTCTCCGGTAGAAACTTTGGGGCACTCTTTGAAGTTATTTGTGTTGGTTGAATAGATGAATCTGAGACTGTGTGATGCATATCGTATAATCATACCCACGGATAATTGAGGTGACATTGGAGTATCTAGGTGACATTAGGGTTTTGGTTGATTTGTGTCTTAAGGTGTTATTCTAGTACGAACTCTATGATAGATCGAATGGAAAGAATAGCTTCATGTTATTTTACTACAGACTCTTGAATAGATCGATTAGAAAGGATAACTTTGAGTTGGTTTCGTACCCTACAATAATCTCTTCGTTTGTTCTCTGCTATTAGTGACTTTGGAGTGACTCTTTGTTGCATGTTGAGGGATAGTTATATGATCCAGTTATGTTATTATTGTCGAGAGGACTTGCACTAGTGAAAGTATGAACCCTAGGCCTTGTTTCCTACCATTGCAATACGTTTACGCTCAATTTTATCATTAGTTACCTTGCTGTTTTTATATTTTCAGATTACAAAAACCTATATCTACCATCCATATTGCACTTGTATCACCATCTCTTCGCCGAACTAGTGCACCTATACAGTTTGCCATTGTATTGGGTGTGTTGGGGACATAAGGGACTCTTTGTTATTTGGTTGCAGGGTTGTTTGAGAGAGACCATCTTCATCCTACGCCTCCCACGGATTGATAAACCTTAGGTCATCCACTTGAGGGAAATTTGCTACTGTCCTACAAACCTCTACACTTGGAGGCCCAACAACGTCTACAAGAAGAAGGTTGTGTAGTAGACATCAAGCTCTTTTCTGGCGCCGTTGCCGGGGAGGTGAGTGCTTGAAGGTATATTGAAAGTGCAACTAATCCCCGGGTGGTTTTGGTAATTAATAACAACATATATATCATTGAACTAATTGTTTCTTGAGAATATTTCAGAAAGTTCAGTGATATGGGTATGGCAATGACTGATGATGTGGACCCCTCAAAATGCTAAGGAAAGCATTGGCAAAAGCTCAAGACTCCATTTTTGGTTTAGTGATCCATGATCACATTGAGTCCATAGGAAAGCCAATACTATTAAAAGGGGATGAGGTTATGATGATGATCTGGTTGCTCAAAGTGCTTAGTGATCTATCTCCCAAACTATCAGCAATCTTTCATTCCAACATATACTCATAAGTAATCTCGGTCCCACCGATTCCATAAACTCAGTCACACCGAGATGAACCACCTCAGCCATATAGCCAAACCCTAGAAATTTCGGATTTTCCGATTCCAAACTCGGTCTCACCGAAACTAGTGTTGCCAACCTTCTGTAACCTTCTATACTCAAATCGGTGTCACCGATATGATAAAGTCGGTCCTATCGAGAATGGCAAACCCTAGTCTTTGGAAGAATCGGACTAACCGAGATTGTATTTTCGGTCCCACCGAAAATCCCAACGTTCACAAGATTTGAACTTTCGGTCTCACCGAGTTGTCAACTTCGATTCGACCGAGATTGGTCAAATGTGTGTAGCAGTTGGATTTTGTGTGGAGGCTATAAATACCCTCCACCTCCTCTTCATTCGTGGAGAGAGCCATCGAAAGAACTACCACTCCTACCTTACATTTACGAGAAGAAAACTACCTACCCTTGTGTTGAGATCAAGTTGCTCCACTCCCACCATATGAAACTTGATTTCTAGCCTTCCCAAGTTGCTTTCCACTCAATCCTTTCTTCCACCACAGCCAAATCGGTGAGGAGAGTTGAGTGTTGGGGAGATTATCATTTGAAGCACAAGAGCAAGGAGTTCATCATCACCAACACCATCTATTACCTTTTGGAGGTGGTGCCTCCTAGATTGGTTAGGTGTCGCTTGGGAGCCTCCGTCAAGATGTGGAGTTGAACCAAGAAGTTTGTAAGGGCAAGGAGATCGCCTACTTCGTGAAGATCTACCCCGAGTAAGGCTAGTCCTCCGTGGGCGTAGCCATGATGGCATAGACAAGGTTGCTTCTTCGTGGACCCTTCGTGGGTGGAGCCCTCCGTGGACTCTCAGCCGTTACCCTCCGTGGGTTGAAGTCTCCATCAACGTGGATTGACGATAGCACCACCTATCGGAACCACGAGAAAAATCTCCGTGTCTCCAAATTGCGTTTGCTCTTCTCCACCTCTATTTACTACATGTGCAATTTACTTTCCGCTGCCATTACTCTAGAATTGCATGTGTAGGGTGATACTTGACTTGAACATCATTGTGAACTTGCCAAAAACTTGTCTTAATCAAAAGGCTAAACTTTTAAATTGTCAAGTAGTCTAATCACCCCCTCTAGACATACTTTCGATCCTACAAGTGGTATCAGAGCTTTGGTCTCCATTGGATTGGTTTCCATTGCATTGGACTCCATAAGCTTGGTTTCACAACCTAGGAGAGTATGGCATCTAGTGAGGGTAATTTTAATGAGGTCCTTACTTTGATGGTTCAAATTTTGCTAGTTGGAAGCACAAAATGAAAATGCATATTCTTGGACATAACCCTGCCGCATGGGGCATTATTTGTGTTGGCTTGCAAGGTGAGTTCTTGAGGAAGGAAAAGTTACGGATCGCGAAGCTTACTGCGGATGAGTTGCGGATGTTCTGAACAATGCTCAAGCTTGTGACATTCTCTTCAATGCTTTGTGTCGAGGAGTTCAACAAGATCAGCCGTCTTGAGAATGCAAAAGAGATTTGGGATACTTTGGTGAAATGCACGAAGGTACCGAGTCCGTGAAGGAATCAAAGCTAGATGTTCTTCAAGGTCAACTTGACAAGTTCAAGATGAAGGAAGGTGAAGGAGTCGCTGAAATGTACTCTAGGCTTGCTCTCATCACAAATGAGATTGCCGGCTTAGGAAGCGAAGAAATGACCGACCGATTCATCATCAAGAAGATTCTCGAGCTTTGGATGGAAAGTATGACACCGTGTGCACTTTGATCCAAATGATGCCAAACTACAAGAATCTCAAGCCTACGAAGTCATTGGAAGGATTGTTGCTCATGAGATGACACTTAAAGACAAGGAAGAGCTTCACAACAAGTCAAGTGGTGCTTACAAAGCTACAGTTGAAGCTCCCACAACCTCAAGTAACAAGCTGGTTTCCAATGAAGAGATAAGCCTAATGGTGAAGAACTTCAACAAATTCTACAAGAGTAGAAGCAAGGAAAGAAGCTCAAAGTCTAGATCATATGATGAAAAGAGATCTTCTAGTCGTGATCGAAACTGCTACAATTGTGGAAGACCGGACACTACTCAAATGAGTGTTCGACTCCCCACAAGAGAAGAAAGAATATCCAAGAAGAAGAAGCTCAAGAGAAGAGTCGCCTCGGAAAGAGAGAAGGAGTAGAGATGATCGTTATGAGCGAAGATCCTCTCGGAGAAGCAAGGATTCGGAAAGGAAAGACAAGTCATCAAGGAGCTACACAAGAAGAAAACATCAAGCTCATGTTGGTGAATGGGTCTCCGACTCCGACTCCGACAATCACTCGAAAGAAGCTATCACTCCAACTCCGAATCTGATCAAGATGAAGGTGTTGCCGGTCTAGCTCTCGTATCCTCCAACTTCAACTCCTATGACATATTTGATTCACCAAATGAGGGAATTGGAAGATGCTTCAAGGCAAAAGGCCCCAAGGTATCACACCCTGAATTCATTGACTTTGATAGTGATGAGGATGACTTGCTTGGTGAAGATGAGCTTTTACATGACAAATCTAGTGAGCTTAGTAATGATGAACATGCTAGTAGTCTTTATAGTCGAGAAGAGTCGAATGACAATGCTATGAAGGAGATTGAGCGTCTAACTAAAGAACTAAACACTCTTAAGTTAGCTCATGAAACAACTCAAGAAGATCATAGAGAGCTCCTAAGATCTCATGAGAAGCTACGCTTCGAGAAGCTCAATCTAGAGCAAGAACATGAGTTCCTAAAAGCTATCAATGACGATCTTCGAAAGAAGAGTTCTTCATATCTTGCCAAACGACTTCTCTTGTCTAATTTCTTGCCACCTATTAAAACTAAGCATGACATGCATAAGAAAAATTCTTCATCTAGTAGTAACAATAATCATGCTAAATCCAATATTGTTGCTTCTAGTAATTCTCTTGATTCCACTAACAATGTTTCAAGCCAAGTTACACTTGAGCAAGAAAATAGTTTATTGAAAGGGATTATAGAGAAAGGTGTCTACAAGAGCCTTGCGGAAGCAAGAACTTTGAGAAATTGTTACTTAAGCAAGGAAGGCACCGGAAGAATCAAGGAATTGGTTTTGAGTGAAAGTTCAACGCCGAGGGTGTTGAATGGGAAGAAGGTCAATATCCCACTCCAAAGTTTGTTTCTCAAAAGGAGAAGTATGATCCTACTTCTTCCAATGTGGAACAAGCTCAAGATGACCTTCCACCACAAGACCACAAGCTAAAAGGCAAGGACAAGCTTCAAGAGGAGATTGATGCATTCATTGAAGCACCCAAGGCCATGGTCAAGTGGGTTCCCAAGGAAACTTCAAGTTCTACTTCGTCAAGCTCAACTACTACCCCAAGGATTCCCATCAAGATGATGTGGATCCCGAAGAAGAAGAAATAGAGAGTTCTTGAGGTTGACTACGCAAACATACTTCACTCATATTCATTTTGGCAAGAACTTGTGCAATCAACTTCCACATCTTGCACTAGTTCATGGAGTCACAAACCCTCATGCTGGTAAGTCAAGGGACAAGGTAATCATTGCTTTCATGGACATCATCTATTGTGTACTTCAATCTATGTCCATGGATATCCTTGTTTGTTCCTTGTGGGACTAACCCATGTAGGTATTGAAAGTGCCCGAATCCAAAGGATTGCTCCCAACTCTTGATGATCTTCATCAACATTGAGCATCCACATCTTCAACATCTACATGAAGTCTTCTCGACAACCCAAGGTTAGTTTGACCCTTTAAAGGGGTTCTCACATCAAGGGGAGCTTTGCTCTAAAGATATGAGCTAAAGCATCTTCAAATGATGTGAACACATTAATGCTTTATGTAAAAGTGGTAACCCCACTTGTGCTTAAGCGATGAGTATGACCTATGATCAAATGTTCTCATTTGACTCCTAAGTCAATATACTCATATATAGATGACCTAGTCATCGCCAAATTGTGTGCTAGTTGCTAGAGTTTTGTTTGTGCATGTTTGACACATATTTCATTTGCTATCTTATTGTGTGAGCATGTTGGATGCATAATTTTATCCATTCGAGGACATCCATTTGTTGCTTTGGCCTTTTGGATTTTATCTCTTTTGACCAAATGGATGGACAAGAATGCCTAAGTTCCTCCCTAGCTATCTATGCTTTCTTGTCTCAAACTCTATTCATGCTTATATCACAAACTTTGATCAAGTCTTTTTGGACGGACCGAGTGAGAAGCACTTTCGAGCCACCGATCCGTCAAACACTTAACTTCCAAAACCTTCTAAGTACTTTCGGTCAAACCAATATACTCATATCGGACGGACCGAAATCACTTGGATTGATCTAGGTTTTCACCTCGGTGAAACCGAGTTACAAATTCGGCGTGACCGATGTGAGTAATCGCTTGCGATTAACCATCTCGGTGCCACCGAGTTTTCAACTCGGTCCCACCGACAAATGAAGGGTATATATACCGAGGGCAGCGCGTTGATTATTCCTTCAAAACGTCTCGCCCCCAAACCCTTAGTTGCCGTCGCCGTGGTCTCCGGATCGTCTCCGCCGTCGCCTGTGCGCCCTCGCCACGGGTCTCCATCGCCGTCAACGGTCAATCTCATCGCGCCGTTGCCGCCGTAGTGAAACTCCACCAAGTTAGGGTGAGTTTCGATCCCTCTCGTGCTTCAACCTCTGATTCAATGCATGATTGGTTTGCCTAGCTTCTTGCCACGTTTGAAATTTTCCTATCCAGCAGATTAGTTCTTAGAACGAAATTCGAGTGAAAATTTTAGGGTTAGGTTTCACGAACACATCTCGGTGTGACCGATTCTACATTCTCGGATGACCGATTTGGCCTCTGGCCATTACCTTTACCCTTCGGTCCAACCGAGTTGTGCAAATCGGTAAGACCGAAATGAGGATTTAGTGAAACCCTAGTGCTCTCGGCTAGACGAAACCCATTTCGGTCCAACCGAAAGTGGTGTGAATGGTTCTGTTTAGACACTTGGATTCACGAATTTTAGACTCGGTCGACCGAAATGCATTCTGTGAAAACTTAAAACTGAAATTTGAACTCATTCTTTTGCAAAATCTTCGCGGTTTGTGATAACTCTTCTATTCTCGCCTATACCTATTCTATTCACAGGTTGTCGGTCATATGTCGATGCAAGTGACAGCGAGCAGTCTGAATCACCGGTTGAGATTCGAGAGGCAGCACTAGTCCCGAAGCCGGCAGCTTTTCGATGATGGTGAGAGGAGCACTCAAGTGGTTTGCTGCTGCTGCCACGGGGCGGAAGAAGAGAATTCGATGAAGAGGATTCGACTTTGTTCTTTGAGGAAGAGATCACTTCTAAACCTAAGAGGAAAGTGGTTGCCAAAGACTATCAAGGGCAACATACCAAGAAAGGCACCAGCAAAGTGAAGAAGTCCACAGTTGCCAAGAAGTTGAGCATGGAAGAGGAAACCTCCAGCAAGATAAAGAAAACTTCCAAGAGGAAGAGGATAGTACATGATGAAGCTGATGATGATTCTGATGAGGAAGCACCCCAGCCTCCTCAGAAGCCTAAGTTGATGGGAGATGCCATCAGGGCAGGAGCACCTACCAAATCAAAGCCATCAGCTCCAGCAAAGGCAGCTCAAGCCAAGCCTGCTGCCAAGCCTAAGAAAACAGTGAGAAATATTCCTGCTTCAGAGAAGAAGAAGGACAATGTGCCACCAGCTGAGTCAGATGAAGAGGCACATGTGTTGCTAAAACTCAGACAGAAACTGCCAGTCCACAATGATGCTCATCCTCGAGCAGAAAATATGAAGTAAAGGAAGGACAAAGGCCTCAGGCTATGGAGGCAAGTTGATCCATATGCCACCAGGAGAAGGACAGCTGTTGACTCAAGGTTCCACACCAGAGAGCAACAAGATTTCTATGAGACAGTGCTTATGGACAAGAAGCCCATTGTTGCTGACACTAGATATGTTGACTGGGAATATATTGATAGTGAAGAGCACAGAGACTACTTCCCACATATGCATGAGAGCTTCACTGCATGTGGAGTTGCAGAGTTTGTTGGTCAGAAGTTGACAGCATGGAATGATGAGATGATCATGCAGTTCTATGCCACAGCACACTTCTATCCAGATGGCAGAATTGTATGGATGACTGAAGGCCAGAGATTCTCTTCAACAGTTGAAGAGTGGAGAGCACTGCTGAATGCTCCAGTATCAAGAGATGATGATGTAGATGTCTATGGAATCCCCAAGAAAAACCATGAGTCAATGAAGAACATGTACAATGAGGTACCAGCCAAAGATGTAGAGATATGGAAGCTTGGATCAGTGTATCATCTTCAGGCAGGTCTCCCAACCACTAACACTATTCTGAGGCATACTTTGATGCCCAAGTCAGGAGACCATCGCATGATAAGAGGATATTCTATCAACATGCTGCACATTCTAGATCAGAAGGCACCTTTCAAGGTGATGGACCTGATAGTTGAGACTATCAAGAGGACAGCAGCAGACCAGAAGAGGTCATGTGGGTTTGCTCCGCACATTCAGATGCTCATCAATGCCAAGTTTGGCACGGACACCTACTTGTTGGATAGACCCCACTTGCCACTGCAGCCTGAACATGAGGACAATGAAGTTGTGATGACAGAGGATGATCCCACATCTATTGAAGGTCAAGCTAAGTCTGAAGCTGCCAAACAAGCCAAAGCTGAGAAGGAAGCAGCAGCAGCAGCAGCAAAACCCAAGAGCATTGGAGAACAACTTCTTGAAGCTACCCAGAGGATTGAACTACGCCTGGCCAGCATAGTGCACTCTCAGGAGAGTCTTGAGAGGATAGTTGAAGACAAGTTCCATGCTCTGGATGTCAAGCTGACTGAAGTGCAAGTCACTGTCAACAAGCTTGAAGCAGATATTGAGGAAGCCAAGAGGGAGAAGGCAGAGCTCATGAAGGAGATGGAAGGTGATTTGGTCGGGATGATTATGAGCAGCCTGCTCGAGTTCCCACAAGACCCAGATCAGTTGCTATTCC
Organism: Aegilops speltoides; assembly: GCA_021437245.1. Classification (NCBI taxonomy): domain Eukaryota; kingdom Viridiplantae; phylum Streptophyta; class Magnoliopsida; order Poales; family Poaceae; genus Aegilops; species Aegilops speltoides. The sequence goes on from CM038142.1 coordinate 388,884,694, forward strand.
AGTGACAGACCCCAGGGCTACTACATCAGCACCTCCCACAGCTCCATCAGTTCCAGCTCCATCTCCAGTGTCCACTCCTCCAGCTCCACAGACTTCAGCAAAAGCCTTTGCAGATGCAGCTATCTCCACTCCATCGACCCGGGCAGGAGCCGCCAGTGAGTCCCTAGTGGCGCTTAGCTCTATACCTTTCGAACTTTTGGTAACTTGTTGCCAAAGGGGAGAAATTGTATAGATCATAGGACTTCGAGAGAGAGAGTGCTCGCTTTTGCTCTTTCGTTTGCGGTTTTCTTTGAGATACTTTTGAGTTTTCCGAGACATTCCGTGTGTTTGATACTTCGTTTGCTCTACTTTGATGAGTGCTTGATCATACTATGCTTAATGTGTGCTTAATGCTTATCATATGCTATTCATATCTTGTATGATCATTTACTCATGTCTTGGTGATTGGGTGCATGCTATTCATTCTTATCATTTTGTGCGCTCCACCAAGATGTATGTGACATGGAAGAGTGACCCATGATCCTAATCGATTGTGCATTTGCATTCAAGCATAAATCTTAAATAATGCACAAATTTAGGGGAGCTCTTGCTTATCACATACTTCTCAAAGCGACGATATCATTCATTGATTATATCATTTGTCGAAGCTTTGATCTATATGTTGTCATCAATTACCAAAAGGGGAGATTGAAAGTGCAACTAATCCCGGGTGGTTTTGGTAATTAATAACAACATATATATCATTGAACTAATTGTTTCTTGAGAATATTTCGAAAGTTCGATTGATATGGGTATGGCAATGACTGATGATGTGGACCCCTCAAAATGCTAAGGAAAGCATTGGCAAAAGCTCAAGACTCCATTTTGGTTTAGTGATCCATGATCACATTGAGTCCATAGGAAAGCCAATACTATTAAAGGGGATGAGGTTATGATGATGATCTGGTTGCTCAAAGTGCTTAGTGATCTATCTCCCAAACTATCAGCAATCTTTCATTCCAACATATACTCATAAGTAATCTCGGTCCCACCGATTCCATAAACTCAGTCACACCGAGATGAACCACCTCACCATATAGCCAAACCCTAGAAATTTCGGATTTTCCGATTCCAAACTCGGTCTCACGAAACTAGTGTTGCCAACCTTCAGAACCTTACAGACTCAAATCGGTGTCACCGATATGATAAAGTCGGTCCTACCGAGAATGGCAAACCCTAGTCTTTGGAAGAATCGGACTAACCGAGATTGTATTTTCGGTCCCACGAAAATCCCAACGTTCTAAGATTTGAACTTTCGGTCTCACCAAGTTGTCAACTTCGATCGACCGAGATTGGTCAAATGTGTGTAGCAGTTGGATTTTGTGTGGAGGCTATAAATACCCTCCACCACCTCTTCATTCGTGGAGAGAGCCATCGAAAGAACTACCACTCCTACCTTACATTTCGAGAAGAAAACTACCTACCCTTGTGTTGAGATCAAGTTGCTCCACTCCCACCATATGAAACTTGATTTCTAGCCTTCCCAAGTTGCTTTCCACTCAATCCTTTCTTCCACCACAGCCAAATCAGTGAGGAGAGTTGAGTGTTGGGGAGATTATCATTTGAAGCACAAGAGCAAGGAGTTCATCATCACCAACACCATCTATTACCTTTTGGAGGTGGTGCCTCCTAGATTGGTTAGGTGTCGCTTGGGAGCCTCCGTCAAGATGTGGAGTTGAACCAAGAAGTTTGTAAGGGCAAGGAGATCGCCTACTTCGTGAAGATCTACCCCGAGTAAGGCTAGTCCTCCGTGGGCGTGAGCCATGATGGCATAGACAAGGTTGCTTCTTCGTGGACCCTTCGTGGGTGGAGCCCTCCGTGGACTCTCGCAGCCGTTACCCTCCGTGGGTTGAAGTCTCCATCAACGTGGATTGACGATAGCACCACCTATCGGAACCACGAGAAAAAATCTCCGTGTCTCCAAATTGCGTTTGCTCTTCTCCACCTCTATTTACTACATGTGCAATTTACTTTCCGCTGCCATTACTCTAGAATTGCATGTGTAGGGTGATACTTGACTTGAACATCATTGTGAACTTGCCAAAAACTTGTCTTAATCAAAAGGCTAAACTTTTAAATTGTCAAGTAGTCTAATCACCCCCACTCTAGACATACTTTCGATCCTACAAGTGGTATCAGAGCTTTGGTCTCCATTGGATTGGTTTCCATTGCATTGGACTCCATAAGCTTGGTTTCACAACCTAGGAGAGTATGGCGTCTAGTGAGGGTAATTTTCAGGACCTTCCAGAATTTGCTCATAAGAAATTCCTTGATATTGATCTAGAGGAGATCTATATGTATTGTGCGGTGAATTGCATTGAAAATCCTTATATTGCCAATTACATAAAGAAAAGAAAGCAAATAGAATATGAAGATAATACTAATGAAAGGGAAGAGGCTTCCCAATATCCTCCTATTATTTCTTATGATCAATCGAGTAACGAGGAGGAGCTTTCTATTCAACCAATCTCATTAATAAAGAGCTCAAAAAGGAGGATTGAACCTACACATGACGTGAAGAAGAAAAAGAAAAGACGGAGAATCAAGGGTAGAAAGGTATCTCCCTCAAATGATGTTGCTCCTACTACTCATTGTGATGATGATAATTGCTATACTATTGGTGCTATCCATACTATTAATGCTGAGAGTGATTATGCTTATGATATGAAAAGGCCCAAGCTTGGGGATGCTATGTTTGGTGAGAATGATGTGTTTGAGAATATATTTTCTGCAATTAATGTTTGTCCCAAGCTTGGGGATGCTACGTTTAATGAAGATGATATTTTTAGTCTCCCAAGTTTTGATATGCAAAGTTGTTATGATGATAGCATGCCTCCTACCTATGATAATTATATTGATGAAAGTGGGTTTGGAAGAGCGTCAACTTTAGGAAGTAATGATCCCACTATTTTGGAGGATGTTGAATCTTATAAAAGTGGATTTGGAGAGGTCATGACTTTATTTAGTTATGAATCCACTATTTTGGAAGAGGTTTCAATTGATTATGATGATAACAAACTTGCTACTTATGATGATTATTGTGATGATACTTATGCTATAAAAAGTAGTGATGATTATAATTGTAAAACTTGTCATGATTATGATTACCCATTTTATGAACATTACTCTTTTAATGTGGAAACAATTTATAGTATTCGAGTCTCTTATGATACTCCCACTATTCCGAATGAGAAGAATTTTGCTTATGTGGGGAGTAATAAAATTCTATGCTTGTAGATCATGAAAATAATGCTTTAGGTGCTGGTTATATTGTTGAAATCATTCATGATGCTACTGAAAATTATTATGAGGGAGGAACGTATGCTTGTAGGAATTGCAATAATATCAAGTTTCCTCTCTACATGCTTAAAGTTTTGAAGTTATGCTTGATTTGCCTTCCTATGCTAGTTGATTATTGTTCCCATAAGTTGTTTGCTCACAAAATCCCTTTGCATAAGTGGGTTAGACTTAAATGTGCTAGTCATATGCTTCATGATGCTCCCGTTATGTTTCAATTCTTATCTTTTATGTGAGCATCATTGTCATCATCATGCCTAGCTAGAAAGGCATTAAAGAAAAAGCGCTTGTTGGGAGACAACCCAATATTTAACCTTACTGTTTTTGTGTGTCCACATGATTATGCTACTGTAGTAATCATGTTTTATATCTTTTGTTTCAATAAAGTGCCAAGTAAGACCTTTAGGATAACTTACGGTGATAGTTGTGTTGATCCTGCTGAAAATCAGAAACTTTTGCACCCAGTAAATTAGTTTTTATAATTCACAGAAACGTGCTGTTGCTCTGATTCTTTTTGCTCTGGATTGGTACACACATTTCTCAGGTTTTCCTAATTTTGTAGGAATTTTGGAGTTTCACAAGTATACGTTTGATACATATTACTACAGACTGTTCTGTTTTTGAGAAATTCTGTTTTCTATGTGTTGTTTGCTTATTTTGATGAATCTATGAGTAGAGTCGAAGGGTATGAACCATAGAGAAGTTGTAATACAGTAAGTTTAACACCAATATGAATTTAGAATGAGTTCACAACAGTACCTAAGTGGTGGTTTATTTTCTTATACTAACGGAGCTTACGAGTTTTCTGTTAAGTTTTGTGTTGTGAAGTTTTCAAGTTTTGGGTAAAGATTCGATGGACTATGGAATAAGGAGTGGCAAGAGCCTAAGCTTGGGGATGCCCAAGGCACCCCAAGATAATATTCAAGGACAACCAAGAGCCTAAGCTTGGGGATGCCCCGGATGGCATCCCCTCTTTCGTCTTCGTTCATCGGTAACGTTACTTGGAGCTATATTTTTATTCACCACATGATATGTGTTTTGCTTGGAGCGTCATTTTATTTTGTTTTGCTTTGCTTGCTGTTTGAATAAAATACCAAGATCTGAAATTCTTAAATGAGAGAGAGTCTTCACATAGCTACATAATTATTTAACTACTCATTGATCTTCACTTATGTCTTTTTGGAGTAGTTTGTCATTTACTCGTGTGCTTCACGTATATCCTATGAGTAAATGGTTGAATGATTTGAATTTCATAAATCTGGAATTATATTATGGTAAAGGGTTGCATGAAAGAATATTGAAGGAAGAGAGATTTCACATATAAATATACTATCTTAGACATCTTCTATGATTGTGAGCCCCATTAATTATTTCCAAACCTGAGCAAATTAGTTGAAATTTGACAAGGAAGACAACATAATAAGTTGTGCTTGGGTATATTTGTATATAAGTTATATTGTTATAGATCCTCCAACATGTGGTGCTTGCTATTTAGAATCCTTTGCTAGCCAAAATGTCTGTACTAAGCGGGAATACTGCTTCTGCATCCAAATTCCTTGAACCAAGTTTCTTCCATGAGTGTCCACCATACCTACCTATATGCGGTATTTACCTGCCGTTCCAAGTAAATTTGCATTTGCCAAACTCTAAACCTTCAAATAATAATCTGTTTTGTATGCCTGAATCGCTCATGTAGTGACTAGGGGCTGTCAGTACCTTCCATACTAGGTGGGTTATTCTCACGATGAGTGGACTCCGCTCATCATTCACGAGAAAAATGGCTGCTAACTGGGATGCCCAGTCCCATGATCAAAAGATCAAAAATCAAATCAAAATAATTGCAAACAAAACTCCCCCAGGATTGTTGTTAGTTGGAGGCACCCGTTGTTTCGAGCAAGCCATGGATTGATGATTGTTGGTGGAGGGGGAGTAAAAACTTTACCATTCTGTTCGGGAACCGCCTATAATGTATCCAGTATGGAAGAAACTGGGAACCCTTGGTTGTTATGTTGACAATGAAACCATACCTCTCAAAATTATTTTCATCTCTGTTTAAAAGCTTCGAGCTCTGGCACCTCTGCAAATCCCTGCTTCCCTCTGCGAAGGGCCCATCTTTTACTTTTATGCAAGAGTCAGTAGTATTCCTTCTCATTCCAACCTACTCTTTAGTTGGCAAGCATCATGTGATGGGGAAAGATCTAAGCATATATGGCCATTCAAATATATTTGATCATGAATTATTATTGTTGACAATTATCTATATCATAAATAAGTTGGGAGGCGAAACATTAAGCCCCTATCTTTCTCTGTGTTCGATGGATGCTATTTGTTCTAAAAATATGCTTTGAGTGGTAGCAATCATGGAAGACTATATGATAAGAGTATGTGGAGTTTGCTAAGTCAAAGATCTTACATAGACCCTTCCTGAAAATAAGATGAATTGCAATTGTTTGATGACTGAGAACATAGTTTGCTAGTTTTCAAGAAAGTTTATGGTCTATGCTTTAACATGTGAATAGCTTGTTACTTGATCATGAGAAGTTTTATGAGATGAGCTACTGTTATGACATATAATGATGCTAGAAAAGGTGATTGAAATTATCATTGATCAAACTTATGCACCTCCTAGCATTCACACTTCGTAAATTATTTCTTTTATCATTTACCTACTCGAGGACGAGCAGGAATTAAGCTTGGGGATGTTGATACGTCTCCAACGAATCTATAATTTATGAAGCATTCATGCTATATTATTATCTGTTTTGGATGTTTATGGGCTTTACTAAGCACTTATATATTAGTTCTGGGACTAACCTATTAACCGGAGGCCCAGCCAATATTGTTGTTTTCTTGCCTATTTCAGTGTTTCGAAGAAAAGGAATATCAAACGGAGTCCAAACGGAATGAAACCTTCGTGAGAGTTATTTTTGGAACGAAAGCAATCCAGGGGACTTGGAGTGCGCGTAAGGGAAGCAACGAGGAAGCCACGAGGCAGGGAGGCGCGCCCTACCCGCCTGGGCAAGCCCCCACCCTCGTGGGTCCCTCGTGCCCCCCTCAGTGACTTCTTTCGCCTATATATCTCCATATACCCTAAAAACATCGAGGAGCACAATAGATCGGGAATTCCGCCGCCGCAAGCCTCTGTAGCCACCAAAAACCAATCGGGACCCTGTTCCGGCACCCTGCCGGAGGGGGAATCCATCACCGGTGGCCATCTTCATCATCCCGGCGCTCTCCATGACGAGGAGGGAGTAGTTCGCCCTCGGGGCTGAGGGTATGTACCAGTAGCTATGGGTTTGATCTCTCTCTCATGTTCTTGAGGTGATACGATCTTGATGTATCGCGAGCTTTGCTATTATAGTTGGATCTTATGATGTTTCTCCCCCTCTACTCTCTTGTGATGAATTGAGTTTTCCCTTTGAAGTTGTCTTGTCGGATTGAGTCTTTAAGGATTTGAGAACACTTGTTGTATGTCTTGCATGTGCTTATCTATGGTGACAATGGGATATTCACGTGATCTACTTGATGTATGTTTTGGTGATCATCTTGCGGGTTCAGTGACCTTGTGAACTTATGCATAGGGGTTAGCACACGTTTTCGTCTTGACTCTCCGGTAGAAACTTCGGGGCACTCTTTGAAGTTCTTTGTGTTGGTTGAATAGATGAATTTGAGATTGTGTGATGCATATCGTATAATCATACCCATGGATACTTGAGGTGACATTGGAGTATCTAGGTGACATTAGGGTTTTGGTTGATTTGTGTCTTAAGGTGCTATTCTAGTACGAACTCTATGATAGATCGAACGGAAATAATAACTTCATGTTATTTTACTACGGACTCTTGAATAGATCGATCAGAAAGGATAACTTTGAGGTGGTTTCGTACCCTACAATAATCTCTTTGTTTGTTATCCGCTATTAGTGAATTTGGAGTGACTCTTTGTTGCATGTTGAGGGATAGTTATATGATCCAGTTATGTTATTATTGTTGAGAGAACTTGCACTAGTGAAATTATGAACCCTAGGCCTTGTTTCCTACCATTGCAATACCATTTACGCTCACTTTTATCATTAGTTACCTTGCTGTTTTTATATTTTCAGATTACAAAAACCTATATCTACATCCGTATTACACTTGTATCACCATCTCTTTGCCGAACTAGTGCACCTATACAGTTTGCCATTGTATTGGGTGTGTTGGGGACACAAGAGACTCTTTGTTATTTGGTTGAAGGGTTGTTTGAGAGAGACCATCTTCATCCTACGCCTCCCACGGATTGATAAACCTTAGGTCATCCACTTGAGGGAAATTTGCTACTGTCCTACAAACCTCTGCACTTGGAGGCCCAACAACGTCTACAAGAAGAAGGTTGTGTAGTAGACATCAGCCGGTATTATGAATTTCATGTTTATTTCAAATACAAATGCCCCGTATGTAATTTTTCTAATTTGCTTGTTTGTAGGATCTTCAACCTCTGAAGCTTCGGTCTCACGGGGTCAACCTTGGGGGGATGCGCTATGATGAGTGATACACACCGTATGTAAGGGAGACATGACTCCTCCCTTTCATTTAATTGGTTTTAGGTCAACACCACCCCTCAATAATGCAACAATCACCGCACTTACTGATCGTTGGCGGCCGGAGACACACTGTTTCCATCTTCGAACCTGGGAGATGACCGTGACGCTCCAGGATATTGCTATGATCACCGATCTTCCTATCGAGGGTAATCCTCTATGTATGAGCACCAATTCTAATGGGTGGCGTGAGAGCAGAAGACAAGAAGAAGGAAAGAGTCGCAACCGTTGCTTCTTTCACCTGGATTGCATGGAACTTTGCTAATTGCCCCGAGGAGGCTAATGAGGATGAGGTCAATACATATGCTCGTGCCTACATGTGGTACATTATATCCAAGACTATGTTTGCTGATGGCACATGCAAGAATGCTCCATGGATGTGGCTGAAGGCGTTGACCGTCTTCGATAGCAAATGGAGTTGGGGTTCGGCGACACTGGCTTACTTGTATAGACAGGTAGAAAGTTGTTTTTTTCACTTCATTGCTATATTATCAATGCGATCTTCTTGTTAATTCAACCAACCGTGTTCTCTTTTATGTGCTGTTTGATGAAGCCTGTTGTAGGAAATCAGGAGGTATTGGTGGTTGTATGCTCGCACTTTCTATATGGAGCCGGGAGCGATTGCCGGTTGGACAACCGAAGACCGTGAAGTACGAGGATTGGAACGACCATGACGACCCACTACGGTACCCCACTTGGGCTTACAAGTGGTAAGTGAGACGATGGATGATTCCTCGGTCATGTACAAGTTGTACAAGAGCGAGCTGGACATGATCATGGCTGAGTAGGTGACTCGACATTGTATAAGTGATTCTCATGCTTCTATCGTAACTCGAAATCAATTTTGCATTCGATGCTATGTTGCAGGTGGAATGGGAGCCGTATGGAAGAGGGGATAGTTTTGGTAACCTAGAGAGTTCAGGCTGAATCTGATGTGCACTAGGGACAGGGATCTTTGGCATATGCGGTGCCCACTCATATGCAACTGGGCGGTTGAGCTTCACCTGCCACATCGGTTGTACCACCAGTTCGGTTTGTTCCAGCCACACCCGCCGGACTGGGAGGACACGGACAAGTTGCTACACGCGTAAGATATAATCAACCTTGAGCACTTAGCAGCTTCTCGGCGGTTTCGATGGTGCTAATATTCTATTTCTAACTTGCAGGTTGGATAGGAGAAGGCAGCGGAAGGTCAAGCATTGGGACAAGCATCACATGAAGTATATCGTATAGTTCGTGCTTGCGTGGAGCAAGCTAAGGCTGGAAAACAAGCCCAGCTTCGTGATCACTGCCCGATCGCATCCAACAACTATCTCTCATGGTTTCTTGCAAGTATCCGTGTGGAGGTATGCAAGCCGGCGTATGCTGAGGAGATTTTGTAAGATCCCACCGTCTTCGATGAGCTAAGCCAGCACCAGTACAACAAATTAGTCAGGGAAGGCACCTCAGTCCCTTAAGCTCCAATGATGAACTTTGTGGTATTTCCCCTTTCTGCTTTCCCATTTGAACTATTCACATCGTCGCTTGCCTAACATGTTAATGTCGTTTCTGTTCATAGCGTGACCAGATCAAGAAAGCAGCTGATGAGAACGAGGCTATTCTGGAGACAACCCTGGTTGGGAAAAGAAATGGTAAGGTGCACTTCGAGCATCCATTAAGGTTCACATCTCCTTCAATTGTCCATGTGACATGGGTTGCTACGTTCGATATCTCATTCAGTTGTACATGTTGCAGCGTCAGGGGCAAAGGTTAAGGCAGCTATCGAACCTTGTTGGTTGTCGTGACCCCGAGTATGTATCACCTCAATGGTCTAGGTCGGCGACACCATCAGATCCCACTTCTGGCCATGGTTATCCTTTGGAGGATGAGGATGTGGGTGTGGTCACCCAAGAGGTAAGCCAATAACATATATTCAATTATTGATGCATTGCTAACTTTATCCTCACCGGCGGTCTTTTCCATATCTTTTGTTTTTGTAATAGGTTAATGATGACATGACCTTTGGGACCTACCAAGTTCGGTCAACATACATGTTAAAGCCTAGGAGGGGAATCAATAAATACACACCCAAAGACTTCACCGAAAGAGGCAAGAGGACGGTCGGCACCTCACGGATGGCGGCTTTGGATGACGTGGATGACCTGGAGGAACCGGAGCCGGAGCTGAGCGGGTTGCTCTTCCTAGGAAGGCGAAGAAGATAGCCAGTAGGAGGGGGGAGCCAAAAATCGCATAAGGAACTAGTCGTCGTCCTCTATTTGTTATGTAACTTGCCTAGTGGGCGTTTTTCTTATGTCAAACTTGTTATGGCGTTGAACTTGAAGTGGTGGTAGCTCTTAGTAATGTTGAACTTGAAGTGATTGTATGTCTTAGTAATGTTGAACTTGAAGTGATGGTCACTCTAAGAAATGTTGTCTTTGTTCAAGTTGAAGAGGTGTTGAAAATGTCATCATGATGATCATTACTGTTTATTCTGTGATGCAAGTATATGTGCCTGAAAATGTGCCTTACATGTGTCTGAAATGACCCAATTTGAGGGATAAAAAAGGACTAAGTGCTGGTGCAGCGCCAAGCAAGGAGGCGCCACACTGTATAGAGCAACGCATGCGAGCTAGGCGCCACATCATGCAGTGCAACGCCCAGCTCGGAGGTGTTGCATGCCTCGGTAGACTATCCAGAGAGCAACAGAAGCTACAACCAGATACAGCCTGGTGTGGCGCCTAGCTAGGAGGCGCCGGATTGTATTGTGCAACGCCTATCTCAGAGGCGTTGCACTATATAGTGTGGCGCCTCCTTGCTAGGTGCCACACCAACACTTAGCGATTTTTGCCCCCCCCCCAAACTGGGTGCAAACTTTCTATTGCTCTCTGGATAGCTCTACTCAGGCATGCAACGCCTCTGAGCTAGGCGCCACACCGTGCAGTCCAACGCCTATCTCGGAGGCGTTGCACACCTAGGTAGACTATACAGAGAGCAACAGAAGCTACAGCCAGATACAGCCTGGTGTGGCGCCTAGCTAAGAGGCGCCGCATTGTATTGTGCAATGCCTATCTGAGAGGCATTGCACTATATGGTGTGGTGCCTCCTAGCTAGGCGCCACACCAACACTTAGCGATTTTTTGCCCCCCAAACTGGGTGCAAACTTTCTGTTGCTCTCTGGATAGTTTACCCAGGCATGCAATGCCTCTGAGCTAGGCGCCACACTCTGTAGTGCAACGCCTAGCTCAGAGGCGTTGCACACCTGGGTAGACTATCCAAAGAGCAACAGAAGCTACAACCAGATACATGCTAGTGTGGCACTGAGCTAGGAGGCGCCGCACTGTATAGTGCAATACCTTTGAGCTAGGCGTTGACCTGGACATAGCAAATTTTTTGGCAAACAGAGAAGTGTGAAGGTAGCATATGCACACATAGTATGATGATGTGCAGTAGGATTGATAGCAAGCAGACAACTGTGAAGACAACATATGCACAAAGTACTTCACGACACATAGTAGTTCATAACACATAGTACTTCAACTTGAGGAGTAGTTCATACAACCAAATCAAGGAGGAAATACATAGTACTTCACGAAACATAGTAGTTAACAACCAAATCGAGGAGGAGTCCAAAATACATAGTATTTCATGGCACATAGTAGTTGACAACCAAATCGAAGAGCATAGTTTAGAGGATAACATGGTCATAGTCCACAATCCTTATGAAGATGACATAACTCTCTTGCGTAGAGCAAGGCCCCTTTCCCTTCTTCTTCTTCCTCTCTTCTTCCTCTTCCTCCTCCCTTTTCCTTATGCGGTGAGCCTCCTTAACCACCCTCTCCATGAATATGTTGTTCTCCCTATCTTTTTTTCAGCTTCGAATGCCCAAAGTTTCAAGGTTTTTTCTTGAAAATCCTTGAGACGCTTCTTCTGTGCCTCCTCACATTTCCTGTGCAACGCTCGCTCCCTAGCGCGACACTCAAAATCTGCTCTCTCTCTCTCTCTATATCTCTCCTTCCTCTTCTCTTCGAGCTCCTCTTCCTTCTTATTCTTTAGTGCGGCTGCATCCTCCTATCTCATCTTCTTCGTAGCCTTCTCCCACCATCCCGCCATCTCATCTTCGCCATCCTCCTTCATTGTTGGTTTGTTGGGTTGAGAAGCCACCATACCTACAATGAGTGAAACATAATAGTTAGTAATGAAAATAAGAACAAATGGAAGAACATGCACATTGAAACAAGAACATATGAAACATTACAGTTAGTGAGCAACATACGGAAATGGTCCATCGAGGTATCCAAACATTCCTCTATAACGACCTTGCCCTTGACCACCACCACGGCCAAGTCCACCACGAAGGCCAAGACCATCACCAAGGCCAAGACCATCACCACGACCAAGACCACCACCACGAGCTCTACCACCACCACGGCCTAGACCACCACCACGAGCTCTACCACCACCATGGCCTCTTGTAAGTCCTAGTTGCCTCCCTATTTGTTGCCTAGATCCTCTTTGGCTACCACTTGGTTGGCTTGGCACTTGTTGGCTACCACTTGGTTGTCTACCTTGTGTAGCTCCTTGTTGGCTTGTGCTTGCATCATTTTTCTTAGACCTTTTTCTTGGTTTCGTACATTTTCTTTTGTTGTGGTCATGGCCTTTGCATTCCCCACAACGGGAGCTCCCACGAGGCTCTTGGAATTGGCCGTTGCCCGCTTCGCGGCGGCCACCATGACCCCATCAGTCCATGTCACCTCTAAGATGCTTTGTCTTGCATCTACCCCGTTTAACAACCTTCAACTCCGGATCCGGCCATAGTTGAACTCCATGGTACTCCGGCCATTGTGATTGGTCAAAGTATGGGTGAAAGTGGGGAGCCCATGTTTTCTTAACCGTCATGATTGAGAACTCCAACTCCTTCAAGGTGAGGGGGTGATTGACGTCCACATTCCTAACACGACCAGCGGTATACAAGTGTGAGCATGGGAGATGAAGCAACAATGGCCTCCCGCAAGAGCAATCACACCGTGTTAACGAGACCTTGAAAGCCCGACCTCCATGTTGGCGGCAATCGTTTGTGGTTCCTCCTGGCTCTTTCACTTCATACTTCCACTCTTCGTTGTCATATAGTATAGCTTCTTGTGAGTCCGCCTTCCGTGATTGAAATTCCAACCATTCAACAACCTTGGGTGGGAACTTGTACTTGTACTTGCGCTTGTTCTCACCCACTATCCATGCATCCGTTTCCATCGAGTACTTTAGAAAGTATGCATTCATCTTGTCAAATGTGTATTGAACTATTGCCGTCACGGGTAATCCACGTGCACCTTTGAGCACCTTATTGAAGCATTCGACCATCTTGCTTGTCATTTGACCGTATCTCCGGCCATCTTCATAAAAAGCACGTGCCCACTTGTTCCGGTGTTCAGTGTGCCTATTGAGAAAGTCTTGACCCTCAGCATCAAGTTTTTTGTGTGCGCACAATTTGTTGAACAAAGTGGTGAACCGCTTGTCAGAGAAAGCGAGACAACAATCTTGAAGATCATCAGCCAACTCCTTAAGGCCGCATGCCCTATAGAAGTTTGAACAAGAGTGCCTCATGCACCATCGATGGCGCAATGGAGCATGCCTAGGAATATCAATCTCCACCGCGTTAAGAATTCCTGGATGCCTGTCCGATATGAAACAAATTTCCCTCTAAGCGGGTAACACCTTCGTCCTCAAAAGACGCAAAAACCACTCCCAGTTGTCATTGTTCTCCACCTCAACCAAAGCAAATGCCAATGGCAACACCTGGTTATTGGCATCACTTGCTATGGCAACCAACAAGGTGCCCTTGCATTATCTAGTCAAGAACGTGCCATCAATGGCGATAACCGGCCTACAGTGTTCGAAAGCCCTCACGCATTACTCGAACGCCCAAAATGCACGGCCAAATACTTAGACTTTCCTTCCGTCATGAACCGTAGTTTTTTCCCCATGAGGCTCGACCACATGAACCATGCCCGGGTTTGTGGCGGCCATGGCTAACAACAACCTAGGGATCCGATTGTATGCTTCCTCCCAACTACCATACAACATCTTAAATGTGGCTTGCTTCGCCTTCCATGCCTTGCCGTACTTCACCTTGTAATGAAAGATGGCTTTCACAAGGTTAATGAAAAGTTGGATGCTCATTGTTGGAAGTGTGGATATTGAGTTGGAGAGCCTGTAAGCGATGAAATCGTATGGGAGTTGTTTGTGGTCTTGGGACACAACCTTGCCATCCACCCTTTTGCCTTGGCACATGTGAGTTGGCACACAACTCACTACGTGCCAAGTGGGGTCTCCTTTCCATGGTCTTGCACGCACAATCCACGGACATATTTCATCTTCACATGCACATGCAACTGTGTAGCACACATTGACGTCCGAGTGTATCACCTTGTGTGGACGATAATGCGTAACGGAGTAGTTGTCGAGCCACATCTTCAATTCCAAGAAGGTTTGGAACTTAGACCCTTTAGCAATCCCGTTCTTGCCATCATCCAATTCACGGTGAGAGCTTGGCCTAACCCCAAGGATATACCTTGGAAACCATCTACCACGGCTTCATCCGCGAGACTAACATCCTTGAACAATGTAGTCCGATGATCCCAATCGAATACCTTCTCGAAACCTTCGGCCTCCTTCACTGTGAACCCCACCTCATCAACTTGTTCATCGGGACCTTCGTCATCCGAATCCGATGCATAGCCACGGGAATAAGGGATGGAATGTGTAAGGGCATATTTCCCCCTATGTGGTTTTGGTGATTGATGACAATGCATTTGCAGACTAATCGTGTGCATTGAGGATTTTAGATATCTCATCTCTAGGCACAAGACGACTCGTTGCCCCTCGGAGCCTAGTGAATACGGTGTTTCTCTACGCTTCTTTTCGGTGGATTTGAGTCGTAGGAAAGCTGTACTATTAAGAGGGGGTCCGCTTTGGAAAGGTTAGTGTGGAATCAACATGTACACGTCTATTCCTTTGCACCACCTTTCCATTGCTTCCTTGGAGCACCGACTATTTACCCGTGTCTCCAAGTGCTATTGTGTTATTGTGTTGTGGCGTGTGGTAGTACTGCTCAAGGGAGCAGTAGTACCGCAGTGGCCCACGGTAGTACCGGCTAGGGAAGCGGTAGTACCGTGCTATGCGGTAGTACCGCTCCTCAGGAGCTGTAGTACCGTGGCCTCTAGCCCGGCACACTGACGTGCGTGGAAGTAGGCGCGGAAGTAATTTTTTACACCCGCTCCCTACGCAGTAGTATCGTGCCGGATTTTTGCACAGACCGAAACTCAGTGAAAGTAGCGACAGATGTAATTTTATTAGTCTGTGCCTTCCCAGCCTAGTGGAACCCTGCCTTGCGGTAGTACCGCAAGGACACGCGGTAGTACCGCTCAGGCGGTTCTACCGCTCATTGCTTTAACGCAATAGGGCCTCATCTGGCTCCTGCAGCGCGAGCGGTAGTACTGCACTACCTAGCGGTAGTACCGCATGCATGTGCGGTAGTACCATAAGTATGTGCGTGAGTACCACATGTCGCGGGCTGAGTAAGTGGGTAACGGTTGGATCTTTCCTCACACCATATAAGGGGGGGTCTTCTTCTCCAAGTTGACTATCTCTTCCCTCCCCAAGCTCCACTGTTGCTCAAAGATCCATTTTCGCCCGATATCTCTCTCTCTAGCCAATCAAACTTGTTGATTCTCTAGGGACTGGTTGTGAAGGCCCCGATCTACACTTCCACCAAGAGAAATTTGATTCCCGCCACTATTCCCTTGCGGATCTTGTTACTCTTGGGTGTTTGAGCACCCTAGATGGTCGAGGTCACCGCGGAGCCATATTCCATTGTGGTGAAGCTTTGTGGTGTAGTTGGGAGCCTCCACTTAAGTTGTAGAGATTGCCTAACCTTGTTTGTAAAGGTTCTGTCGGGGAAACGACACCTATGGGATCACGAGGATCCCTTCTACGGTTGGCGGGGAGAAGAGTTGCGCAAAGAGCAGGTCTGGTGATCAGCGAGGGTTTTTTACCCAGGTTCGGGCCGCAATGGAACGTAAAACCCTAGTCCTGCTTGAGTGTATATTTGTTGTTCTTGGGTTCTTAGACTAGCTGCTATGCATGCCTAGTCCAAAAAGTCCGAATCCTGCTCCAGTACGCCTCGGGCCTCCTTTTATACGTCAAAGGGATCGCCACAGTGGCACACATGAGGTGTAAAGTAACTGTAGCGTACAAGCTTATCACTGACATTGTAAGACAAGCGCATTTAATGCGCTTCCTACGTGTCCTCTAGCTTTATCGGGGACGATAATAGAACTTGTCCAGTTCATCGCCGCCTCACCCCATTCTGACACGCGTCCAGGCTGACGAGGCATGCAACGCCAGGCTGGCTGGCTAGCCGCTGTGCTGGCACGGTGGTAGGGCCTTCACGAAGATCTGCATGCCACCATGCAGATGCTTGTTTAGTTGGACTAGAATCTGCATGCCGCCATGTAGGCGTCTGCCTAGTTGGCAAGCTGGTCGTCGCGCTAGAGCGGCCGTGAGGTGGCGAAAACCTTCTCGGGTGTGGGCCTGGCTGTGGCCCGGGAATTGTCCCCGGCAAGGGTATAACCGGAGCCTTGCAGTCGTCCTCGGCAAGGGCCTTGCCGGGGCCAGGGTCTTCGTTCTCTGGTCCCCATGTAGACCTGCAGGCCATTAGTCTTCACAAAGATCTGCATGCTACTATGCTCGTGCCCTCGAGCCTTGGCCTTGACGTTGTTGATGATGCCAGAGCTCTCAGCCTCAAGGGTGATGGCCTTGCTGGTGCTTCACGGGCTGCCCCGGCAAGGAGCTTGCAGGGGCCATGCAAGCCGCCCCGGCAAGGATGTTGCCGGGGAGGTCCAGTTTGTCTTCTGTTCTCTGTTCACTGTCTTGAATGTTGTCTTGGTGGTCTTGTATTTTGTCTTCTACTGCCCTGCCAAGCCTTGTTGCAGGTGTGGCTACGACTGCCCGTGCACAAGTAAGGGGTACAGAAAGGCCTATACTTTTGTACATTGACAGGAGCTCCCGGGCCTGGGCCACACATAGGCGCGAAGCGATGTTGGGCTAGGCCCAGAACAGTGCGCGGGCATGCGTGGCACAGATTAACTGCCGTAATCTTCTCGTTAGTTGCACTTCCCCATGATTCGCATTGAGTGCGTGACGTGGGGGTCATGCGTGGAACGGTCGCAGCACACCTGCGACGCCTCACGTCGAGCAGTGAATAGGCGGCCGCGCCTTCCCCATAAAAAGAGGAAGCCGCAGGGGCGCTACTCATTTACAAAGTGGACTCGGGTCGTGGCTTGCATGGCGCCCACTGAGGGAGTCCTGGATTAAGGGGTCCTCGGACAGCCGGACTATATACTTTGGCCGGACTGTTGGGCTATGAAGATACAAGACGAAGACTTCTTCCCGTGTCCGGATGGGACTCTCCTTTGCATGGAAGGCAAGCTTGGCGATTCGGATATGTAGATTCCTTTCTCTGTAACCTACTTTGTACAACCCTAGCCCCCTCCGGTGTCTATATAAACCGGAGGGTTTAGGCTTCTAGGGTTTAGTCACAACGATCATAATCATAGGCTAGACTTCTAGGGTTTAGCCATTACGATCTTGTGGTAGATCAACTCTTGAAATACTCATATTCATCAAGATCAATCAAGCAGGAAGTAGGGTATTTCCTCCATAGAGAGGGCCCGAACCTGGGTGAACATTATGTCCCCCGCCTCCTGTTACCGTTAGCCTTAGACGCACAGTTCAGGACCCCCTACTTGAGATCTACCGGTTTTGATACCGACACCTGCACCCCACGATCACGGGGTGGAAAACAGTCTTCCCACTTGTCCTTATGCTTCTGGATCGCCCACCACATGTCCTCCATGCCTTAGGAAGGGTAGGTGGTGGATGCGGAGTGCACGGGTATTTACACCGAGGCAGGAAACCGGGCGTTGCTGATTGGAGCAACGGGTCAGTCCTGATTCCCCGCGCCTCTGGAGGCCGCATTGGTCGAGCAGGGCGGCCGCCCTTGGGTTGAGAGGCCAGGCCTCGGCCCTGCCCTTCTATAAAAAGGGGGAGGGACGGTGCCTTTCCATACTCACCTCCTTCCTCCCCTTTCTGCTTGGTAACCTTCTTCTGCTCGCCATGGTGAGAGGGCGTGCTGGTGCTCCAATGGTGGCAACGAGGGCTTCTACCTGATAGCGCGTCCCTCCTCCTCCGGAGTTCGTGGTGGAGGAGCCCACCATGAGAGGGAGAGGGAAGGGGTGAGGCCGAGATCCTCGGGGCGCTCAGGGAAGGGGAGGACGGGGCAACGCACCAGCTGCGTCTCCGCCGATGGCCCCTCCCCGAATGGAGGGTCGTGTCGGGGACCAGCCCTGCGAGTTCTTCATCAGGCTGTACAAGCCTATGTGCGGTCATCTCCGCCTCCCTACCCCATTTGCTCGGGTAATGGAGCTTGACCAGCCGCACGCCTTGAGGCTCCATATGAGGGGCTGCGGGAAGGACAACATGTGGGTCGACGTCGAATTCCCCGCTCCTCACGTCATGTATCTCCGCCATGGGTGGAAAACATTTGCCCGCGCCCATAGCTTGTCGGAGGGGCACTTTCTCCAGTTCAAGTTAACGGAGAGTGGCCTGCTCTCCGTCAAGGTCTTTGGGCGCTCGGGAATCCACTTAGGGTGCTGCGCGGAGAGCTCCACCGATGACGAAAGCTCCTCCTCGAGCGACAGTGACGAGGAGGGCCGCGACAGCGATGATGACGGTAGCGGGCGGGAGGACGGCGACTCCAACTCCGTCTGACCATCAGAGGCAACCCCATCATCTGCACCGCCCCCTCCCCGGGCAACACGCCTTGCTGGGGGTTGTGCCCTGCTGGCTCTGGCATTGGTGGTTGATGGGTTACCTCCGCCACGCTCTCCATCGACGCGTTCCCCGTGCCTCCCTCTGCCTTCACTTGTTGTGCCTGGGGAGGAAAAGGGCAAAAACGGGGATTACGAGGCACTTATCTTTTTTTAACTTGTAGGCACTTGCGAAATCTTAATTTTCTAGATAATGTAATCTCTCGAGTCCATGCTTATGTTTTGTAACATTCGTACTTGCATCAACATGTCAATGAAAAAGATGAGCCTTGCCGGGGAACCCATGCATGTATATGTCCATGCAGAGGCGAAATGCCTCTTTAATGTAAATAAACGAGTTTTCCCAGCAAGCTACCTTGCTGGCACCCTCTGTGCCTGCCGGAGAGTCACATCTGTCGGGTTACAGACAAAGGGTCCAGCCCCCTGCCAGTCTCTTTTTACCAAAGGCTACTGTTACCATCCCGACCAAAACAACGTTCGGGTCAGGGATGGGAGCACCTAAGTTTAAGAAGAGTGGCGAGATTTTCTAATGCACAAGTTATAGGTTACGACCATGAATGGACAAGAGGTAAACTTTATCTATTTGGTTTGCGGGGGGTCGCAATGTCGGGTAGTCTTCTCAACCTCTTGTCGGAGCCAAGTTCATGACAGGAATGGTGAAACCGAGTGTCTTCTCTGTGGCTCGAAAGAAGAAAGGATAGGAGCATGGAATCTTGGCGGTTCATTAGTACCTGCTTGAATCAAGGGTAGTACAATATCCCGAACAAGCATGCATGCATATACGTATATACATAAACATGGAAATTAATAGGAAATTGTACATATTGAAAGTTATTCGGCTGCACATAGGGTCCGCGCCTGGCTTTGTACATAGGGTTACATGCCTTGTCGACAAGGGTAGTACAAAATGGGGGGTTGCTGGGGCTCCCAGCAACCGCGCCTTATGGGTAAAACTTGCGAAGATGTTCGATATTCCAGGAGTTGCTCACCAGAATACCATCTTCAGTGTCCAGGCAGACTGCGCCGGGCCTGGTGACTCGGATTACCCGATAAGCGCTTCCAATTTTGGCATCAACTTGTTTGAATTCTTGGCGGATTGAATACACCGAAGAACAAGGTCTCCTTCCTCAAGGCTTCGGGCATGAACCTTGCGGCTATGGTAGCGGTGCAAGGCCTGCTGGTAGCGCGCGGCTCGCATAGCAGCCCGAAGACGATCTTCCTTAAGGAGCATAGCATCATCTTGGTGCAACTGGTCTTGCTCAAGCTCATCATAAGCGAGCACTCGAGGTGATCCATATATGAGTTCTGTGGGGAGAACTGCCTCTGCCCCGTATACCAGGGAGAAGGGTGTCTAGCCAGTGGCTCGATTTGGTGTCGTTCTGATTGACCAAATAACCATTGGCAACTCATCAATCCAGCATCTTCCGCACTTGCGTAGCCTGTCGAAAGTTCTTGTTTTGAGGCCTCGCAACACTTCAGCATTTGCCCTTTCTGCCTGGACCGTTGCTTCTCAGATGAGCAACAGAAGCAAAACAAACTTTGCTGCCAAGGTCGTGGATATACTGCATGAAGGTGCGGCTCGTGAACTGCGTGTCGTTGTCGTTGATGACTCTATTTGGCACACCAAAACGGCAGACTAATCCCTTGAAGATTTTGACGGCTGATTGTGCTATCACCTTTCTCACTGGTTCCACTTCTAGCTAGGGCTGGAATTCGAGCCGAGTCGAGCCAGCTCGGCTCGACTCGCTAGAGCTTGTTTCGTTGACGAGGTAGCTCGACTCGACTCATTACTATAACAATCTCATACCCAAGATTGGCTCGACTCGTATAACTTGCGAGCTGACTCGTTTAGCTTGTTAAGCTCGTTAAAGATATAAGCATAAAGCCCTCAAATATGATAAAATGATTATGTATATATTAAACATATATATCACTAAACAATTGTAATTTCCTTGTAGAGCATGAGTCTCCTAGGAGGCTAGGCCTTCAACGGCTGGGCGATGTAGGCTGTTTAGTGGCTGATCTTTCTTTGTATTGGGAGTGGCTGGTCTATTGTGTCGACCCTAACGAGTTACACAAGTACTCGTGAGATTGGCTCGATTAACTTGGTCTATAAAAGATCTTAAACTAAAGCTCGGCTGTACTCGTTATTCTTTGATTTCAAGTCAATTCGAGCCAAGTCACGAGCTACTTGTTTAGCTCGCGAGCTTCGAGCATTTTTTCTAGCCCTACTTCTGGCCACTTTGTGAACTTGTCGATTGCAACGTACAAGTACTCAAAGCCCCCGACAGCACGAGGAAAGGGGCCCAGTATGTCGAGCCCCCAGACCGAAAATGGCCAGGAAAGAGGGATTGTCTGAAGAGCTTGAGCTGGTTGATGAAGCTTCTTTGGATGGAACTGGCATGCTTCACACTTGGTTGCTAGTGCAGTTGCATCCTGGAGACCGGTAGGCCAAAAGAAACATTGCCGGAATGCCTTGCCCGCAAGGGCTCTTGACCCTATGTGGTAGCCACACATGCCTCCATGTATCTCTGCCAACAGCTCCAGTCCGTCCTCCTGAGGAATGCACTTCAATTTCACACCGTTCGATCTCCTTCTGTATAAGACATCATCCACAAACTGGTACATGCTGGACCGACGGGCTACTTTCTCTGCCTCTTCCTGTTCCTCAGGGAGTTCCCCTATTTGGAGGAACAGAACAGTGTGATGTGCCCATGCCGGAGCCTGAGGCTCGACGGCAAGGACTAAAGGCACATCTTCTGCCGCGGGGGCAGCTTTCTCTATGGCAAGGGCTTGAGGCCCTGCCGGAGCATGCTTCTCCCCGGCAAGCTTGGGGTCCCCGGCAACTTCCTTGCCGGTGGCTCCTGGGAGCTCAGCGAGAAAGTACTTGTAGGGGCCCACCTTCCTTCACTTATTCTGCCCTGCTGATGGTTCAACGGATGGCTGAGTCAATTGGAGCACAAAGGTACCTGGTTCCACAGGTAACTTGAGGGCCACATGTTTTGACAAGTCGTCGGCAATGTTGTTCTCTACTCGAGGAACATGCTCTGCTTGCAGACCATCAAAACGCTCCTCCAACTTCCTCACTTCATCTACATGGGCATCCATCAACGAGCTTTGATAATCTTTGTTAACTTGCTTGACGACAAGCTGCGAATCACCTCTGATGATGAGCTTCCTGATTCTGAGGTTCGCCGCGATTCTGAGACCGGCAAGTAGTCCCTCATACTCCGTAGTGTTGTTTGTTGATTTTTCCCGGGGAAAGTGCATCTGGACTACGTACTTGAGGCGCTCTCCGGTGGATGCAATGAGTAGCACACCGGCACTAGCACCTTGCATCGAGAAAGCCCCATCAAAGTACACAATCCAATCAGGGCATGTCTCCTTGCCGGGGAGAATGGTCTCTTGAATCTCTTCGTCAGGCGTTGAGGTCCATTCTGCAATGAACTCTGCCAAGGCTCTGCTCATAATTGTTGAAGTGCTTTCAAACTTGAGACCAAAGCTTGACAGTTCCAACGCCCACTCCACAATCCTCCTAGTTGCATCTGGGTTGTGCAAGATCCGTTGCAACGGGAGGAGAGTGAAACGGTGATCTCATGTGCTTGGAAATAGTGACGCAGCTTTCTTGAGGCCATAAGAAGGCTGAAAAGCAGCTTCTGCATACCTGAATACCTTGATCTAGCCCCCAAGAGGGAGCTGACAAAATAAACTGGATGTTGCATCACCTTCTTCTTTTGTTTCACTTTGCTTGCTTGCGTAGATCCTGTCTCGCCGGGACCCGGCTCTGCTGGGGGTCCTGCCTTGCTGGCATCAGGCTTTGCCGGGGAAGGCCCCGACTCATCATCTGACGGCCTCACCGTTGCTGCTGCTTCTTCCTCAACTTCTCTCTGTGCCACTAGGGCGGCACTGACCACTTGATTCGTCACCGCTAAATATAGCAGCAACGGTTCTTGTGGTATAGGCGCGATTAGTATAGACGTAGAGGGGAGGTACCTCTTCAAATCTTGCAGTGCTGCCTCTGCTTACGAAGTCCATTTCATTGGACCCGCCTTTCTCAAAATTTTGAAAAAGGGCAGGGCATGCTCAGCAGATTTGGAGATGAACCTACTCAGTGCAGCAATGCAGCCAGCAAGCCTACAGACATCCTTGACTTGTCTTGGCGCCTCACTCTGCTCAATCACTTTGATCTTGTCGGGATTTGCTTCGATTCCGCGTTGAGATACAAAGAACCCAAGAAGTTTTCCGGATGGGATGCTGAACACACACTTCTCAGGGTTGAGTTTGAGGTTAATCTTGCATAGATTTGCAAACGTTTCCTCCAGATCTTGCATGAGCGTGGCCTTGTCCTTGGTTTTGACCACTATATCATCCATATAACCTTCCATATTTCTATGTAGCTAGGGCTCAAAACCAATTTGGACCGCTCAAGGAAACGTTGAACCTACGCTTTTCAAGTCGAAAGGCATTCATACAAAAGAGTACGTACCACATGGGGTGATAAGCGCGGTCTTTTCTTCATCTTCCTTCTTCATGAAGATTTGGTGGTATCCTGAGTAGGCCTCGAGGAACGACAGCAGGTCGCACCCGACAGTGGAGTCCACTATCTGGTCGATGCATAGCAAAGGAAAAGGATCCTTTGGACACGCTTTATTGATATCTGTATAGTCAATACACAACCTCCATTCCCCATTTGCCTTGCGCACCACCGCTGAATTGGCCAACCATGTTGGGTGGATCACTCCTCTGACTAAGCCTGTCGCTTGCAACTTCCTGATCTCCTCAATGATGAACTCTTACCGCTGCAAAGCTTTCTTCCTAACCTTCTACTTGACGGGCCGCACATGGGGACAAACAGCAAGGTGGTGCTCAATCACGTCCCTGGGAACGCTGGGGATGTCGGATGCTTGCCATGCAAACACATCGACATTTGCCCGCAGGAAGGCGATGAGCATGCTTTCCTATTTGCTATCGAGGGTGGAGCTTATGGTAAAAGCTCTGCCTAGGCTATCCTCCTTGACAGGTACCTTCTTGGTTTCTGGTGGGGCTGCCTTGGATCTCTTGCTCTTGCTAGTGGAGCTCTCTGGCACGTCCTCAACGGGAACGCAACACTCAAAAGAGGCGCGTTTGCCAGAGTGGGTGCAGGAGTCTTTGCCGGAGCCAGGAGTCTTGCCGGCGACCGAGGCCTTGCCGGTCTTCTTCCCAGTGGTAGGAGCAAATGTTTTGGTATCGGATGCTGCAACTGCCTCTCGGTAGAGTTGGTCGGCACAGATGAGCACATCCCTCTTGTCACAGCTGACGGTGATGATGCTCATTGGGCCAGGTGAGGGAGTCCTGGATTAGGGGGTATCCGTATAGCCGGACTATATACTTTGACCGGACTGTTGGACCGTGAAGATACAAGACTCAAGACTTTGTCCCGTGTTCGGATGGAACTCTCTTTGCATGGAAGACAAGCTTGGTGATCCGGACGTTAGATCTCCTTCTTTGTAACCGACTCTATGTAAATCCTAGCCTCCTTTGGTGTCTATATAAACCGGAGGGTTTAGTCCGTAGGGAACAATCATAATCATCATGGGCTAGCTTCTAGGGTTTAGCCTCTACGATCTCGTGGTAGATCAACTCTTGTAATACTCATATCATCAAGATCAATCAAGCAGGAAGTAGGGTTTTACCTCCATCGAGAGGGCCCGAACCTGGGTAAAACATTGTGTCCCTTGCCTCCTGTTACAATTAGCCTTAGACGCACAGATCGGGACCCCCTACCCGAGATCCGCCGGTTTTGACATCGACATTGGTGCTTTCATTGAGAGTTCCTCTGTGTCATCGCTGCAAGGCTTGATGGCTCCTTCAATTATCATCAACAACACGGTCCAGGGTGAGACTTTTCTCCCCGGACAGATCTTCGTGTTCAGTGGCTTCGCAAGATCAAGGGCCAATTCGCTTGGCCATCTGGAGCAGATCGACAGCTACACCCCTGGCCATCAGGTCAGGTTCGGAAACTTGAACTACACTGCCAATATCTGTGGAGACTTGATCTTCGATGGATTTGGGCCTACGCCAGGAGCACCGAAAAGCCCCGACGGGCACGGCTTAGACCTGCTGTCAGACAATACGCAGGATATCGCACCTGCAATAGCTCCGCACCTAAATCCGGGGCGGATCGCATCGTCCGAGGACGGGTGGATGGACCCCGCCCCGGAGGCCGCACACTCATCGGCAGTAGAGCCGAACACAGACTCCACCCCCAAGGAAGTCTGTGTCACCGGACCCCCGGACTTGTGTCCGGTTGTAGGTTCCAGACCGCGCGCACCCGAGCCCGCCGAATCCGGTTGGGCTCCGGTAATGGAGTTCACCGCTGCGGATATCTTCCAGCACTCACCCTTTGGCGACGTGCTGAATTCATTAAAGTCTCTCTCTTTGTCAGGAGATTCTTGGCCGAACTATGCCCAGCTCGAGTGGGAAGCTGGAGACGAGGAAATTCGTTGCCCACCCACCACCCACTTCATTGCCACTATCGATGATTTGACCGACGTGCTCGACTTCGACTCTGAAGACATAGACGGTGTGGACAACGACACAGGAGAAGAACAGGAACCACCGCCCACGGGGCGCTGGACGGCCACCTGCTCGTATGATATATATATGGTGGACACTCCCAAAGAAACCAATGGCGATGAGGCAATGGAGGATAACCCCTCAAGGAAGAAATCAAAGCATGGGTGTCATCGGCGCCGCTCCAAACCCCGCCACAGCAGTACCTGCACAGGAGATGAAAACAATCCGGATGGTGCCAAAGACGAATACAATCCCGATCAGCCTGCCTTCGAGCAGGCCAGACAGGAAGACGGGCAGATTAGCCCAGATGAACAGGCGACGAATGGATACTCGAAGGAGGACAGCCACATGCCTCCCTCCGAAGAAGAGGTGAGCCTCGGCGATGATGAATTCGGTGTCCCTGAGGATCCCGTAGAGCAGGTTCGCTTCCAGCGACGGCTTATGGCCACTGCAAGAAGCCAGAAGAAGAAGAAGCAGCAGCTCCAAGCTGACCAAGATCTGCTCACAGACAGATGTACTAAGGTCCTGGCAGCCGAGGAATACAAACTCGACCGCCCCACCAAAGTGTACACAATGCACAATTTGCTACCTCAACCTGAGATGGAGGTCCTAAAACCCACACCCCAACGCCAATACATCACGGTCAGGGGCAATACGCAGGAAACGCGAAGTAGCATCCATAAACATCGACGCAACAGACATAAGCGTCACAAAAATAATGATGACAACCAAGACAAGGGAGTTGGTGCCGGATTCCGCGGCCCCCAGTCCGGTCAGCGGAAAGAGAACAGCTCAGGCCCATCCGGCCCGGGCAACATACTAGACCAACCATGTCAAATCCACGGTACCCCTAGAATGGCGGCCAAGCATACCAATAGAGAATGTCGGATCCTCAAAACAAAACGGCCGGTCGTGCGCCGAAAACAATGAAAAGAGGTCTCAAACAACGAGGAGCCCAGACCACTAAACATTGCGAGGTCAAAGGAAAATCCTCCACAAACCAACAAGGGAACGAACGTGTACCCCTTGGGATGCCGACTAAACAATACAAGTCACCCCACGGTACAAAAATATGGCCGATCATCTTCGATCACATAAACCGTCCGGACAATATCAACCATAGCAATTTAATTGCACTTACCATCGACCCAATAGTTTGTGGGTTCCATCTCACACGAGCCCCTATGGGCATAAACAGCAGCCCAAACTTGCAACGATAGAACAAAATTTACCCAATAGGTATTGACCGCTCGAGGATCAAACCTATTCATAACATCTTCTAAAAGATGTCATTCCAGGTACAAAGGCCAAGTTTTACAGGCCCACCACCCTGGAGGTTGTCTTCGGATCACCAAACAAACACCATACCGAAGAGTAAGTCTTCGGCATTGTCCCCTTATACAATAACTACCATATACTACCGGGACGAACCACGTTGTCTCGACTCAACGTGGTACCATATCAGGCCAAACCCACGTGACATGGTCACAATTATTGGCAAGGCCGAACTCCACCCCGAGAGTGGAAATTATACCGCCGCTGAGATAGCGAGTTGTGCCTGTTTATCGAACTTTGATTCGACAGCCAATCCCCCGGACACCAACAGAGGAGTCCGAGCTACTTTACGGCATGATAGCCTGGCTCGACCAGGCTCCGATCAGGCACCCACGGTTCAACCACCCTATGACATGCAACTGCCTCTAAGCATTTTTCTTTACAAGCTCACTTTTGCGTAGAACAGGACTGGCAACATGGAATCGGCTCGGACGCACAAGGCGGGAACACACAAGTATCCCCCAAGGAGATAGTCCAGATACACTTTGGATCCGCACACAGCCTCCTCCCCGTCCGCCACGACAGTTCCGCCAAAGATACCTCTTTTCATAGCATAAACCGTACTCATACGCATAGACGTGTCACTCCACTACAACACGTAGAACTAAATGACACTTACTGGCCGTCGTTCCTCATTGACGATTTTTTTGTCATAATGACACCCGCACATAGTGTCATGCCCCATTACGCCAGGGGCTTCATTGTACTCATAATATGGCAACAAAGTCCGGCCACCTTCTCAGTCGCTCGGCACCCCGAACTTATAACACTATATGCATGAGCTCTGAATCATGTCTTGGGTCATTAGTTTGGTTTGCCCGGCTCCCATGTTTTGGTACCTTACGTTCCGCTCCATCAGCTAAGGTAGCGCTGGGAGAACTACTGCGATTGTGTCCCAGTTTTTTCGGACGAGCACCTCAGTAGAGAAAGCCAAAAACTGACTGTCATGATACGGCGAGAGCTGGTCGGCTGTTCGAGAGGTTGTAAAATCTTTAAGGATTTATTCCGCATAATGCCATAACAAATGCAGAGTGCGACAGATCGACCTTCCGATCAGGCGCTGTTAGAGCCCCTTGTACGGTCTTCCGAACACCAGGGGCTGCGCCTACCATACTCGAATTCCTATGGCTAAGTGAGAGTGATAAAGCCCTATAGTCTGATTGCCTGGTTCGCTGAGATGAACACCTCCTTTAAGGACCCAAAAATGGGATAAAGAGTGTTCAGGTATGTCCCGAACACCCCTGCATTTCTACGTAAAGGTAAGCCAACGATCGCCAACTCTCAGGATTTATATATACTAAACGGTCGCACAGGAAGAAAAAACTTTCATATAACAGGCAATAAATAACAACAGTGCGAGTATCCTGCATTACAAAGGGCAGCATGATTGCCTTCAGGGAAATATAGTGTCTTTAGTACACTGTTCCACCACAAGGCAGGCTCCTTTAAGGATACCATCATAATATAATTCGGGCTTGTGATGCTCCTTACCCTCCGGTGGTCCCTGAGGCATCAGCTTTTCAGCATCAAGCTTCCCCCAGTGCACCTTCGCACGGGCAAATGCCATGCGGGCACCTTCTATACAGACCGACCGCTTAATGACTTTGAGCCGAGGGCTAGCACCAACAATCCGCTTCACGAGTCCGAAGTAACTGCTTGGAATTGGCTCAGCGGGCCACAACCGGACAACTAAGTCCTTCATGGCTAGTTTGGCCGCCTGGTGCAGTTCGATCAGCTGCTTCAGCTAATCGACAAAGGGCACCGGATAATTCGGCGCCAAATACTGCGACCAGAAATGCTTCTCCGCGGACTTCTTCTCTTCAGCCCGGTAGAATTGGGCAACATCAGATATGCTGCATGGCAGGTCCGCAAACGCTCCTGGAGAAACATGAATTCAGTTTGTCACTTAGAGTTTCTCCTATTACTATATAAAAATCGCTTTGAGTAAAAAAGCCTTACCAGTCGCAATCCTCCTTGCCTCCTGAATGTGCTTTAGAGCACCTCGGGCTTCCTCCCGAGCATCATTTGTAGCTTCGCGAGCTTGGGCGTGTTCGGATTCTTTGCCTGCTAGACTCTGCTCCAAGGTCTCGCTTTTCTTCACAGCCTCCTGGAGCTCTCGATCAGCTTCAATGACCCTGGACTCGTGCTTCTCATGAAGAGCCTGCTCCGCGGCGGCCTTCTTGTCGGCTTCGGCCACAGCCTTCTTTAGTGCCTCAATTTCAGCATTTGCTCCAGGAGCACACAATACAAGTATTTTCATCAGGCACAACTACTCATTTGTGCTTACCTTATCAAAAGATTTCAATATACCTTGCTTGTCCTCCAACTGCTTCTTCACTCAGCCAAGTTCTTCTTCGGCCCGTTCTAGACTCTGCTTTAGTCCGGACACCTCCGCAGTACGAGAGGCGGTCGTTGCTACAGACGCCTGTTTTCAAACAAAGAGATATATGTCATCAACCGAGTCTCCTGCGAAGCGGAAATTGGATCCCCTGTCCGGTTCTCTCTTTCTCTCACCGGATAGTGCATCAGGGGCTACCGGTCATACTATGACAATCTTCAAAGGTTTCTAAAAACATACCTCAAAGCCTTTTATAAGGCTAAGGAAGGATTCATTCAGTCCGCTCTCAGCGGACTGAATCTTTTCAATCACCACACCCATGAGGGCGCGGTGTTCATCGATGATGGACACATTCTTTAGCGCTGTCGATAGGCCGCCCTGCAGCTCTGCTTGGACAGAGGTTGCTGGCGGAGCGGGCTTGCCTCCCTCCGTCAAGGGGGGCTGCCCGCCCGATCCTGGAGCTTTAAAGGTCTCCAGGACCGTGTCCGGCTGCGGGCCGAATCTAAGATCGCCCCCGCCGTCGACATTCATGGGAACCATTGCTCCCGTGTATCCGGCCCTAGAGGCGTGCCCCCTGGTTTGGGTCCTGCTGGGACGACACCTCGGTGTCACGCCCAGGCTTCGGGGAAGGGGCCTCCGGAGGCGTCTCGCTCTCCAGGGCATCTGAGCTCAGCAAATCCTCCGATGAGGACTGTTCGGCGTGAGACCTCGCCGTACTGCACAAAGTATGGAGATAGTTAAACTACTACACCCTACTAATCCTGGGCGCGTAGGCGTGTTTGGATTTCGTGTACTCACGATTTTTCCAGGGGCTGGGCCCTGGGATCCCACTCCGGGCTGCTATTGGCAGCCATGGTGGACGCTTCTGGGAGGGAATTTTTTCCCCTCTTCGGTGATTCGGCCTCCAAGGATGAGGAGGCCGTCCTTTTCTTTCCTCCCCCCATGGAGGACTCCTCTTCTTCCTCCTCCTCTTCGTCTTTGGAGGAAGGATGGGCGCTGGAGTCTTCGGATTTTGTGTCCGAAGCACCGCGGTGACGGAGGCCGCTCCGGTCTCCTTGGCCTTCTTGGAGGCCTCTTTCTTCGGCACCCTGTAAGGCGCTGGGACCAGCATCTTCGTCATAAGAGGTCCTGCCAGTTCCTCCGGCAGCGGGGCCGGACAGTGTATCCGCCCCACCTTCTTCGTCCATTCCTGGGGTAATTACAGAAAGCATGATAAAGTGTCTCCCTCGGGATATGCCAGCTAAACGTTGATAGACAGAACATAGTGATAACTTACCAGACTTACGGAGCGGGACAGTTGATACCCGTGGTCCTCGGCGGGGCCCGGCCACGGTTTACCGGACTTGAAGAGCACCTTCCAGATGTCCTTGTATGATGAGCCATAGAGCTCCCGTAGGGTCTGGTGCTCGGCCGGGTTGTATTCCCACAAATTGCAGGCTCGGTGCTGGCAAGGGAGAACCAAGCGAACTAACATCACCTGGACTACATTGACGAGTTTGACATCCTTGTCTACCATGCTCTGGACGCGTGTTTGGAGCACCAACAACTCATCGGATGAGGACCAGTTCAGGCCCTTCTTGGGCCAGGACATGAGCCGCAGGGGGGCTCCGGATCTGAATTCAGGAGCAGCGGCCCACTTTTTACCGCGCGGCTCAGTGATATAGAACCACTGCTGCTACCACTCCTTGACAGAATCATTGAAGGTGCCCGTCGGCCATGTGACCTTGGGCATCTTGCTCACCATGGCGCCGCCGCACTCGGCGTGCTCGCCGTTAACCACCTTGGGCTTCACATTGAAGATCTTCAGCCATAAGCCGAAGTGGGGCGAAATACGGAGAAAGGCCTCACACATCTCATAAACGTCGAGATATTAAGAAAAGAATTAGGGGACAGACCATGAAAATCAATCCTTTAATAATACATGATGCCGCGAACAAATGGGTGAAGGGGAAACCCGAGCCCGCGAACAAAATAAGGAAGAAACACTACCCTCTCGTGGGGCTCCGGAGTGGGGACGATCTGTCCCGCCGTTGGAAGACGGTGGCCGATTTTCTTGGCCAGGTACCCGGCCTCTCGAAGCTTTTTGATATCCTTCTCCCGGACGGTAGAGGCCATCCATTTGCCTCCTGCTCCGGATCTGGACATCTTCGAAGAACCTCTTTTCGGTGGAGAAGATGAGTGTTTGGGCGCTAGGGCTTGAGCAAAGGGGAATGGACGAGCGGAAGGGAAAGGCGTGGGTAAAGAAGAAGAGGCCTTATCTCTTTATAGAGGCAATAAAAACTTTTGCGCCTCCCTACTTGCCTGGTGGAACCCGCTCGTTCCCCACTCGCCGCGATTGGTGGTGCGATTGGGGTAACCGTGCCCGTATTGATGAAAGCCCCGCGATAAGGGGAACACAATCTCTGCTTCGACAAGACGTGCCGAGGAAGCCGCCTCGCAATATGTGCGGTGGCTGGTTGTGGGAAAACGGTTCGAATAATGACTCGACCATGGTGTGATGGAAGATTTTCTAAAATTGTCAGCAGATTATATTTGTGGAATAATCGTTCTCTCTACGGTGGTATGTGAAAATCGCCTTGCAGAGCCGGACACGATTTAAGTGTTCAAGGTTTACTTTGGAGTATTCAGAGATGGAACCCGCCTTGCAATGTCGAAGACAATTTGTGCGTCGGACTCATCTTCATTGCAGCCTGGTTCAGGGGCTACTGAGGGAGTCCTGGATTAGGGGGTATCCGGACAGCCGGACTATATACTTTGGCAGGACTATTGGACCATGAAGATACAAGACTCAAGACTTCGTCCCATGTCAGGATGGAACTCTCCTTTGCGTGGAAGACAAGCTTGGCGATCCGGATGTTAGATCTCCTTCTTTGTAACCGACTCTGTGTAAACCCAAGCCTCCTCCGGTGTCAATATAAACTGGAGGGTTTTGTCCGTAGGGAACAATCATAATCATCATAGGCTAGTGAAAGGATCAATATAGTTGACTAGAGGGGGGGTTGAATAGGCAACTAACAATTTTTAGCTTTTCTTTACCAAATTAAACTTTGCATCAAAGTAGGTTGTATAGATATGCAACTAGGTGAACAACCTATATGATGCAACAACAACAAGCACACGAGCAAGCAAGGGATACAACACAAGTAAGCTTGCAAAAGTAAAGGCGCGAGATAACCAAGAGTGGAGCCGGTGGAGACGAGGATGTGTTACCAAAGTTCCTTCCCTTTGAGGGGAAGTACGTCTCTGTTAGAGTGGTGTGGAGGCACAATGCTCCCCAAGAAGCCACTAGGGCCACCGTATTCTCCTCACGCCCTCACACAATGCGAGATGTCGTGATTCCACTATTAGTGCCCTTGAAGGCGGCGACTGAACCTTTACAAACAAGGTTGGGGCAATCTCCACAATTTAATCGAAGGCTCCCAACAACACCACGAAGGTTCACCACAATGGACTATGGCTCCGAGGTGACCTCAACCGTCTAGGGTGCTCAAACACCCAAGAGTAACAAGATCCACTAGGGATAAGTGGGGGGAATCAAATTTCTCTTGGTGGAAGTGTAGATCGGGGCCTTCAACCAATCCCGAGCAAATCAACAAGTTTGATTGGCTAGGAGAGAGATCGGGCAAAATGGAGCTTGGAGCAACAATGGAGCTTAGGATGGAAGAGGTGAGTCTTCTTGAGAAGAAGACCCCTTTATAGTGGGGGGACAACCAACCGTTATCCACTTATTCAGCTCATGACTCATGGTACTACCAAGACCGGACAAAGCGGTACTACCATAGGGCTCACGGTACTACCATGACGGATCACGGTACAACCACTGCGATGGCGAGGGCTAGACCAGGCCAGAGTCGCCAAGGCCGAGAGCGGCATCGCTGTCGACGCTGTATTATCATTCCCCTTGCGGTACTACCGCAAGGCCAGGATGGTCTAGACGGGGAAGGGCACGGATGAATAAAAATACATCTGTGTCTACTTCCGCTGAAAATCGAACAGTGCAAAAACCCGACACGGTACTACCGCGCCAGACTTACGGTAGTATCACGCAGGGAGCGGATGTAAAAAATTACATCCGCCTTTACTTCCGCTGCGTGCTCATCGAGCCGACCAGACTCACGGTACTACCAAGACTGGGCGGTATTATCACAGAGGGCGCGGATGTAAAAATTACATCCGCCTTACACCGCAAGAGAGGCTGAGCTCGCCAGAGGCCGCGGTACTACCGCCCATAGGAGCGGTATTACCATGGACGCCACGGTAGTACCGCTGAGTGCTTGCGGTATCATCAGAGGTCCTGCGGTACTACCGCTCCTGAAAGCAGTACTACCGCATGCCTCAACTAGTAGCACTAAAGGAATCCTTCTTTTTGCACAGACGAGAAGATAATGGAGGAAGCTCCAAAGCGCAAAGGGAAAGGCGGGGTAAAGGAAGAAGCGTGTACGTGATGATTCCTCCCAAACCTTTCCACAGCGGACCCCCTCTTAATAAAACGTCTATCCTACGACTCAAATCCAACAAAGGAGACGTAGAACACCATCGTCTTCAATAGTCTTCGAGGGGTACCAAACCGTCTTGTGCCTAATGACAAAGCAACTAAAATACTCAAGGCACACGATTAGTCCGCAAAAGCATTGTCATCGATCACCAAAACACCTTAGGGATAAGCATGCCCTTACAATCTCCCCCTTTTTGGTGGATTGATGACAATACGGGATTTTCACGAAGGGAAAGAATGTAGCACAAGCAAACCCCACACCTCTAAAATATAGACGAGCTCCCCATAGATTCGTGCCAGAAATTAAAGTGCTTTGGACTGCACGGCACGAACACTAGGATCACCACTCCCCCTATATTTTAGAGACAAAGCATATCAAGACAGTAAATACGAGCAAGACATAAGTAGCATAGGTAATATAGTACGATAGAGAGCATATGTCTTATACCATATGATAGACCAAGTCTCACGAACAGACTAAACCAAAGCAAAGCAAGGTTCAACGGAACAAACACGAGGTTCAACGGAACAAACACGAGCAAAGCAAACACAAGACTCTCGCAAATCCCTACACTCACTCCCCCTTTGGCATCGAGACGCCAAAAAGGCAGAGAGGACACCTACACACACATGGTGGCTCAAGCAGAGTGATCAGACGCATGGTCCTCGTTAGACTAGGCAGCAGGAACGGTCTCCTCGACGTCTTCCTCAGAATCAGTCCACTTGTAGCCTTGCTTCACCATCCACTCTGCCTCTGGAGTGATGCGATCCTCAGAACCGCTAGACATGTCCTCTCCATACAGCTTCATGATCTTCTTGTCCCGACGGCGACTCTCCTTGGAAGCAACATGAGACCTGTACTGACGCTTGGCCTGCATGCAGAACAAGGTCTTCATCTTGTTCTTGAGCCTCTTAGCCCAAGATGGCTCAGAGGAGGGAGGGGTGTACCCCTCAGAGCTGTCCTCATCTGCTGCCTCCTCCTCACCCTCATCTGCATCCACATCCATGGTGGCGGCAGCCTCAGCACGAGAAGTGGTGTTAGCCCACTAAGGCTTGACCCGGAGCCGGATGGAATCATGTCTAATCCAATCAGGGGCCTCAAAGTCATCCTGAGGGTAGGTCTTCTCCCAAGTTGTAGAGATCAGCTGAAACAGATATGGTCCATATATGGGGACCTTGCGGTTGAAAACAGCAAACCGAAGCTCACACCACATGATGTGTGAGATATCCAGAGGTAGCGTCTGAGAGTTGCGCGCTTCTTCACATAGGAGCAACATGTCCACAGGATAGGCGTGTACCTTGTCCTTAACCCCAATGCATGGGAAGAGAGAGTTGTGAAAGATCCGGTACATGATGTCAAGGAATGAGTTGAGCACCCACGAAGACTTGCCAATGGAGAGCTTCTTTTCAACAAGGAAGGGTTGAAGCTTGTTCTTGTTGGCAGACTTAGAGTTGGCATGAGGACGAACACCTTGGGGAGTGGCGAGCCCCTAATCTGAAACACCAAGCAAGGTCATGAACTCCTTCCAGGTAGCTATCAGCCGTCGACCATTGGACATCCAAGTCATTGTCCTGTCCTCATTAGGATGGAAGTACACCGAGGCGAAGAACTGAGCCACAATCTCCGGATCATAGTCTTTATGAAAAGAGATGATATGCTCAATGTCAAACTGCTCAACTAGATCCAAAGCCTCACCAAAGTATGCCTGGTGCTTCTCTTCCCTCACATGATGCATGTCGATCCGATGCACATCCACATAGATATTCCTCCTGGCCTTGATCACATACAAATAGATGAGGTTCTGGTGCTTGGTCCAGAACAACTCATTTCCTCGAAGGTTGGCACGAGGATTCACGTAGGGATTGATCTTCCTACGAGCGATGAACTCAGCAAGCGGCATCTCATCCATACTCATGGCAGGTTCCTTGTCTTTGTGGGCGGTGGTCTTGGTCCGGCGTTGGGGGGCACCGAGCCCTCAGAGCTTGGCCTTGATTATGAAGGCGCTTGGAACCCGTGTCATGGCTTGGGTTGGAGCGACGAGCATGAGCACCTGAGCCACACACACCACAAAACAGACACGCAAGAAATGCGAGAAGGATCAGTGCAAAGAACGTAGCAAACAGTGAAACAGGTAGAATTTGCACATACATATTGCCACACGAGAGATTGGACATCAGCGGTAGTACGGCTTGGTCGCACGGAACTAAAAAATTAGTGCCACGCCAAATCACGGTAGTACCGCGGGCGCGGTAGTACCACGCCGAAGGTACGGTAGTACCACGCCGGAGGTGCGGTAGTACCGTGCGTATTCAGATCTGAAGCAACAGATGAATCTGAGAACTACCGTGACAACAAAGTGGTACTACGGCTGATCAAATCTACCACAGGACAATATATCATGTAAAAACTCTACGCATTACTACTCGCCTCCATCCTACTCTTGCAAAGATTTGGCCTAAAATCTCAAGAACAACTAGCATTTCCCCAAAAACCTAGAAGCAAAAAGAACAAACCAAAGAGAGAAGGATTTGGGGAAAGACCTTGGTCCATGGCAAGAGGAAGTGGTGGGGAATGATCCCATCGGTCGGAATCCGAGGAGAGCAGCCGGATAAGGAGATCCGGCGAGGGTCTCCGGCGCCGTTCGTGGGCGGAGAGAGAGAGAGAGAGAGAGAGAGAGAGAGAGAGAGAGACATGAGGAGAAGGAGTGAATGGGTATGGGCGAGTTGGAACTCCACCTGCCCGCTCATAACCCCCACGCGCTCGCTACGTCACGGTAGTACCGTGACTCATTGTGGTAGTACCGCCCAGGCGGAAGTACCGCGCTGCAGGCGGTAGTACTACTCCACCAGCGGCAGTAAAAAATTACTGCCGTGCTGGTTGCGGTAGTACCGTGTCCTGCGGTAGTACCATGGCAGACCACGGTAGTACCGTGTATCCCAGAAAATGTAGTTTCAAGCCAGGGAGAAAAGCGACTTTGCACGGAACCTTCAAAAGAACACACACACCAACGAGCTAACAAGCGAAACATGGCAACCAAACCAGAGGCAACAAAGACAAAACCGAGACACAACCTCTCCAAGGAGGGGGCGGTGGCCGGAGCCACCTATGTTTGAGTTGATTGGTATGGCACCGCGAAGAATTATCCTTGGGCCCATGACCAAAACTCGTCTTTGAAGCACATGTACCATCAAGAATGGCTAATGTGAAAGAGTTGATCAATTTATGCATAATGGGGGGAGGGAGAGTTCATTGAGAGAACAACACTCCCCCTATGTCCATGCCTACACCTAAACTAGACAACAAGTTGAGTGTGGTGGGAGGTGCAAGGGTTCAAGTCATATTGCTCGAGTCAATGATATTTAGCTCATGCCTTAACTCGCGAAATCTTGCTTCATCCAAGCGCTTCGTGAAAATATCTGCAAGGTTATCATGAGTGTTGACATACTTGAGCTTGATCTCCCCTAGCCTAATGTGATTCCGGATGAAGAGATACCGAATCTCAATATGCTTCGTCTTGAAGTGTTGCATCGGGTTGAGAGACATCTTGATGGCACTTTCATTATCACACCAAAGAGGCACTTTGTCACAAATGACACCGTACTCCTTTAAAGTTTGCCTCATCCATAAGAGTTGTGCACAACAACTACCGGCCGTCACATACTCCGCTTCGGTGGACGAGAGAGACACACAACTTAGCTTCTTGGAAGACCAACTCACCAAAGAGCAACCAAGAAATTGGCACCTCCTAAGTGGACTTCCTATCCACTTTGTCTCCGCCCAATCGAATTCAGATATCCTTCAAGCTTGAAGTTTGCCCTCTTGGGTACCATAAGCCAAAGTTTGGGGTATGAGCCAAATATCGAATATTCGCTGACCGCCACATAGTGACTTTCCTTCGTGCGGCTTGAAACCGTGCACACATTCCCACACTCAACATGATATCCGGTCTAGATGCACAAAGGTAAAGCAAGGAGCCAATCATGGAGCGATATACCTTTTGATCCACCGCTTTACCATTGGGATCAATGTCAAGTTGGCACTTGGTAGGCATTGGAGTAGAAGCCGGCTTGACATCACTTAGCTTGAATCTTTTTAGCATGTCTTGAGTACATTTGGCTTGGTTGATGAAGGTACCTTCCCTTCTTTGTTTGATATCAAAACCAAGGAAGAACATCAACTCTCCCATCAAAGACATCTTGAACTTGGAGGTCATGAGAGCGGCAAATTCCTCATTGAAAGCTTTTTTAGGGGAACCAAAGATAATATCATCAACATATAGTTGGCATACAAACAACTCCCCTTTGACCTTCTTAGTAAAAAGAGTGGGATCGATTTGCTCCACCTCAAATCCACGATCTTGTAACAACTCATTAAGGTGGTCATACCACGCACGTGGGGCTTGTTTAAGGCCATAGAGTGCCTTATCGAGTTGATACACATGATCCGGGAAGTAGGGATCCTCGAATCTGGGGGGTTGCTTGACATAGACCAACTCATTAATAGGACCATTAAGAAAAGCACTTTTCACATCCATTTGTTGCAACTTAAAGTTGTGATGGGAAGCATAAGCAATCAACAAATGTATGGATTCAAGATGAGCAATGGGAGCAAAGATTTCACCGTAGTCGATACCCTCGACTTGGGAGTAGCCTTGTGCTATCAATCTTGCCTTATTGCGAATGATGTTCCCATGAGCGTCTTGCTTGTTCTTGAAAATCCCCTTGGTTCCAATGACGTTGTGGTTCGCCGATGGCCTTGGCACCAATCTCCACACCTTGTTGTACTCGAAGTTGTTGAGTTCTGCATGCATGGCATTGAGCCAATCTGGATCCTCGAGCGCCTCATAGACCTTTTGGGGTTCAACACAAGAGACAAACACGTGATGTTCACAATAGTTTGCTAACTGTCTACGAGTGCTTACCCCCTTTCTTAGGATTCCAACCACATTTTCCATGAGATGGCCTTTGGTGGTGAGCTTGGAAGCAATCATCGCGGCACGACGCTCTAATTCCTCCTCGGATGTGGAAGGAGGAGGATTAACTTGATTATCTTGAGCGCCGTCTTGAGCTTGTTCTTGATCTTGAGCTTGCTCATGATCTTGAACTTGCTCGAGGGGGAGAACTTGACCTTGGGCATCATTTGGAGGTTCACCACCATCTTGAGATTGATCTTGCCCTTGGTCTTGTTCACGAGGTTGAGGGCCTTCACTTTGTTCTTCTAAGCGTGCAGGGTCTTGGGAGGTGATGGCTCCACTTGAGTGGAGCATTGTCCTTCTGATTCGGCCACAAGGGGTTCCTCAATGGGTAGAATATGACCAATACCCATTTTTCTTATGGCTTGGGGAGGAATTTCATCACCTACATCACAAGTACCACTTTGTTGGGAGCCGTTATTTTTGTCAAACTCCATGTTACACGTCTCCTCAATGAGTCTTGTGGACTTGTTGAGAACACGGTAAGCATGAGAGTTTGTAGCATAACCAACAAATATGCCCTCATAAGCTCTAGCCTCAAATTTAGAAAAGCAAACACCTTTATTGAGAATGAAACACTTACACCTGAACACCCAGAAGTACTTGAGATTGGGCTTGTTGCCGGTGAGTATCTCATAAGGAGTCTTGTTCAAGCCTTTGCAGAGATAGAGTCGATTGGATGCATGACACGCTATGTTGATGGCTTCGGCCCAAAAGTTGTATGGAGACTTGAACTCCGCCATCATGGTCCTTGCCGCATCCATCAACGTCCGGTTCTTCCTCTCCGCTACACCATTTTTTTGAGGGGTATATGGTGCAGCATATTGATGCTTGATCCCCTCATCACTAAGAAACTCATCCAAGGTGTACTTCTTGAACTCGGTGCCGTTGTCACTTCTTATTGTCAAGATCTTTGCATTATGTTGATGTTGAGCTTCATTTGCAAAGTCGATGACGGTTTGTTGAGTCTCACTCTTCCTCTTGAAGAAGTATACCCAAGTGTATCTTGAATAATCATCCACAATCACCAAGCAATACTTTCTACCTCCAAGACTATCAAATGATGGGGGCCCAAAGAGATCCATGTGAAGGAGCTCCAAGGGTCTCTTCGAGTAGATGGTGGTCGTGGGAGGGTGAGCCTTCTCATGAAGCTTTCCTTCAATACAAGCACTGCAAGCACGATCTTTGGCAAAACTAACATTTGTTAGTCCACGGACATGGTCCCCCTTGAGAAGACTTTGCAAAGATCTCATATTGACGTGGTCTAAACGGCGATGCCAAAGCCATCCCACGTCAACTTTAGCCATTAGGCATGTCGCGGTCTTAGTGGGTCGCTCCAAAAAGTTTATCACATAGAGACCGTTCTCGACATGCCCAACAAAGGCTACTTTAAGAGTCTTGCTCCACAAGAGGGCCACGATATCAATGTTAACGAAAGTGGCAAAGCCCATGAGTGCAAGTTGACGAACGGAAAGTAAATTGTATGCAAGGGACTCAACAAGCATGACTTTCTCGATCGTTAGATCATGAGAAATGACAACCTTTCCAAGGCCCAATACCTTAGAATGTGACGCATCACCCCACTCGACATTGGTGGGCATAGATGGAATCTTTTGCACGTCCACCACCAAGTCCTTGCTCCCGGTCATATGATTTGTTGCTCCACTATCGAGCAACCATGATCGTCCACCGGAAGCAAACACCTACAAGAGATCAATGCTTGGTTTTAGGTATTAATAATGGGTCCTTTGATGTTAGTAACAAGGGTCTTAGGAACCCAAATAGACCATTCAATGTACTCATAAGGAGAACCAACAAATTTAGCATAAACATGCCCATCACTAGCATGGCACAACACATATGATGGGTTAAAGTCGCCGGCTTTGTTGGAGGAGATGGTTTTGCCCTTTTCGACATAAACACCCTTCACATTTTCCTTCTTCTCCTTAGGAGCACCCTCTCCCTCTTTCACAAAAGTTTGCTTGAGAGGAGGAGGTCGTTTGGTCTTGTCTTCTTCTTATTCTTGGTCTTGGGTGCAGACCGAATTCCCTTCTTGGCCACAACTTCCTTTCGATTGCTCACAAGGTCGTTGAGGTTCTTCTTACCTTGAATGCAAGTCACAAGGCCTTTCTCAAGTTGATCCTTTAACTTGGCATTCTCCTCCACAAGATGCACATGCTCACAACATGGGTTAGTAGCATATGCATTATCAATTAGTACCATATGAGGAAAGGTGGCCTTTTCCTTGGTTAGCTTAACTTGGAGTTGAGCATGAGACTCCTTGAGGTTAGCATGAGCACCCTTCAAGACCTTGTGGGCCTTGTCAAGTACATCAAACTCCTCCTTGAGTCTAGCATGATCAACCCCAAGTTTAGCCTTCTCGGAGGTTAGCACACGAGACACGACAAGAGCATGATCAAGATCTTTCTTTAACTTAGCATGGTCATCATTGTGTGACCCCTCAAGAGTCAAACGATGCCCACGCTCTTCCTCAAGAGCATTAGAGAGATCTGATATCTCATCGGCATAGTCACGACTATGACCTTCCATCTCAGAGATGGTTTCTTCGTGAGCCTCGATCATGTCATTGGCTTCACCAAGTTGTTCCAAGAGAGCAACAAAGTGCTTCTTGGACTTGCCCTTGAGCTTACTCATAAATGACTCAAATTCATTCCTTGATCATTAGACCCATCATGTTCATCAATGAAACCCTCCAAAGAGGGATTAGTAATGATGGTGGTTTTGATGTTGGGGGTTACCTTGTTAGAGGCCTTAGCCATGAGGCACTTGGCGGTGATGTTCTCGTTGGGTGAATCAAAGAGAGACACCCAGGGAGTGGTAGCAATGGCAACGGATGCCATGGCCATTGCTTCTCCATTATCATCATCATCGTCATCCTCATGGTATTCTTCTTGAACCACCAACCCACGAGTAGGAGTCTTCTTGGTGAAGTTGTTCTTGTTGGGGAAGGACTTGGCTTTGTCTTTTCGGATGAACTTGCCACCATCGTCTTCCCGCTTCTCGTAAGGACAAACCGCAACGAAATGGCTCACATTGCCACAGTTGAAGCAAGTTCTAACTCGTTGCTTGCCCTTGAAGCCACTTGAGTTGTTCTTGTTGAAGTTGGGTCTTGAATTCTTCTTGCTCCAAAATTGTCTTGAAGCAAGAGCCATGTGCTCATGATAATCATATTTCGTGTCTTCGGGGTTGCTCTCCTCATCTTCCTCTTCTTCCTCTTCTTCCACACTAACCTTGGCCTTCAAGGCAAGGTTGGGCTTCTTTGCCCTTTGAGAACGGAGCACCGCATTATCGGCGGTCTTGTCCAAGATGCTCATTGCAACAAACTCATCCAACACTTCACTTGAGGTCATGGAGTGGAAGTCCGGTCTTTGACGAATGACGGAGGACATGGCCTTGTTGTAGGGCATCATGGCCTTGAGGAACTTGCGCTTGATCCAATTGTCATCCGTGTCCTTGCTCCCATGATCTCGGAGTGAGACCGCGAGTTTGGTCACTCTTCGAAAGAGCTCACAAGGTTCTTCATCTTCTTTCATTGCAAACTCATCGGCTTCATCTTGCACCACTTCATAGTTGGAGCATTGAATGCTAGCACTTCCTCGATACAGAGAGACAATGCATTGCCATGCGTCTTTGGCCATGGCATGAGGTCGAAGATGAGGGAGATCTTCGGGAAGGATTGCATCTTGGATGATGAAGAGAGCACTCTCATTGAATTGATTATCCACCACTTCTCTCGGGGTGAAGTTGCTTCGGTCATGTGGATAGAAACCTTCTTCAATGATTCTCCAAAGATTAGTATTCACATGATTTAAATGATGCTTGAAGCGATACACCCAAGAATCAAAATCCTCATTTTTCACAATCTTAGGAGGAGGACCGACATGATTTAAATGAGTAGAGG
This sequence comes from Aegilops speltoides, assembly GCA_021437245.1. Lineage (NCBI taxonomy): Eukaryota > Viridiplantae > Streptophyta > Magnoliopsida > Poales > Poaceae > Aegilops > Aegilops speltoides. The sequence continues at coordinate 388,927,089 of CM038142.1, forward strand.
GAATCGGTCCTCCATAAATTGAAGGTTCCACATGGGCAAAGATGCCGGTGCCATTTCAACCACTAGTAGAAGGACCCTTCTCACTATTAGCTTCCCCCTTGTCGGAGCTAGCATCTGTCACCTTGTTAGCGGGATCACCCACTTTCAACGGAGAGGTAGGGAGTTTAAGTCCTTCTAAGAATTTATGAAACATGCTTTCAACCGTGGTTGTCATGGAGGTTTTCAATGTGTCCAAGGCCACATTGAATTCCTCACGGGACACCGCGGTTTCCCCATCACCATAGACAAGATCGGATTCACACCGGAGTGCTCCTCCTCCCCATGGTCGATGGTGTCAACCATACTCTTCGGACGGCAAAGTCCTTAATAAAGAGACGTGGCTCTGATACCACTTGAAAGGATCGATATAGTTGACTAGAGGGGGGTGAATAGGCAACTAACAATTTTTATCTTTTCTTTACCAAATTAAACTTTGCATCAAAGTAGGTTGTCTAGATATGCAACTAAGTGAACAACCTATATGATGCGCCAACAACAAGCACACGAGCAAGCAAGGGATACAACACAAGTAAGCTTGCAAAAGTAAAGGCACGAGATAACCAAGAGTGGAGCCGGTGGAGACGAGGATGTGTTACCAAGTTCCTTCCTTTGAGGGGAAGAACGCTCATAGAGCGGTGTGGAGGCACAATGCTCCCCAAGAAGCCACTAGGGCCATCAGATTCTCCTCACGCCTCACACAATGCGAGATGTCATGATTCCACTATTGGTGCCCTTGAAGGCGCGATCAACCTTTACAAACAAGGTTGGGGCAATCTCCACAACTTAATCGGAGGCTCCCAGCAACACCACGAAGCTTCACCACAATGGACTATGGCTCCGAGGTGACCTCAACCGTCTAGCGTGCTCAAACACCCAAGAGTAACAAGATCCGCTAGGGATAAGTGGGGGGAATCAAATTTCTCTTAGTGGAAGTGTAGATCGGGGCCTTCTCAACCAATCCCGAGCAAATCAACAAGTTTGATTGGCTAGGGACAGAGATCGGGCGAAAATGGAGTTTGGAGCAACAATGGAGCTTAGGGATGGAAGAAGTGAGTCTTCTTGGAGAAGAAGACCCCTTTTATAGTGGGGGACAAATCCAACCGTTATCCACTTATTCAGCCCGCGACTCATGGTACTACCGCACCAGATAGGCGGTACTACTGCAGGGGCTCACGGTACTACCGTGACGGGTCACGGTACTACCGCTGCAGCGGCAGGGGCTAGACCAGGCCAGAGCCGCCAAGGCTAAGAGCGGTACTACCGCTGATGCGGTACTACCGCTCCCCATTGCGGGACTACCGCAAGGCCAGGATGGTCTAGGTGGGGAAGGGCACGAATGAATAAAAATACATCCGTGTCTACTTCCGCTAAAAATTGAACGGTGCAAAAACCGACACGGTACTACCGCGCCAGACTTACGGTAGATTATCACAGGAGCGGATGTAAAAATTACATCCGCCTTACTTCCGCTGTGCATCGAGCTGGATCAGACTCACGGTACTACCACAAGACTGGGCGGCACTATCACAGAGGCGCGGATGTAAAAATTACATCCGCCTTACAGCCGCAAGAGAGGCCGAGTCGGCGGAGGCCACGGTACTACCCTCCATAGGAGCGGTACTACCGTGGACGCCACGGATACTACCAAGAAGGGCTTGTGGTACTACCGCGGGGTCCTGCGGTACTACCGCTCCTGAAAGCAGTACCACCGCAGGCCTCAACTAGTAGCACTAAAGGAATCCTTCTTTTTGCACAGACGAGAAGATAATGGAGGAAGCTCCAAAGCGCAAAGGGAAAGGCGGGGGGTAAAGGAAGAAGCGTGTACGTGATAATTCCTCCCAAACCTTTCCAAAGCGGACCCCCTCTTAATAAAACGGCTACCCTACGACTCAAATCCACCAAAGGAGACGTAGAACACCACCGTCTTCAATAGTGTTCGAGGGGTACCAAACCGTCTTGTGCCTAACGACAAAGCAACTAAAATACTCAAGGCACACGATTAGTCCACAAAAGCATTGTCATAAATCACCAAAACACCTTAGGGATAAGCATGCCCTTACAGCTAGCTTCTAGGGTTTAGCCTCTACGATCTTGTGGTAGATTAACTCTTGTAATACTCATATCATCAAGATCAGTCAAGCAGGAAGTAGGGTTTTACCTCCATTGAGAGGGCCCGAACCTGGGTAAAACATCGTGTCCCTGGCCTCCTGTTACCATTAGCCTTAGACGCACAGATCGGGACCCCCTACCCGAGATCTGCCGGTTTTGACACCGACACCAGGCATCTTCAGCTTGTTGTATGCGTAGTGTGACACCGCCATGAACTTGGCCAGTGATGGACGACCAAGGATCCCGTTATATGGCAACGGTATCTCGGCGACATAAAAACGATCTTCTTTGTCCTGTAGTTTAGGTCACCACCAAACGTGACAGATAGCGTGACCTTTCCTTTAGGCTAGCTTCTCCCTGGATTGATCCCTTGGAACGTACATGTTTCTTTGAGATCTTCGTCAGGGATCTATAACCTCTTGATTACGTTGGGCGAGATCAAGTTCAGACCAGCCCCATCGTCAACTAGCATTTTCGTCACCTTGAGGTTGGGTATTGTTGGTGAAACCAACAATGGCAAACACCCGACCGCAGTTGTGTGATCAAGGTGATCCTCGGCGTAAAAAATGATAGGCGTATTGGACCATTTTAGTGGCTTTTCGGCGTCGATCATCGTTTCCGTCACATTAATCGCACACGCCCACTGTTTAAGTTGGCAGTGGGAAGAATGCAACGAGGCACCACCATTGACACACATGACCTTTGTTGCTTTCTAAAACTCGTGCTCGGTGGACTCGTCGTCATTGTCACGATCATCGTCTCCTTCTTCCTTGTCGCGGCCTCGAGCAAACCTCTCTTGTTTCTTATCTTTGCCGCGGCGACCTCCTCGGCTGCCGCGCTTCTTGCCGAATCCCTCCGCACCATCCTGGCTCTTCTTTTTGTCTTGTCTTTTGTACTCAGCTCTCTGCTTCTCCATCAGCTGCTCAACTTGACGACAGTTTTGGAGATCATGGCCTTTGGTGCAGTGAATCTTGCAATATTGCTTGTCGGAGCCCTCTGGCTTGCCGGCAGCCACCAAGGCTCGGCAGGTGTCGCACCTGGCAATCTCCTTGCCGGGGTCGTCAACCTTGGCCTTCTTAGTGGTGCCGGGGTCGCCGGGTTCCTCGACGGCAAGCACGGTCTTGCCCTTGCGCTTCCTGTTGCGCCGTCGGCCCTTCTTTGCCGTGCGACAACGTCTTCGTCTTTAGAGTCACATCCCGCGTTAGCATATTCGCCGGGGTACTTCCTTCCTTCCTCAGCTCGGGCACACCTGTCGGCTAGAACATACAGTTCGGAAACATCTGCAACCTTGTTCATCGCCAGCTCTTCACACATCTTACGATTGCACACGTTTCGGTGGAACACACTGATGATAGCGGCGAGATGAACGACTGGTATGTTATATTGCACCCGGCTGATCTTATGTATTTGCGCAAGCATTCGCCATCCTTCTAAGGGATGACATGCAGATCACTTGCCTGGCCTGGAGCTACGTGGCCTCCAGTAAAAGCGCCAACAAACTTGTGGCACAGATCTGACCAAGAGGAGATGGAATCTATCGGCAGGTGCATCAACCATGACCTGATGTTGGGCTTGAGCACCAACGGGAAATAGTTGGCAAGCACCTTGCCGTCCCGAGCCCCGGCAGCCTGCATCGCGATGATGTAATCGCTCAGGAACTCGGACGGATGATTCTTTCCATCGTACTTCTCCGGGACCTCTGCTTTGAACGTGCGGGTTGTGGGCCACTCGAACTGCCGCAGCTCACGGGTAAATGCTGGACAGGTTATTCCATAAGGCAAATCACTAGAATCCCCCGATGCAGCCTTGTACGCAGTGGGCCCTGCAAGCCTATCAGACTGATGGCACGCTTCCTGTTGCCGTTCGATGGTGGTTTGAGTGTCCTCCTTGAGTCATTCCCGAAGAATTTGATGTTGGTCGCGGCGGGCTCGGGGGTCAGATAACACTGTGGATATGTTGTCACGGGCATCGACCGACGAGCCGGCGACGGCCGCTGTCGCGGTGGAGGGGAGTGCACCATGATCATGGCGCCCCCGACCCTACCTCTGTCAACACGCACCGGCTCAGTGGCCCGGCGCCGTGAGGGACTTGCCTCCTGGTGGCCGTCCCTATTGGCATGGCCGATAAGGCTTTGGATAGCAACCCTCCATTCTTCTTGCTTCTCCGAAGCAAGAGGAAAGTCGCGGATGAACTGCGCTCGTGCCAATGCTTCTGCTCGCGTTGGCGGCAGCGACAAGCGCGAGGAACGGGAGGAACTCGGACTTCTAACTATGTTAGAAGGAGTCCCATCATGGTTCTGCAGCAGCGCGCCTTTTTCACCATCATCTAGGCGTGCATGTCGGCCCTGTGCATCTTGAGAATGATGTTGAGGGCTCTTGCCGCGACGACACCCGGGGTCACCAACGTCATGGCTCTGCTCATCGCACATGAGCTGGGAGGACCTCAGTGCATGCATCGGCGGAGTCGTCTTCCAACCCTTGGAGGTCCCAACAGCGCCCGTAGGTAGAACAGGTCCGTCCTTGGGCACGGCAGCGTGCGGACGGTCGTCGCTGCTACGGACGACGCCGCTCGCCTGGCTTCTTGTACCAGAATGATGTGGATGGTCTTGATCTCCTCCGCCACCAGTGTCTGCCACGTCGCCCGTTCGCCCTGGCACGGGCGGACCGGCTCCAGATGATCCGATCACCGTGATCGTCTTCTTCTTCGGAGCCATGGTGATGAAGAAATTGACGCACTAACTAACTAGGCCAGATTTTTACAACTTCTTCCCCTATCTGGCGCGCCAAAGATGTTGGGGAAACGACACCTATGGGATCACGAGGATCCCTTCTACGGTTGGCGGGGAGGAGAGTTGCGCAAAGAGCAGGTCCGCAATGGAGTGTAAAACCCTAGTCCTGCTTGAGTGTATATTTGGTGTTCTTGGGTTCTTAGACTAGCTGCTATGCATGCCCAGTCCAAAAAGTCCGAATCCTGCTCCAGTACGCCTCGGGCCTCCTTTTATACGTCAAAGGGGTCGCCACAGTGGCACACAGGAGGTGTAAAGTAACTGTAGTGTACAAGCTTATCACTGACATCGTAGGACAAGCGCATTTAATGCGCTGCCTACGTGTCCTCTAGCTTTATCGAGGATGGTAATAGAACTTGTCCTATTCGTCGCTGCCTCACCCCATTCTGACACGCGTGCAGGCTGACGAGGCATGCACGCCAGGCTGGCTGGCTAGCCGTTATGCTGGCGCGGTGGCAGGGCCTTCACGAAGACCTACATGCCACCACGCAGATGCTTGTTTAGTTGGCCTAGAATCTGCATGCCGCCACGCAGGCGTCTGCCTAGTTGGCAAGCTGGTCATCACGCTGGAACGGCCGTGAGGTGGCGGAAACCTTGTCGGGTGTTGGTTGTGGCCCCGCAATTGCCCCCAGCAAGGGCAAAGATCTGCATGCTACTATGCACGCGCCCTCGAGCCTTGGCCTTGACGTTGTTGATGATGCCAGAGCTCTCAACCTCAAGGGTGATGGCCTTGCTGGTGCTTCACGGGATGCCCCCGCAAGGAGCTTGCCGGGGCCACGCAAGCTGCCCCGGCAAGGATGTTTCCGGGGGAGGTCCAGCTTGTCTTCTGCTCTCTGTTCACTATCTTGAATGCTGTCCTGGTAGTCTTGTATTCTGTCTTCTACTACCCTGCCAAGCCTTGCCGTAGGTGTGGCTATGACTACCCATGCATAAGTAAGGGGTACGAAAAGGCCCATACTTTTGTACACCGACAAGTTTGGTCGCCGCCTCCAAGGGCACCAATAGTGGAATCACGGCATGTTGCATTGTGTGAGGGCGTGAGGATAATACGGTGGCCCTAGTGGCTTCTTGGGGAGCATTGTGCCTCCACACCGCTCCAATAGAGACGTACTTCCTCTCAAACGGAAGGAACTTCGGTAACACACCCTCATCTCCCCCGGATCCACTCTTGGTTATCTCTCACCTTTACTTGTGCAAGCTTATATTGTGTTGTATCCCTTGCTTGCTTGTGTGCTTGTTGTTGTTGCATCATATAGGTTGCTCACCTAGTTGCATATCTAGACAACCTACTTTGATGCAAAGTTTAATTTGGCATAGAAAAGCTATAAATTGTTAGTTGCGTATTTACCCCCCCCCCCCCCTCAAGTCAATTATATCGATCCTTTCAATTGGTATCGGAGCCTCGTCTCTTTATTAAAGACTTTACCGTCCGAAGAGTATGGTTGACACCGTAGACGGTGGGGAGGAGCACCCGCTATGAATCCATCCTCGTCTACGGCCGATGGGGGATCCTCGGTCTCTCGTGAGGAATTCAATGCGGCGTTGGACACATTGAAAACCTCCATGACGACCGAGGTCAAAGGCATGTTTAAGGAGTTCCTTAATGGTCTTAAGTTATCCACCGCACTGTTGCAAGTGGTCGATCCCACTAACAAGGTGACGGATGCTAACTCCGATAAGGGGGAAGCTACTAGTGATAAAGTTCATTTGCCGAGTGGTAGAAGTGGAAGCAGCATCTTTTCCCAGGTTGAACCACCCCTTACTTATGGAGGACCGGTTCCCTCCACTCATTTGAATCATGTTGGTCCTCCTAAGTTTGTGAACGATGAGGATTTTTCTTCTTAGGTCTACCATTTTAAACGTCATTTAAATCATAGTTCTACTAATCTTTGGAGAATTATTGAGCAAGTATTCTACCCGCATGACCCAAGCAACCTCACTCCTAGAGAAGCCGCGGATCATCAATTCAATGAGTCTGCTCTCTTCATTATCCAAGATGCAATTCCACCCGAAGATATTACACATCTCTGACCTTCCATCGTGGCCAAGGAAGCATGGCAACATGTTGTTTCCATTTACAAGGGAAGCGCAAGCATTCAACACTCCAACTATGAAGTGGTGCAAGATGAAGCCGATGAGTTTGGGATGAATGAAGATGAAGAACCTCTTGAGCTCTACCGGAGATTAACCACTCTCGCGGTCTCACTTTGAGATCATGGGAGCAAGGATACGGATGACAACTGGATCAAGCGCAAGTTTCTCAAGGCCATGATGCCCTACCATAAGGACATGTCATCATCCGTAAAAGGTCGGACTTTCATACCTTGTCCTCAAGTGAAGTGTTGGATGAGTTTGTTGCTATGAGAATCTTGGACAAGACCGGTGATGCGCTCTCAACAGGTGAAGAAGCCCAACCTTGCTTTGAAGGCCAAGGCTAGTGTGGAAGAAGAGGATGAATAGGAGAAGAGGATAGTAACCCCGAAGATACAAAATATGCTTATCATGAGCACATCCCAAAACCGTGTTCACTTCCCGCACTCCACCGAAAAGAGACCATCACGGCTACACACACGGTTGATGCATTTTAATTAAGTCAAGTGTCAAGTTGTCTATAACCGGACATTAACAAATTCCCATCTACCACATAACCGCGGGCACGGCTCTTGAAAGTTTATACCCTGCAGGGGTGTCCCAACTTAGCCCATTATAAGCTCTCACGGTCAACGAAGGATATTCCTTCTCCCAGGAAGACCCAATCAGTCTCGGAATCCCGGTTACAAGACATTTCGACAATGGTAAAACAAGACCAGCAAAGCCGCCCGGATGTTTCGACAAATCCCGATAGGAGCTGCACATATCTCGTTCTTAGGGCACACCGGATGAGCCAGACGTCGGGTTGGCATAGACCCTGGTTGCCTAGGGGGAGCCGGACATCGCTTGGTTTGGACCAACACTTAGAAAAGCATTGGCCCGGGGGGGCTAAAATAAAGATGACCCTCGAGAGAGCGACTCCCAAGGGAAAAGTAGGTGGTGGTGAGGAAAATGGTAAAACCAAGGTTCGGCCTTGCTGGAGGAGTTTTATTCAAAGCGAACTGTCAAGGGGGTCCCATAAATCACCCAACCGCGTAAGGAACGAAAAATCGAGGAACATAACACCGGTATGACGGAAACTAGGGCGGCAAGAGTGGAACAAAACACCAGGCATAAGGCTGATCCTTCCACCCTTTACCAAGTATATAGATGCATTAATTAAATAAGAGATATTGTGATATCCCAACATAATCCTGTCCACCATGGAGCAATCTTCAACTTCACCTGCAACTAACAACGCTATAAGAGGGGCTGAGCAAAGCGGTAACATAGCCAAGCAATGGTTTGCTAGGAAGGGTGAAAAGGTTAGAGGCTGACATGGCAAATTGGGAGGCTTGAAGAACAAGTGATAGGTAGCACAGCAACGCGATAGAACGAAGTAACTAGCATAGCAATGATAGTAGTGAGATCCAAGGTGACAGTCATCTTGCCTGAAATCCCGCTAGGAAGAAGAACAAGTCCATGAAGAAGATGAAGCCATGAAGACGAACCAAGCGTAGACGAACGAATCCTCATGATCGCAACGAAACAGGAACTAACGAGAAGGAGCACAACCAGAAAGAAGCAAACAACAAGGTAAACACACAACACAAAGACATGGCATGATGCTCAACCAAGTATTATGCATGACAAAGCTAGATGAGGCTACTCATGGCAAAAGATGATGCAAACAAGAACAACATATCAAGGCAAGTTTAAATGAGGCCGGAAACAACATATAACAAATCCGGTAAGTCCTCATATGCAAATTTAGAAGTTGGTCCAGATCTGAATAAACCTTATGTTCAAGTTGTTAAACAGCAAGTTAAGATGTACCAAGATGCTCTACATGAAATTCTAGTCAAGTTACATATAAAGTTCATTTAGTTCGGAGCTACGGCCTACAAGATATGAGCAAAACAAGTTAAACATGGCATTGATGCAAAATGCATACAAACATCAAGCAAACACTCTCAAAACATGGATGCAACATGATAATATGAAACTTCATGCAAAATCAAGCAAGTTTCATATAGAGCACATTCAAAATGGAGCAACGGTTAAACACATACACTCTATACAAGTTTAAAGGACAAGCTGTCCAAAACAGCAACTAGGCATCTTGAAAGCATCAAAACAATATGCTACAGCACCTCAACGTGAAAACAAAAGGCATGGTAATGAATTACAGGTAAAGCATGACAAAACATGAACACTGAGCTATCTCCAGAAAACACTATAACATGCTCAAAAGGACATGGCAAGGTTGCAAATAATAACAGTTTACAGACTGGGCAGAATAACATCAGGTTGCAATGTTTAGATCTATCAAACAAAATGTTACAGGAACTTAACATGGCAAAAAAAGGCATGACATGTTAATACTAAAGACAAAGAACAAAACTCCTTTACTGAACTAATTCCAAAAATCAACAGAAAAGATGCTAGCATCCATGCAAACATGGCAAATGATATGACAGATTCAGGCATGGCAGGAACAACGATAAGTACGCATGTTGGTGAGCTTGTACAACTCACCACAGAGCAATACATGGCATGACAAGGAAACCAACAGTAATAATACATGTTTATGAAGCCAAGCATGGCAATAGCAAGTTCATAGGGTGCATGGATCACTAGAAAAACACATGGCAAAACTGAACTTAATGTTAACAGGCTGACAGCAATATTAGTTAGCAATTTGATAGCAAGATAACAACAAGCTACAGCAGGCCATAAATTCAACCAGGGGCATGGATGGATATACCATGACATTTATAACAAAACATTATTAGTGAACATCTCCAGATTATGCATAGAATGACTTGTAGCAGCAGGTTTACATAGCATCATGATATAGCAGATTCAGACTAACAAAACAGTAACAGCAAGTACCCTACTTCACGAGCTCTATGCACTCACTATAAGACTCACAAAAATACAAGGATTGCACCACCATAAATATGGCATGATGTAGCTCAAAACTCATGTAGACATCAAGCTCATAGGATGCACACACGAAATTCAACGAAAAAGACAAATCACCAAGTTATAACAGTTTCAGCAGGTTAACATCATATAGCACTCTTGCAACGATGATTTGGGCATCAAGATAAACTCAAATGAACATGGCACAATGGAATGAAATGAAGAGCATCTCACAGCAAAGATTTTGATACATCACGCACGCAAAACGGAGCTATGTGCAAGAAGTTACAGCAGGTCAAAGATAGCACCAGAATAAAGGGATTTCAGGACAGGCAAAAATACCTCCTAGATCTAGATCTAGGGTTTCCAGGCGCACGAAACAGGGTTCGCCGGAGTTGGGGAAGGTGACCGGACGAAGGTCCGACGAGGCGGGGAGATGGCCGGGGAGGTGTCGGCGACCAGATCCGGGCTCCTGCGGCCGGATCTGGCCGGAGGAGGAGTGGCGCCGGCGGAGGATGACGGCGAGGCGTGGGAGCGCGGCGCCGGCGCGGCGGCTCCGCCAAGGCGGTGACGGCGACGGCGGCCGACGGGCGGCGCGGAGGCACGCGGCGGCGGAGGTCGGCGGGGCCGAGGCACGGGCCGCCGCGAGGCGCTGGGATCGGGCGCTTCAGTGGCCGGCGAGGGCGCCGCGCGAGGCGCGGCGGCCGACGGCGGATGGGGAGCGGACGCCGCGGAGGAGCGAAGGCAGCGAGGGGCAGCGGAGTTCGGCGGATCGCGGCGGAGCTGCGGCTCAAAGCAGGTCGCGGGCCGAACGGGCGGACGGCGGCGGCGGCGCGACTGCGCTGGCCCGAACTGGCCCCATGGCCGCGCGGTGGTGGGAGGAGAGAGAGGGTGAGGTGGAGGAATGCGGTTGGAGGAGAGCGGCGGCGGGGTGACGGGGCGGCCTCTCATTGGCCGGAGCGACGTGTCCGGCGGACATGTCCGGCGCGGATGGACATGTCCGGCGGCGCGAGGAGGAAGACTGCTAGGGTTCATCCGCGAATTTTCAGGGGGAGGTGCAAATATATAGGTAGAGGGAGCTAGGAGTGTCCAAATGAGGAGCGGTCTTCGCCCACACGATCGTGATCGAATGACCGGGAGCATGGATGGGGTTTGGATGGGTTATTGGGCCACTTTGGAGGGGTGTTGGGCTGCACACAAAAGAGGCCTTTACGGTTCCCCGGTTAACCGTTGGAGTATCGAACGGACTCCAATTGGCACGAAACTTGACAGGCGGTCTATCGGTGGTGTACCAAGGCCGCTTGGCAAATCTTGGTCCATTCCGAGAATGTTTAACACCCGCTCACGAAAAGAGACAAGAAGGGGACGCCGGATGACATAGGAGTGCTGGATTGCAAAACGGACAACGGGAAAAATGCTCGGATGCATGAGACGAACACGTATGCAAAATGAGATGCACATGATAACATGGCAAAATGCAACACGCAAGCAAATGACATGGCAACGCCGACGAATAACTGTCAGACACCTGGCGCATCGGATGCGGGGCGTTACAACTCTCCTCTACTAACAAGAGATCTCGTCCCGAGATCTTAGGACCAAGACGGATGGGAAAAGGGATGAGGTGAAACAAGAACTCAAGAGAAGAAGCAAAGAATCAAGAGAACTCGAGAAGAAGAGAGGAACGACCAGAATGACGAGAATCGAAAGCTCACAGAATCAGATAGACTATGAAACCACTCCGGTTAGGACGAGATAAGAAACGAATAAGACCGAAAGGATTTAGGCAGCACTCCGGCTGAAACATGGAGGAATAGAACACGAGCTTGAGAGGATGGAATGATACTTGATGAGGACATGACACAAAACCTCTGGAAAGAATTGAAAAAGTTGAATGAAAAGAACGAAGAAGAAAATGACAACTTATGCCATGAATTAAATTGAAAGGATATTTAGAAGGAAGGTTTGAACGGAGTTGTTGAGAAAATCAACAACGAAAAGAATAAGCTTGTTGTGGTCTTATAGGTAACATCTCAAGATCATAAGGTGATAACCGGCCACAAACGGAAAAGATTAAATAGCTGAGAAGAATGAAGAAATGCAAAACTCCAGTTGAAAAGAATACGGAGAATTAATTGCACTTCGAGATGCAAGAAGAAAAGATGCTTGAACTCCACCAACAGGATCTGGATGAACTCTTGAAGAATGAATTAAGTCCTTGCCAACCACCATGACAATTCTAAAATGACTGATGAAAGAGAATGGATCACCGGGAAGAATTTGAAGAACCAATATGCTAGAGGGGATTTAGATGCAAGAGAACAAAGAGATCATGAGCTGATTAAAGAACACTTGAACGAAGCACCGGAATAATTGGATAATGGTAGCTGAAATGTGAGGACAAGAATTCTTCTGGAATGATGATCTCCGGTGAAAAGAAACGGGAAAACAACTTCTGACATACTCCGGATGGGTAAGAAAAGAATATCTGGCAAATGGAATAATTCGAGACGATAGCATGAAACTAGAACCACGAAACTTCGAGAGAATGGGCAAGATTTAGAGGAAAAACTCTTCTTCGATCTTCAAATTACAATGGGAAACGCCACCAAAATTGCTGAGATACTCCGGGAGAATGAAAAACCAAAAAGGTTGAGCCAACAATAAAAAGAATTTGAAAACGATCTTGGAGAAGGCATGTGACTGATGGAATCCATTCTTACGTCACACTTAAAAGGAATTTGAGAATAACTCCGGGAGAATTAGAAGAGTCAGATAAGATCCTGGGAAAAGACCTGTGGGTTAGGCCCCACTGAAGAGAAAAACACTGTTGGAAAGGGATGTTGAACAGATAGATGATGCACCGGAACAAATGAATATTTGAATGAGGTGACACCCTCGAATTAATTCAAACACAGACGAATCTCTTGAGATGTCTTGAGCACTCCGAAAAGATAAACTGGCGAGAGGCGAACGAGCAAGGGGAAAACATTTGAGCCGACGAAAAGAATATGATCAACACCGAAAAACTTGAATTGAATCCACCGGAAAAGAAAAGAGATGAAGAATGTCAAACGAGATGAGAATTCACCGGTTGAAGAAATTGAGGGAAGACTGAAGAGACTCCACACGAATGAAATTGATGCTCGAAAGTGACTCAGGCTCCGGGAAGAAGAGGGTGGGAGGGCGGGAAAACAAAGGCAACTTGGAAGGGGGAACCGACGAATATCTTGAAGATAAAACCCCGGTTGAAATCATTGAGGAAAGAAAGCAAAGACTTCGCACGAGTCGGATGGATACTCGATAACGGACTCAGACTCCGAGAAGGAAAAGGGTTGGCAGGTGAGAAAAGAAAACAACTGAGGATTGAACTTGGCAAAGATGAAGAGGCTCGAGTCAACTTGACGAGAAAAGCATCGAATGCAAAGAGCTGAGAACCAACGATCAAAAAACAAACAACATGGTCCTAAAGAAAATTTTGAAGGGGAAGAGGAGTAATTCGAAACACCTACGTCAAGATTTCTCACCAGAGCGACGAAGGGGGCTGAGGACTAAAAAGAATTCCTACTCTCCGATATAACTAGACTCCGAAAATAGTTTCCTTCTAGACTCAACAATGGCCAAACTACACGATCAAACAAGGGGGGCTCCTAAGGTCGGCCGAGGCTCTGATACCAACTTGTCACGCCCAATATGCGATACTATCCTAAAGAGATTGGAAGGTCCCACCAAGGATAGAACCGCATATTGATATGCTTTTGCAAGGTGGATATCATTACATCATACCATTACATAATAGTTGGGGATACATACAAGAGGCAAACAATGCCACATGAATACATCAACATCATACATAAGAGCACCATCCGACTACAGATGAAACACAAACAGAAACTCAAACGACATCCACCCTGCTAGCCCAGGCTGCGACCAGGAACCTATCCCCTGAACGACGAAGAAGAAGAAGAACTCAAGACAAGCAAGCATCGCTCTCACGTCATGATCATCGCATAACATGTACCTGCAACTGTGGTTGTAGTAATCTGTGAGCCACGAGGACTCGGCAATCCCATTACCATGGGTATAAAGACTAGCAAAGCTTAATGGGAAAAGAAGGGGTAAAGTGGTGAGGTTGCAGCAGCGACTAAGCATGATATGGTGGCTAACATATGCAAATAAGAGCGAGAAGAGAAGCAACGGAACGGTCGTGAAGCTAGCAATGATCAAGAGGTGATCCTGAACTCCTACTTACATCAAACATAACCGAAAACCGTGTTCACTTCCCGACTCCGCCGAAAAGAGACCATCACGGCTACACACACAGTTGATGCGTTTTAATTAAGTCAAGTGTCAAGTTGTCTACAACTGGACATTAACAAATTCCCATCTGCCACATAATCGCGAGCACGGCTCTCAAAAGTTTATACCCTGCAGGGGTGTCCCAACTTAGCCCATTATAAGCTCTCACGGTCAACGAAGGATATTCCTTCTCCCAGGAAGACCCGATCAGTCTCAGAATCCCAGTTACAAGACATTTCGACAATGGTAAAACAAGACCTGCAGAGCCGCCCAGATGTGCTGACAAATCCCAATAGGAACTGCACATATCTCGTTCTCAGGGCACACCGGATGAGCCAGACATCGGGTTGGCATAGACCCTGGTTGCTTAGGGGGCGCCGGACATCGCTTGGTTTGGACCAACACTTAGAAAAGCATTGGGCCCGGGGGGGCTAAAATAAAGATGACCCTCGAGACAGCGACTCCCAAGGGAAAAGTAGGTGGTGGTGAGGCAAATGGTAAAACCAAGGTTCGGCCTTGTTGGAGGAGTTTTATTCAAAGCGAACAATCAAGGGGGTCCCATAAATCACCCAACCACGTAAGGAACGCAAAATCCGGGAACATAACACCAGTATGACAGAAACTAGGGCGGCAAGAGTGGAACAAAACACCAGGCATAAGGCCGAGCCTTCCACCCTTTACCAAGTATATAGATGCATTAATTAAATAAGAGATATTGTGATATCCCAACATAATCCTGTCCACCATGGAGCAATCTTCAACTTCACCTGCAACTAACAACGCTATAAGAGGGGCTGAGCAAAGCGGTAACATAGCCAAGCAATGGTTTGCTAGGAAGGGTGAAAGGGTTAGAGGCTGACATGACAAATTGGGAGGCTTGAAGAACAAGTGATAGGTAGCGCAGCAAAGCGATAGAACAAAGCAACTAGCATAGCAATGATAGTAGTGAGATCCAAGGTGACGGTCATCTTGCCTGAAATCCCGCTAGGAAGAAGAACGAGTCCATGAAGAAGATGAAGCCATGAAGACGAACCAAGCGTAGATGAACGAATCGTCACGATCGCAACAAAACAGGAACTAACGAGAAGGAGCACAACCGGAAAGAAGCAAACAACATGGTAAACACACAACACAAAGGCATGGCATGATGCTCAACCAAGTATGATGCATGACAAAGCTAGATGAGACTACGCATGGCAAGAGATGATGCAAACAAGAACAACATATCAAGGCAAGTTTAAATGAGGCCGGAAACAACATATAACAAATCCGGTAAGTCCTCATATGCAAATTTAGATGTTGGTCCAGATCTGAATAAACCTTATGTTCAAGTTGTTAAAAAGCAAGTTAAGATGCACCAAGATGCTCTACACGAAATTCTAGTCAAGTTACATATAAAGTTCATTTAGTTCGGAGCTACGACCTAGAAGATATGAGCAAAACAAGTTAAACATGGCATTGATGAAAAATGCATACAAACATCAAGCAAACACTCTCAAAACATGGATGCAACATGATAATATGAAACTTCATGCAAAATAAAGCAAGTTTCATATAGAGCACACTCAAAACAGAGCAACGGTTCAACACATACACTCTATACAAGTTTAAAGGACAAGATGTCCAAAACAGCAACTAGGCATCTTGCAAGTATCAAAACAATCTGCTACAGCATCTCAACGTGATACAAAAGGCATGGGAATGAATTACAGATAAAGCATGACAAAACATGAACACTGAGCTATCTCCAGAAAACCTATAACATGCTCAAAAGGACATGGCAAGGTTGCAAATAATAACAGTTTACACACTGGGCAGAAATAACATCAGCTTGCAATGTTTAGAGCTATCAAACAACATGTTACAGGAACTTAACATGAGAAACAAAGGCATGACATGTTAATTTTAAAGACAGAGAACAAAACTCCTTTACTTAACTAATTCCAAACATCAACATAAAAGATGGTAGTATCCATGCAAACATGGCAAATGATATGACAGATTCAGGCATGGCAGGAACAACGATAAGTAGGCATGTTGGTGAGCTTGTACAACTCACCACAGAGCAATACATGGCATGACAAGGAAACCAACAGTAATAATACATGTTTATGAAGCTAAGAATGGCAAGATAAAGTTCATAGGATACATGGATCACTAGCAAAGCACATGGCAAAACTGAACTTGATGTTAACAGGCTGACAGCAACATTATTTAGCAATTTGAGAGCAAGATAACAACAAGCTACAGTAGGCCATAAATTCAACCAGCGGCATTGATGGATATAGCATGACACTTATAACAAAACATACTTAGTGACATCTCCATATTATGCATAGAATGACTTGTAGCAGCAGGTTTACATAGCATAATGATATAGCAGATTCAGACTAGCAAAACAATAACAGCAAGTACCCTACTTCATGAGCTCGATGCACTCACTACAAGACCCCCAAAAATACATGGATTGCACCACTATAAAGATGGCATGATGTAGCTCAAAACTCATGTAGACATCAAGCTCATAGGATGCACACACAAAATGCAACGAAAAAGCCAAATTACCAAGTTATAACAGTTTCAGCAGGTTAACATCATATAGCACTCTTGCAACGATGATTTGGGCATCAAGATAAACTCAAATTAACATGGCACAATGGAATTAAATGAAGATCATCTCACATCGAACATTTTGATATATCATGCACGCAAAACGGACCTATGTGCAAGAAGTTACAGCAGGTCAAAGATAGCACCAGAATAAAGGGATTTCAGGACAGGCAAAAATACCTCCCAGATCAAGATCTAGGGTTTCCACACGCGCGAAACGGGGTTCACCGGAGTTGGGGAAGGTGACCGGAGGAAGGTCCGGCGAGGCAGGGATATGGCCGGGGAGGTGCCGGCGACCAGATCCGGGCTCCTACGGCCGGATCTGGCCGGAGGAGGAGTGGCGCCGGCGGAGGATGACGGCGGAGGCGTGGGAGCGCGGCACCGGCGGGCGGCTCCGGCCAAGGCGGTGATGGCGGATGGCGGCCGACGGGCGGCGCGAGGCGCGGCAGCGGAGGTCAGCAGGGCCGAGGAGACGGCCGCCGCGAGGCGCGGGGATCGGGCGCTCGTGGCCGGGCGAGGGCGGGCGCGAAGGCGCGCGGCCGACGGCGGCGGTGGAGCGGGATGCCAGCGGGAGGAGCGAAGGCGGCGAGGGGCGGCGGAGTCCGACGGATCATGGGCGGAGCTGCGGGCTCAACGCTGGGGCGCGGGCCGAACGGGCGGACGGCAGCAGGCGGCGCTCCTCCATGAGCCGAACCAGTCCCAAGGGCCGCGCGGTGGTGGGAGGAGAGAGAGGGTGAGGTGGCGGCATGTGGTTGGAGGAGAGCGGCGGCGGGGTGACGTGGCGGCCTCTCATTGGCCGGAGCGACGTGTCCGGCGGACATGTCCGACGCGGATGGACATGTCCGGCGGCGCGAGGAGGAAGACTGCTAGGGTTCATCTGCGAATTTTCGGGGGGAGGTGCAAATATATAGGTAGAGGGAGCTAGGAGTGTCCAAATGAGGAGCGGTTTTCGCCCACACGATCGTGATCGAACGACCGAGAGCATGGAGGGGTTTGGATGGGTTATTGGGCCACTTTGGAGGGGTGTTGGGCTGAACACAAAAGAGGCCTTTACGGTTCCCCGGTTAACCGTTGGAGTATCAAACGGACTCCAAATGTCACGAAACTTGACAGGCGGTCTACCGGTGGTGTACCAAGGCCGCTTGGAAAATCTCGGTCCATTCCGAGAATGTTTAATACCCGCTCACGAAAAGAGACAAGAAGGGGACGCCGGATGACATAGGAGTGCTGGATTGAAAAACGGACAACGGGAAAAATGCTTGGATGCATGAGACGAACACATATGCAAAATGAGATGCACATGATGACATGGCCAAATGCAACACGCAAGCAAATGACATGGCAACGCCGACGAGTAACTGGCAGACACCTGGCGCATCGGATGTGGGGCGTTACAACATGGCTCTCGCTTCAAGGCAATTTTGGAGCAAGAAGAACTCAAGTCCCAACTTCAACAAGAACAACTCAAGTGGAACCAAGGGCAAGCAACGTGTGAGGACATGCTATAATGTGGCAATGTGAGACACTTTGTTGCGGAATGCCCTTACGAGAAGCGGGAAGACAATGGTGGCAAGCTTATCCGAAAAGACAAAGCCAAGTCCTTCCCCAACAAGAACAACTTCACCAAGAAGACTCCTCCCAAGGGGTTGATGGCACAAGAAGAGTACAATGAGGATGAGGATGATGATGAAGATGGTGAGACGATGGCCATGGTCTCCGTTGCCATTGCCACAACTCCACGGGTGTCCCTCTTTGACTCACCCAATGAGAGCATCACCACCAAGTGCCGCATGGCCAAAGCCAACAACAAGGAGTTTTTTTCCGGTGTGGGATCATGGTTGCTCGATAGTGGAGCCACAAATCATATGACCGGAAGCAAGGACTTGGTGGTGGACATGCACAAGGTCTCATCTATGCCCACCAATGTCAAGTGGGATGATGCCTCGTCTTCTAAGGTATTGGGTCTTGGCAATGTCGTCATTTCTCATGATCTCACGATCGAGAAAGTCATGCTTGTTGAGTCCCTTGGATACAATTTACTTTCCGTTCGTCAACTTGCACTCATGGGCTTTTCCACTTTCTTTGATATTGATACCATGGCCCTCTTGAGGAGCAAGACTCTTAAAGTAGCCTTTGTTGGGCATGTCGAGAACGGGCTTTATGTGATTAACTTTTCGGAGCGACCCACTAAGACCGCAACATGCCTAATGGATAAAGTTGACGTGGCATGGCTTTGGCATCGCCGTTTAGCCCACGTCAATATGAGATCTTTGCAAAGTCTTCTCAAGGGGGGCATGTCCGTGGACTAACAAATGTTAGTTTTGCCAAAGATTGTGCTTGCAGTGCTTGTATCGAAGGAAAGATACATGAGAAGGCTCACCCTCCCACGACTATCATCTACTCAAGAGGCCCTTGGAGACCCTTCACTTTGATCTCTTTGGTCCTCCATCCTTTGATAATCTTGGGGGTAGAAAGTATTGCTTGGTGATTGTGGATGATTATTTAAGATACACGGGTATATTTCTTCAAGAGGAAGAGTGAGACTCGACAAACCATCATCGACTTTGCAAATCAAGCTCAGCGTCAACACAATGCAAAGATCTTGACAATAAGAAGTGACAACGGCACCGAGTTCAAGAACTACACCTTGGATGAGTTTCTTAGTGATGAGGGGATCAAGCATCAATATTACATACCTTACACCCCTCAACAAAATGGTGCAGCGGAGAGGAAGAACCGGACGTTGATGGACGCGGCAAGGACCATGATGGAGGAGTTCAAGTCTCCCTACAACTTTTGGGCCGAAGCCATCAACACCGTTTGTCATGCATCGAATTGGCTCTATCTCCGCAAAGGCTTGAACAAGACTCCATATGAGATACTTACCGGTAACAAGCCCAACCTCAAGTACTTCCGGGTGTTCAGTTGTAAGTGTTTCATTCTCAAGAAAGGTGATCGTTTGTCTAAATTTGTGGATAGAGCTCATGAGGGCATATTTGTTGGTTATGCTATAAACTCTCATGCTTACCGTGTCCTCAACAAGTCCACGAGACTCATTGAGGAGATGTGTAATGTGGAGTTTGACGAGAATAACAGCTCCCAAGTGGAGCAAAGTGGTACTTGTGATGTAGGTGATGAAATTCCTCCCCAAGCCATAAGAAGAATGGATGTTGGTCATATCCTACCCATTGAGGAACCCCTTGTTGAAAGTGTGTTATATCAACTAGAGGGGGGGTGAATAGGCGATTTTTATGAATTCTTCACTGAGGAATTTGCTGGTGAGGAAATTCCTTAGCGGAGAACTACTTGCAGCGGAATAAGTACTCAGAAGTAAACCTAATAGGATACAAACATAGTCATCATGAAGAAATGAAAACTAGCACAGAGTACAGAAAGCGTAAACACAGGATAACAAGATGAAGACAGATAGACTGAAGAAATTGAACTAAGGAATTTGTGAAAGTCTTCAGTCAAAGTCTTCAAGCACAGATATGAACAATGTACAACACAGTAATGAGGAAATGAAAGAGTTGAGGAAATAGAACTAGTTAGTTGGTGAAGACAATGATTTGGTAAACCAGTTCCAATCGCTGTCTCGGTTATACGTCTGTTGGAGCGGCCGAGTATTTAAACTCGAGGACACGCAGTCCCGACACCCGCCTCGAGCCGCAACTCAGACACCCAGTCCTCACCGTATTCTCCTTGAACTAAGACCACGCAGGCCTCGTCCCAATCACTGTGGTAAGTCTTCAGTGACTTCAAACCTTCACAGACTTGGTCACTCGGCGATCCACAATTCCTCTTGGATGCTCTAGACCTTGACGCCTAACCGTCTGGAAGAAGCACACGCCTTCAAAGGTAATAAGCGCCGGATCCACGCAGATCAATTTCTTCATGATGCTCAATCACTTTGGGTTTGTGGGGTTTGGTTTGGGATTTTCCTCACTTGATGATTTTCGCCAAAGTCCTCGAGGATGGGTTGCTCTCGATGACAAGTGTCAAGTTCTTCGAGCAGCCAACCAACTAGTGGTTGTAGGGGCGCCTATTTATAGCCTAGGGAGCAGCCCGACATGATAAGACATAAATGCCCTTCAATGATATGACCGTTAGGTGGATAAGATATTTTGGACAGCCGGTAAGAAGACAAGAACGGTCGGAAATTTGACTCTCAAATTCCTCGTATATCATGTTCTCATCGTAGGTAATTCAGACCGGCGAATTCCTAACTCCTCGCCGAGAAAGAAGTCCTCAAGGACTGTAAGAACTGCGTCTCACATCAAGAAATTGATCGAATCTGTATGAGATTTCCAATGGCTTCACTCAAGGGATTGGTAGGTGTAGGATTTTGAGTTGAGCATCACATGGAAAATTTTCCTTAGTATTTCTCGACCCCTTTAACAAGACGGTGTTTCCTATGACTCAAGAAAGAGAAAATGAAACTACGAAAACAAAAGTCTTCACGCCCATATTCCTCTAATGAATACCAAGTCTTCAAGGTCACACCAATTTCTTCACTTTCAAAGTCTTCGAAAGTCTTCGAATATCAAAGTCTTCATTGAAGAACTTCATTTTTAGGGTCGACTTTCTCTCAGAAATATCAAACTCCTCATAGACTTATAGACCTGTGTACACTCACAAACGATCAATACTTAACCTATAAGTCTTCAATACACCAAAATCACTAAGGGCACTAGATGCACTTACAATCTCCCCTTTTGGTGATTGATGACAACATAGGTTAAGTTTTCAACGGGATAAACATATGAAGTGTAAAGACTGAATTGAGGAATTTGATTGCAAGATATAGAAGAACTCCCCTAATGTGTGCATAGTGAGGAATTTGCTTTTGAGGCAATGCACATTTGAAGAATTGAATCATGGAGATCTCCCCCTATATCTTGTAATTCATACACGCATTTGATATATAATATGAAGAATTTGAAATGCATGATGAAATATGGTGCCTGATGAGATTCAAGATGTGTGCAATAATATTAACGAGGAATAAGCATGCGTAATAACACATCAAAGTATCGAGCACAAAGGCATCAAAGTCAGAGCACAATGCACCGTTCAAAAGTATCAGGGCACCATCGGATTTAAGATTACAACTCGATCCAATAAAAGTTTCAGAAGAACGAGAGTTGTAACTTAACAAAAACGCCCATAATATAAACCCGCTTGAAGACTAACTCAGATTTCTCCCCCTTTGTCATCAAATGACCAAAAGGGTCGAAACTGAGGACTAACGCCCCTGAAGAATTTCAAGTCGATGGAGGAGAGCCAGCATTGTCGGGGTTGTTTGTTGAAGTAGGGCCTGCCGCAGTGTCGTCCAAATCTTCATATTCATCAGTTTCACGTGATGAAAAATAAGAACCGCCACCGATCGTGAACTTTGACTCTCTTGAATTTCTTCGAGGTGGTGCGACTACCAAATGCTTCTCGGAGACCCATAGTCTTCGCCTTCCGCAGAATATACATGAGTGAGAACAGCCCAAAAGCGGTTGAGGGTTTCATGAAGGTGATACTGATTTTTCTTCACCGCATTATGGGTTGAGGTCATGTTGTGAAGAATTGCAGCAAATTGACGTTTCACCCATTTGTGCTTGCGATCAACCTTCCGATGAAGACCGAGGAGTAACTCACGGTCACCATCACCACGGTGCCGTTGCTTGAGGCTTTTGCTTGGTGATGTATTTGCGGCAAGTGTCATGTGTTGCGTAATCGCCATTGGTGGAGTAAGATGTATCTAGACGGAATTGACCATCCAATGGACGAGTGCCTTCATCGATCACAACAGCTGCCTTGCCCTTATCATCGATGATGAACCGGTCGCTTGAGGACTTCAATGGGCGGCAAGTAGCTACCATGGTTCAGAGTGTCACTCAGTAATTCAAAGAAGATCTTGCCCTTATGAATCTCATAATCCAAGGCGATAGGGCTTCAGCTCAAAAGGTGACATAGCAATATTAGCCAGAGTCCTCATGAAGAAATCATGGAAGTTGACGGGAACGCCATGAATGATGTTCAAGAGCATGTTCTTCATGATGCCAACGACATCTTCATCATTTGAGTCGTGGCCTTTGATAGGACTCATTGTCTTCGCCAGATTCGATAGACATCCGAGGCACATACAGAATTCCTTGACGAGGAATTTGGTTTGAGGGCCTGCCCTCGCTTCAAATGCTTCATGAGCACTTGCATATAATGATCTGTCGATTGGGTCATTGTAGATGCAACGCATCGCCATGGGGAGGATCAAGAGGAAGGACACGAAGCAATTCAGTTGTTGGTGCCTTATAGTGAGTGTTTTCGTCATCCAATCCAGCACCCATGAATTGACATCTTCAAAGATCTCCGTGATATGCAAAGTGGCATAGAACTAAAGAATGAGTTCTTCATTCCAATCACAGATATCAGTGCAGAAATTCAGTAGTCCTGCATCATGAATAACTCGGAGGACTAGCTCGAAGCACGGCAGAGATTCCATATCCACATGAGGAATGTGCTCATGATCGAAGATTTTGTCCTTGTCAAAGAGCACTAAGGAATAGAAGTTGGCTTGAGTAGCAGTCCAGAAACGCTCTTTTCCTTATGCGAAAGCAGAGTCATATGGATTGTAATCGATGAAGAACACATGCTCGTAAAAGAAGTCTTCACCTTGAATTTTCGCTTGCTAGAGAACGGATTCTTCGGTTTGGGCAGAGGAGTGTCGTTGATTTGCAAAGACAACCTCGTGAATGACGATCTCAGGTGCTTCAGGCTGAGGAATTTCTGGTTCCTCTTCTTGTGCAGTTTGGGGATCAGCAGCAGGTTCTTCAGCACTAGTAGCTGGAATCTCTTCATGAACAGACGATGTGGGATGAGTTTCTTCAGAGCCCATTTGAACAGTTGTAGCCGGGGACTGAGGAATTTGTTGAATAGGAGTGAAGAGAGGAGTATTGGGATGCTGACTTTCCCAAAAGTCATCGTTCATTACTGGTGTAGTGCATCCAATATCCACATCTTTATCTTCTTTTTCACTTCTCAACACCAGCCTCTTCACCGTGAACCGAGGCATAGGTGAGGAAACGAATGGCGCTGAAGGGAATGTTTCCACTTCAATTTCTTCATCAAACTGCTCCGAGGTAGCAATGTAATGATTTTCTTCATCGATCCGCTGGGATCTTGTAGTCTTCTCCATAAGGAACAATTTCTTTGATGACATGGAGGAAATCGAATGGCATCAATAGGATTTTCAAGCAAGCTGGTCATTGGCTTCATTTTCTTCATGTCAAAAATTTGACGCAGCTGATGCCTTCCTTTTTTCGCGCAGCTCGCTCTGCAGCCTTGGTCTTCTTCACTTCATAAGGTAAGGAAGAATTGGAATTGGTGTTGGCGCAGAGGAGCCGAGGACTGTTTCATTTTTTCAAAGAATCGTGCAGCTTGCCTGATCTCTTCAGCTTCTTCAGCGCACTACTAGTGGATGCCACGGGAATTTCTTCGATGGCTGGAATGGAGTCATCAGCCCCGAACTTGTATTCTCATCAAGAGTTAAAAGTCATCAGCAGTCTTGACATGTTCTTCAAAGAGTGAGCAGAGTCTCAGCTGAGGATTTTCTTGTTGCGATGAGGCTGCAATAGCTTGTCATTTTCTTCACAAATTGATTTAATCTCACTTTGGCTCCTTGCCAATCAGCATGGTATGCATGGAAATCTTTGTTGAGGGCTTGGATCTCAGATTGAGCCTTGAGAAGTTCTTCAGGAGTTAGTCTGACAACGTTCTTCTTCAGAAGCTTCTCCTTTCTGGCTTGTGCTCTCTTTATCTCACGAGCCTTTTCAAACTTCCATTTCTCTTGAGCGATGAAATGGGTTAGCATATGACTTTGACCAGGAGTCAGGGGCAGATCAGGCATTGGAGTATTTGGATCCTTATGCCATAAGTCAATGTAGTCGAGGATCTTCTTCGATCCGTAAGCGAGGCACAGTGTTCCTTTGGCTCTAGCGGCCTTTGCTTGTCTGTCTCGATGATTTCGCAAGTTCTTCATCGAAGCCTCGCCATCGAGGGCACTTGGAAAGCAACCTGTCTGCTTTTGACTTGACCGAGGACCGCGTCCCACCTGTTGCTTTTGTCTTCAGCAGAGTGGGGCCTGATGAGGACATTGGTGCACCGAGGAACTCACCGAGACACGTAGCAATTGAGAAACCCCGAGTCCTTTGACATGTAGCCAGATGCACAGGAGTTGAGGACTTGGAGGGAGTTGCTGAGGACTTTGGTGGAGCAGCAGTAGTCTGATGAATTTGCCGTGAGGGCGCGGCTGAGGAACTTGGCCGTGAGGGCGCTGATGGTGAAGCACTTGGCTTGCGAGCAGGCTTCTTCGGCATTTATTTCCTCGGCTTGACCGAGGTCTTAGCAGCAGCAGCAGCAGCAGCAGAATCCTCATTGAATTTCCTCACTGCCTCCTTGGCTTGTCTTGCCAATTTAGCTTGGCGCCTAGCCCATTCTTCAGGAAAGTCTTCACCACTTTTGATGCTAGTGGGATCAGCGACTTGGCCAGGTGCCAATGGAGCTCTTGGGCATGGAGGATTTAAGGCGAATTTCTTCATGTACTTTGGAGTAACATATCGATATTCCCTCCATTCTCGTGCCCATCTTCGTTCAATCCTCTGAATGCGCACTTTGCGCTGATTCTTGTTTTCTTTGCCAAACTTGGCTTCATCAGGTGTGCAATAATCCTTGTATATTTCATCGTGGATCTCGAAGCAATCATGACCTCCGGTCTCTTTCCTCCTTTCTGCGGTCTCTTTCCTTCACCATTTTCTTCGATGAGGAATTTGAACAATTGAACACTGGAGAAGTATGCAGTTTTTCTTCGAGGAACGCTGCAAATGAGTTTAGTTGATGAGAACCTAGTGATTCAAAGAATGACATGAGTACCGTGAACAGAGTGTAGGTGCGAGGAATTTGGAGAGGTCATATGCGTTCTCAGAAGATTTTTCAAAAAGATAAGTTTTGAGGAATTTGACCAGTTGAGCCTTGAGGAATTTCACTAAGCGTTCTTGTCTTAGGTTCCAGAGTTGTACAGATCGAAAATCCGCACAATTGAGGAATCTTCAAGAAATGAGTGCTTAAAGAGATGGATCAAGAGCATACAGTGTGTGAGGTGTTCATATGTGAAGATTTCAAGAATAAAACACCTTTGAGGATTTCCAGAAAAGTTTGAGAATCAAAGCGAGTAATAAAAGTGACTTTTAATTACCCGAACTGAAGAACACGACGAACAGAGATGAACAGTGATGAAGTTCGCTGTTGGATCTCCCACGCCTAACTTGGCGAGGGAGACGACTACGGGGCGCGGAGTGAAGATTTCCGCAGCCGGGCGCGAGTACGACGGCGACGAGGTCGAGGCAGTGAAGCTCTTCCTCACCGGCGGCGATGGAGTAGCGGCGGCGCTAGGGTTTGAGGAGAGCTCGAGCGGGAGACAGTGACCGAGCAGAGTAAATGAAGTAAGGAAGGGGAGAGGGGTATTTATAGCCACGGTAAAAACTATTCGCCCGAAGATTTTGGGACGAACATGCCCCTACCCTTTCTTCTTCACGCGACATGTGTCACCCACGTACTGTGCAGATGAGATCGTGTAAGATCGTGGGTGAATAAAATAATGCATCGTGGGATGCAGAACGGTTTGAGCGGTAAAACCGAGAATCTGGATAAGATTTGTTTTAAAATTTCGTTCGCAATTTCTTCAGCTGACAAGGACACAGTGAAGACTTTGAACGAGTTTCAATCAGAACGCACATGAAGAATTTGTGAATAGATTGGGTTGAGTGTAGCATAGAGGGGGAAGGGTCCGATCACATTCACTTAGCAGAAATCGCAACTTGAAGAAATAGCAATAAGTGAATGATGTAGAGGACATAAACTCACATATATATATAGCCAATGAAGAAAAATGACGGAAACAGTGAAGATTTTGCAAAGTTGAAGAATTTGAAAGACTGGAGAATTTCAAAAATGAGGAAAAACTCAAATTGAAGATTTTCAACTTTTGTGGTGGCATGACCCACCGTATAAGAATGATGATTTCAGACACCGCGTACAATTGTCGTAGGGTTCTGAGAATCAAATTCTTCATTAATTTCTTCACACTTAGAGTGTTATTCTTCATTGATTGAAGAAAACGCTTTCTTCATGTGTTGCACATCTAAGTCATCAATTATGCATAAGGGTTAGGATGTGTGTCCTTTTCAAAGAACATTCAAGATTCTAAGATATTTAGCTCTCACCGCAACTTGCTAAATCTCTTCTCATCCAAGGGCTTGGTGAAGATATCAGCCACTGTTCTTCGCCTTCACATGCTCGATGGAGATGTCGCCTTCAACACATGATCACGAAGAAAATGATGACGAACTGGATGTGCTTAGTCTTCGAGTGCTGAACTGGGTTGTGAGCAATCTTGATGGCACTCTCATTGTTGCAGAGGAGAGGCACATTCTTCACGCTGACGCCATAGTCCTTGAGGGTTTGCTTCATCCAAAGCAGCTTGAGCACAAAGATGAGCCAGAAGCAATGTATTCAGCTTCAGCAGAGAAAGTGATACGCAGTTCTGCTTTCTTCGAGGACCAATGCACCAAAGATCATCCGAGTAAATGACAAGAGCGGATGTTGACTTGCGGTCCACACGATCACCAAAGATAGTCGAGTCGAATATCCAATGAGGTCAAAAGCAGAGCCCTTGGGGTACCATAATCCTAGTGTTGGTGTGTGAGCTAGATGTCGAAGAATATGCTTCACAGCCTTATGGTGTGATTCCTTCGGTGCAGCTTGAAATCGGGCACACAAGCAAACACTAAGCATTATATCTGGCCTAGATGCACATAAGTACAATAAGGAACCAATCATGGAGCGGTATACTGAAAGTGCGTTATATCGACTAGATGGGGGGTGAATAGGCGATTTTTATGAAATTCTTCACTAAGGAATTTGCCGGTGAGGAAATTCCTTAGCGAAGAACTATTTGCAGCGGAATAAGTACTCAGAGGTAAACATAACAGATTACATACATAGTCAGCATGATGAAATGAAGACTAGAACAGAGTACAGGAAGCGTAAACATGGGATAACAAGATGAAGAAAAACAGACTGAAGAAATTGAACTGAGGAATTTGTGAAAGTCTTCAGCCGAAGTCTTCAAGCACGATATGAACAACATGCAACATGTAATGAGGAAATGAATGAGTTGAGGAAATAGAACCACCAGTTGGTGAAGACAATGATTTGGTAAACCAGTTCCAACCGCTGTCTCGCTTGTATGTCCGGTTGGAGCGGCCGAGTATTTAAACTCGAGGACACACAGATCCGGACACCCGCCTCTCGAGCCGCAACTCAGACACCCAGCCCTCACCGTATTCTCCTTGAACTAAGACCACGCAGCCTCGGCCCAATCACTCGTGGTAAGTCTTCGTGTGACTTCCAAACCTTCACAGACTTGGTCACTCGACGATCCACAATTCCTCTTGGATGTTTCTAGACCTTGACGCCTAACCGTCTGAAGAAGCACAGCCTTCAAAGGTAATAAGCGCCGGATCCACGCAGATCAATTTCTTCATGATGCTCAATCACTTTGGGTTTGTGGGGTTTGGTTTTGGGATTTTCCTCACTTGATGATTTTCGCCAAAGTCCTCTGAGGATGGGTTGCTCTCGATGACAAGTGCAAGTTCTCTCGAGCAGCCAACCAACTAGTGGTTGTAGGGGCGGCTATTTATAGCCTAGGAGCAGCCCGACATGATAAGACATAAATGCCCTTCAATGATATGACCGTTAGGTGGATAAGATATTTTGGACAGCCACAAGAAGACAAAGAATTCGGTCGGAAATTTGACTCTCAAATTCCTCGTATTATCATGTTCCTCATCGTAGGTAATTCAGACTGGCGAATTCCTAACTCCTCGGCAGAGCAAAGTCCTCAATGACCGGAAGAACTGCGTCTCACATCAAGAAATTGACTAAACTGTATGAGATTTCCAATGGCTTCACTCAAGGGATTGGTAGGTGTAGGATTTTGAGTTGAGCATCACATGGAAATTTTTCCTTAGTATTTCTCGACCCCTTTAACAAAGACGGTGTTTCCTATGACTCAAGAAAGAGAAAATGAAACTACAAAAACAAAAGTCTTCACGCCCATATTCCTCGAATGAATACCAAGTCTTCAAGGTCACACCAATTTCTTCACTTTCAAAGTCTTCGTAAAGTCTTCGAATATCAAAGTCTTCAATTGAAGAACTTCATTTTTAGGGTCGACTTTCTCTCAAATATCAAACTCCTCATAGACTTATAGACCTGTGTACACTCACAACGATCAATACTTAACCTATAAGTCTTCAATACACCAAAATCACTAAGGGGCACTAGATGCACTTACAATCTCCCCCTTTTTGGTGATTGATGACAACATAGGTTAAGTTTTCAACGGGGATAAACATATGAAGTGTAAAGACTGAATTGAGGAATTTGATTGCAAGATATAGAAGAACTCCCCCTGAATGTGTGCATAGTGAGGAATTTGCTTTTGAGGCAATGCACATTTGAAGATTTGAATCATGGAGATCTCCCCCTATATCTTGTAATTCATACACGCATTTGATACATATACTATGAAGAATTTGAAATGCATGATGAAATATGGTGCTGATGAGATTCAAAGATGCATGCAATAGTATTGACTAGGAATGAGCATGCGGAATATCACATCAAAAGTTTCAGAGCTCAAATATCACATTCAGAGCTTAGTGCTTCAAAAGCATCAGAGCATAACACGTATCAAAATCAGAGCATCAGAAGCACGATCAAGAGTATCAGAGCACAGTGCAAAGTCAGCTCAATGCACCGTTGAAAAGTATCAAGGCACCATCGGATTTAAGATTACAACTCGATCCAATGAAAGTTTCGGAAGAACGAGAGTTGTAACTTAATAAAAACGCCCATAGTATAAACCCGCTTGAAGACTAACTCAGATTTCTCCCCCTTTGTCATCAAATGACCAAAAGGATCAAAACTGAGGACTAACGCCCCTGAAGATATTCAAGTTGATGGAGGAGCGCCAGCGTTGTCGGGGTTGGTTGTTGAAGTAGGGCCTGCCGCAGTGTCGTCCAAATCTTCATATTCATCAGTTTCATGCGATGAAGAATAAGAGCTGGCCACCAAATCAGGAACTTTGACTCTCTTGAATTTCTTCGGAGGTGGTGCAGACCAGTCATAAGCTTCCTGAAGACCCATAGTCTTCAATTCTTCCGCGGAATAGACATGATTAAGAACAGCCCAGGTGCGGTTGAGGGTTTCATGAAGGTAGTAATTGGTTTTTCTTCACTACATTATGCGTTGAGGTCATATTGTGAAGAATTGCAGCAAACCGGCGCTTCACCCATTTCGATTGCGATCAACCTTCCGATGAAGACCGAGGAGTAACTCACGATCACCATCACCCCAGGTGCCGTGGGCTTGAGGCTGTTTCTTGGTTGAGGTATTTGCGGCGGTGTCATGCGAAGCGTAATCGCCATTGGTGGAGTAAGATGCAGCCTTGCGAAACCGACCATCCAATGGACGAGTGCCTTCATCAATTACAACTGCTGCCTTGCCCTTGTCATCGATGATGAAATTGGTCGCTGAGGACTTCAATGGCGGCAGAAGCTGCCATGGTTCAGAGTGTCGCCTTTGTAGTTCGGTGAAGATCTTGCCCTTATGAATCTCATGATCCAAGGCGCATATGGCTTCAGCTCAAAAGGTGACATTGCAATATTGGCCAGAGTCCTCATGAAGAAATCATGGAAGTTTACGGGAACGCCATGAATGATATTGAAAAGCATGTTCTTCATGATGCCAACGACGTCTTCGTCATTTGAGTCGTGGCCTTTGATTGGACTCATTGTCTATACACAGTCCGAGGCACATACAGCAAATCCTTGACGAGGAATTTGGTTTGAGGGGCTTGACCTGGTTTCAGCGGCTTCATAAGCACTTGCATAAAGTGATCAGACAGTTCACGTTCATTGTAGAGGCAACGAGCAGATTCATGGGGAGGATCAAGAGGAAGGACACGAAGCAATTCAGATTCTTTGGTGCCTTGTAGTGAGTATTTTCATCATCCAATCCGAACCCATGAGTTGATGTCTTCAAAGATCTCCGGTGATGTGCGAGGTGGCATAGAACTGAAGAATGAGTTCTTCATTCCAGTCACATATATTAGTGCAGAAATTCAGCAGCCCTTCATCGTGAAGAACACGGAGTACTGGCTCGAAGCACGGCAGTGATTCCATGTCCACATGAGGAATATGCTCATGGTCGAAGATCTTGTCCTTGTCAAATAGCACTGAGGAATAGAAATTTGCTTGTGTTGGAGTCCAGAAGCGTCTTTCCTCATTCGAGCAGAGTCATAAGGATTGTAAGCAGTGAAGAACACATGCTCAGAAAAGAAATCTTCAGCCTTGAACTTTTGCTTGCTCGAAAACGGATTCTTTGGCTTGGGCAGAGGAATATCTGTGATTTGTAGCACAACCTCAGGAATCGCAATTTCAGGTTCTTCGGGCTGAGGAATTTCTGGTTCCTCTCCTTGTGCAACTTGAGGATCAAGATGGGTTCTTCAAATATGAGTGGCTGGAATCTCTTCGTTAATGCGATGTGGGATGAGTTTCTTCAGAGCCCATTTGAACAGTAGTAGCCGTGATCGAGGAACTTGTTGAAGCGGAGTGAAGAGAGGAGTATTGGGGTGCCGACTTTCCCAAAAGTCATCGCTCATCACAGGTGTAGTGCACCCAATATCCACGCCTTCATCTTCTTTTCAATTTCTCAACACCGCCTCTTCACCGTGTGAACTAAGGCACGGGTGAGGAAGCAACAGGAGTTGAAGGAAAGCTTCCACTTCAATTTCTTCATCAAGCTGTTCAAGTAGCAATGATTGATTTTCTTCATCCGATCCGCTTGGGATCGTGTGTTCTTCTCCAAAGGAACAATTTCCTTGGATGACATGGAGGAAATGGGAATGGCATCGATAGGATTTTCAATCGAGCTGGTCATTGGCTTCATTTTCTTCGCAGTCAAGAATTTGACGCAGCTAATGCCTTCCTTTTCTTCACGCAGCTCGCTCGCAGCCTTTGTCTTCTTCACTTCATAGGCGTAAGGAAGAATTGGAGTTGGTGTTGGCGCAGGAGGAGCCGAGGATTGTGATACAGTTTCTTCAAGCACAACCGGTGCAATGGTTCTGCTTCCTCAGATTCTTCAGCGCACTACTAGTGGATACCACGGGAATTTCTTCAGCAAATGGAATGGAGTCATCAGCCCGGAACTTGTGTTTTCATCAAGACGCTGAAAGTCATCAGCAAGGTCTTGGCATGTTCTTCAAAGAGCTGAGCAGATTCTTCACCGAGGATTTTCTTGTTGCGATGGAGCTGCAATAGTTGACATTTTCTTCGTCGAGTGACGAATCTCACCTTGGCTCCTTGCCAACAAGATTGTAAGCATCAAAATCTTTGCTGAGTGCTTGATTGATTGAGCTTTAAGAAGTTCTTCAGAGTCAAGTTGATGATGTTTTTCCTCGAAGCTTCTCCTTTCGGCTTTTGCTCTCTTCAATTCACGAGCCTTTTCAAATTTCCATTTCTCTTGAGAGATGAAATGGTTCAGCATATGACTTTGACCAGAGTCGATGGCGATCCTAAGAGGAGTGTGTGGATCCTGATGCCACAGGTCAATGAAGTCAAGAATCTTCTTCGGATCCAAAAGCAGAGGCACACTTGTTCTTTTGGCTCTAGCGGCCTGGGTCAGTCTGTCTCTGATGATTTCTTCAAGTTCTTCATCAGAGGCTTCATCATCAGAGGGAACGTTGAATGCAACCTGTTTCTTCTTTGGACTTGGCCGAGGACCGCTATAACGCCCTCGATGCGGCTATATCTCCCACGTGTCGAAGCACGACTTAGAGGCATAACCGCATTGAAAGCTATGTCGCAAGTGAGGTAATCTTCACACAACCCATTTAATACATAAGGGGAAAAGATACATAGTTGGCTTACAATCGCCACTTCACACAATTACATGAATAAAGCATTACATCATCCAGATACAAACAAGGTCTGACTACGGACCCAAAATAAAAGAAGAACCCCAAATGCGATAAAGGACCTCGATCGACCCCAACCGGGCTCCACTATCGATCAACTAGGACGAAACAACACAAATGGCAAGATCTTCATCGAGCTCCTCCTTGAGCTGGGTTGCGCCACCGCTTTCGGTAACATAGGCACCGCAAACTGGTTTTGAAGTATCCGTGAGTCACGAGGACTCAGCAATCTCACACCCGCGAGATCAAGACTATTTAAGCTTATGGGTAAGGTAAAGGCATGAGGTGGAGCTGCAGCAAGCGACTAGCATATACGGAGGCTAACATACGCAAATGAGAGCGAGAAGAGAAGGCAAAGCACGGTCGGCAAAAGTATGATCAAGAAGTGATCCTATAGCAACCTCGCCAAGCATAACTCCAACATCAGAGTTCACTTCCCTGACTCACGGAAAGAGACCATCACGGTAACACACGCGTTGATGTATTTTAAATAAGGTCAACTTCAGGTTTTCTACAACCGACATTAACAAATTCCCATCTGCCACATAACCGCTGGCACGGCTCTCGAAAGTTTATACCCGCAGGGTGTCCCAACTTAGCCCATGACAAGCTCTCGCGATCATCGGCGAATAGACCTTCACCCGAGACACTCCGATCAGGCTCGAATCCCAGACATCAAGACATTTCGACAATGGTAAAACAAGACCAGCAAAGCCGCCCGGCGTGCCGACATCCCGATAGTAGCCGCACAGATCTCGCCTCGAGCCACGACCGGATGAGCTAAGCGTCACAGTACCGACGTAACCCAAGTTGCTAAGGGATGGTCCCGACGGTGTTCTAGTTTGGACCAACGCTAGACAAGCAATCGCCCGGGGCTATAAAAGATGACCTCGAGAGAGCGACTCCCAAGGGAAAAGTAGGTGGTGGTGAGGCAAATGGTAAAAGGCAATGTTGGGCCTTGCTGGACAAGTTTTATTCAAAGCGAACTGTCAAGGGGTCCCATAAATCACCCGACCGCGTAAGGGACGCAAAATCCGGGAACATAACACCGGTATGACGGAAACTAGGGCGGCAAGAGGAACAAAACACCGGGCATAAGGCCGAGCCTTCCACCCTTTACCAAATATATAGATGCATTAAAATATAAGAGATATTGTGATATCCCAACATAAACCCTGTCCACCATGGAGAAATCTTCAACTTCACCGCAACTAGCAACGCTATAAGAGGGCCGAGCAAAGCGGTAACATAGCCAAACAACGGTTTGTATAGGAATGGTGTCAAAGGTTAGAGGTTTGACATGGCAATTTGGGAGGCTGACAAGCAAAAGGTAGGCATCGTAGCATTGGCATAGCAAAAGAGCGAGCAAACTAGCATAGCAAAGATAGTAGTGATTTCGAGGGTATGGTCATCTTGCCGCAAGGTTCTCGAGTTGTCAAGACTTGATCCTCGTGAGGCGTTCTCAACAGGTACCTCGCTCACGCACTCGCCTCCGGCTCTACCCAAAGCAAGAACACAAGCAACGGAACCACAATCAAACAAGGAACAATGCACAAGCAATATGATGCAAAACATGACATGCGATGCGAGATGTGATATGCAATGCATATGTATGCTCCGAAGGAAAATGATGAACTGGCATCAACTTGGCAAACCAAGTATGCCGCTGAAAGATGAGACGATTTCGGTTGAAATCGATATAAAGATCACCGGAATCGGATGCACGGTTTGCAAATGACAAGCAAAACAAGAATGACGCAAATCTGCGTTTAACAGCCCGATGCTACTTAGCACGCAACACGAAACTATGGTACAGCACCCCAACATAAAAACAAAGCATATGGCAGCGAACTAAAGGAGATGCTAAACAATAGAGGAACACTGAGCTACGGCTAAATCACATCATAACATGTTCAAACAAGCATGGTGAAAGTGCTCAAAATATCAGGTTCACAGACTTAGTGAAAATACTAACATGGCAGGAATTAACATCAGGAAGGCATGTTTAGAGCAAGCAAACAACATGCTACAGGAACTTATAATAGCAAAGCAAGGCATGACATGATTCTACTCAAAGCATATATCAATAGTCCCTTACTGACCATAAGCCAAAAAGGACTCTAAGAAATGATGGCACCCATGTAAACATAGCAAGTTTTATTACAGATTTCAGACTTAGTGAAAATATCAGGACATGGCCAAAACAGATTCAACATGGCATGTTCGTGAGCTCAAACAATCACTACAGAGCAATACATGGCATGACAAGGCAACCAACAGTAAGAAGGCATATTTATGAAGCTAATCATGGCAAGATCAAGTTCATAGCATACACGGATCAACTACAACGACCTCGTGAAAATTGAATCTCATGCAAACAATCTGTCAGGAAACATTTTCAAGCAACTTTGGAGCAAGAAATAAACATGTTCCAGCAGGCTAAAATTGCAAACAAGGGCATGAATGGATAGAGCATGACATTTATATCAAAACATGTTTATAGAGCATCTCCAGATTATGCATAGAATGATTAGTGGAAGCATGTTAACATGGCATCAAATTATAACAGAATCTGTCTAGCAAAACAGCAACTGCAACTACCCTACTTTACAAGCTCAATACACTCAGCACACAACTCACAAAAATACATGGTCAACACCTCTGGAAAGATGGCATGTCCTAGTCCAACATTCATGTAGAGCTCATACTCATAGGATGCACACATACATCATGGCAAAATGACAAAAGAGCTCGAGCTGATAAGATTCTGGAACTAACGATCTGAAGCCTACTTCCAACAGCATTTCGGGCATCAAGATGAGCTCAAATGGAAATGATGCAATGGAATGAAATGATGTACTCGTCGAGACGAACAATTTGACATATCATATGCGCAAAACGGAGCTATGGATGTGGAGATGTGATGCGATGAAAATGCACGAAAATAACACAGATCTGGGGGACTTAGCAGTTTTATACCTCAGGAAAAGTCAACCCGGACGGACGGTTCCGGACGGAGCGGATCGGGACGGGTGCCGCGTTTGTTCATCTCCGTGGATCTCATCCACCGGTAGATCCGCCGAGTGGAGCTCCGCGAAGCTCCTCCCGAGGGCGGCGGCGCGCCGGCGAGGTTGCGGGCGAGGCAGCTGGCGGCGGCGCGGGCGGAGGCGGGCGCCGGGCAGCGGGAGGTTGGCTCGGCGGCGCCGGGCGGAGGACGCGCGAGGTCCGCTGGCTGGGCGAAGCGCTGGCGGCGGGCGGCATGGCCGCGCGCGCGCGGCACGGGCGCGCTTCATGGAGGTTCGGCCACGGCGAGAGAGGTGTAGGCGGCGGAGTTTCCGCAGCGGCGGGCGACGAAGCGGCGGGCGGCGAAAGCACCGGCGGGTGCCGGGCGGCGGAGGCGGCGGGCACGCCGCCGGAGGACGACGCGGCGGCGGGCCGAAGCGCGCGGGCGCGAGAGGAGCGAAGCGGCGGCGGGCGCTGGGCTCGGGCGGGCCCGACTCGCCCACGGTGGTCGGATCCGGCCCCGACGGACCTAAGCGGCGCGGACGGCGGCGGGACAGGTGGCGGCGCAGCGAGTGGATTTAGGCAAGGGCGGCGGACATGTCCGGCCGGGGGCGGACGTGTCCGGCGCGCGGAGGAAGATGGGGGCTAGGGTTTCGTCCGCGAAAATGGAAGGGGAGGGCATATATATAGGTAGAGAGAGCTAGGAGAGTCCAAATGAGGTGCGGTTTTCGGCCACGCGATCGTGATCGAACGACCGAGAGCATGAAGGTGAGTTTGGTGGGTTTTGGGCCACTTTGGAAGGGGTGTTGGGCTGGAAACAAAAGAGGGCTTTACTGGTTACCGGTTAACCGCTGAGTACCAAACGAACTCCAAATGGCACGAAACTTGACAGGCGGTCTACCGGTGCTATACCAAGGCCGCTTGGCAAACCTCGGGCCATTCCGAGAAAGTTTAATACCCGCACACGAAAAGAGGGAAGAAGGGGACGCCGGGGGACATAGGAGTGCCGGATTGCAAAACGGACAACGGGGAAAATGCTCGGATGCATGAGACGAACACGTATGCAAATGAAATGCACATGATGACATGATATGAAATGCATATGATGATATGGCAAACTGCAACACGCAAGCAAATGACATGGCAACGACGACGAATAACTGGCAGACAACTGGCGCATCGGATCCGGGGTGTTACAACACTCCACCACTATGAGAGGATCTCGTCCCGAGATCTAGGATGGCACCGGAGGGAAAACGGAAGAGGAAGATAAGAGGTAAAACTAAGTTGCTTCTTTGACCAATGAGTGAAACCAATGAACCTTGAGAGGTTTAACAATTTAAAAGAAAGAGTACAACAAAGATGAACGAGATTGCAAACAATCCGTTAGAAAAGAGGAACAAGGAGTATTACGAGAACTTGAAGGTTGCAAAGACATGAATCAAGAGTTTAATGGACAAGATAGAATTCAAACCACTCCTAAGTTAGATGGATAAGAATGAAAAGAACACGATGCTCACAATTCGAGGTGATGGGTGAAGAGCACATCATCACAATGCCTCCTAAGAAAGAATAGAAGATAGATCATAGGAATAACAGAATGGAGAAGGAAATGACAACTTCATCACCAACGGAAACAAATGATTGGATTGATATCAACAAGGAGACGAGAAACTTATTTCACGGAAGGACAAATGAAGAACTTGGGTCATTTATAAGCACCATAAATAGCAACAATCCTTAGGGAAAGCTTTAGGTGAAATATAACCCAAGATAACTCCAATGAAGAGACTGATGAATTTAAAAAAAAAAAAAACCTCATTGTTGACAACAATATGAATCATGAAACATGAAGGAAATTGTCAAGAGTGACATAACACCATCTGAAAAGACAAGGTAGAAAGAATTGCACTTTGGAATGCACGATAAGAAATGCTTGAGCTCCTCAAAACAAAACATGTGTTGAGCACCATGTTTATTTTGGGTATAGCTTGGCGGGTCATAACTTCGAGAGAAAACTTGATGAACAATTGAAGAATGAAAA
Source organism: Aegilops speltoides (assembly GCA_021437245.1). NCBI lineage: Eukaryota > Viridiplantae > Streptophyta > Magnoliopsida > Poales > Poaceae > Aegilops > Aegilops speltoides. The sequence continues at coordinate 388,965,060 of CM038142.1, forward strand.
GAATCCTTGATGAACCACCATGTAGAACCTCCATGAAGAACTCCGGTAATAGAAGGATGATGAAAAGAAAGAGAAGTTGAAAACACAAGGTAAAGCCTTGCAATGATTTAGATGGAGCTTCGCGATTATATAACCGAGAGAACTTGGAACTCCGAAAAGAAAGATGAAGCCTCTCGAACCGAGAATGTGATATGATGAACAACTCTGGAAAGAAAGATGAATCACTTGTAAACAAGAATTTATTCATCATGAATAATCTCCAGAAGAAAAGAATTGAATCACCTCGAGGAAAATAAGAATAAGGATTTATTGTATGCTTATCCTTCATCAAATTAAATTGATGGCAATCAACGGATTTGGCATACTACTTATTCTCGTAGAAAGGATTAAAAGAGATATATCAAAACTTGAGAAGGTCTTCATGAACCACCGGTAGGATTGGAACAACAAATGAATTGATATGATGAACAAGGAAGAGAGATCTTGAAAGAACCACCGTAAGAATTGAGAATGACCGAAGTAGGCACAATTCAGCGGGAAGAATTGAAAAATGAATGAAGATACTTGAGGGTATTTAAATACAAGTGAACGAATAGATCACGAGCTGAATAGAGAATACTTGAATGATGCACCGGTAGAATATGGAGAAGGAAAGTTCAAATCTGAGAATGAAGAATTATGACATGATGGCCTTCGGAGGAAAGAAATGGAAACAACTCATGAAATGCTCCGGATGGGTTTAAAGAATTCTCACAATCGAAAACAATTATGAGAGGATGGCATCGAACTTGAACTACGCATCTTTGGAAGAACGGGTAAGGATTTGAGAGGAACTCTTCTTCGGTCTTCAAAATCCGAGAATGACAACGAGAAACACCACCATGAATAATTGAGGCACACCGGAAAAATCAAAAGCGAAGAGGTTGAGCCAACTATGAAAAGAATTTGAAAGATCATGGAGAAAAGCATTTGACTGATGATAACTCATTCTTACGTCAAACTTGGAGAAGAATTTAGGATAGCTCTGGGAAAATAGAAGAGTCAGGTAAGATCCTGGGAAAAGACCTGTGGGTTAGGGCCCACTAAAAAGAACACCGTTGAAAAGATTTAAAAGAGATGTTGCACCGGTTGAATTAAATGGCTTGAATGAGATAACAATCTCGAGATAGCTTGAACGGATGCAGAGTGGAAACACGAATCTTCGAGATATCTTGAGCACTCCGGAATAACAAATAGCGAGAAGTAGAATGATAATGCGGTGCACCGGTATGAGAAGACATTGAAATGAGGAAAAGAATATGATGAATATCGAAAGCTTGAATAGCATCCACCGGAGAAGAAAAAAGAACGAAGAATGATGAACTAGTAGAACATCTTCTTGAGAACCACCGGGTAAGAACATTGACGGAAAAGAATGAAGAGACTTCACAAAAATAAAAGGATACTTGATTAAGAAATCTGAGACCTTGAAGAAAAAAGGGGTGGGTGGGCAGGAAAAACAAAGGCAACTTGGAATGAACGAAACAAACACCGTTGAGAAAACTTAGAATTTATCTTGCGGATGGGGAGAATGATGGGATCATCTCGAAGAGAAACGCACCGGTTGGAAAAGAGTTGACATGACAATCTCGATTGTCGAGAAGGATTGGTATTCACATCGGAGTATGAGAACACCGTTTAGGAAAGGTATGGATTCAACATTTGACTTTGAAGCAACTCGAATACCACAACTCAAAACAAAAACAAAGGACTGGCTTGCAGAATAAGCCGGAACAAACATATGATAGAGATTTCGTCCAAGTTTTCGTGGTGGGGCCTACACGGGCTCAATCAGACAAAGACCATCATGTACAAGGCAAGGCACATGACATACTGAAGCGTCCCAGTCGGCATAGCCAAGGACTCTTTAAGACACAACGAGACCATTTGTAAAACCAACCGTGAATAGGCGGACCACTAGACGTCGAACCCCAATTTCATATCATACATCCGTCGGAAAGATATCCTAAGAGCTACTTGAATTCCCACCTATGAAACTCCCAAACTTTCTCGTTATGCAATCAGGTGTTGGGGATACAGGAGCAATATATATCTCACCCAAGCTAACAATCCCTACATCCACCAGTATCCATCCTTCAACACATAACCAAGAAACCTTCGAAATCGTGTACCTCAACCTTCAAAAGCATCCGTTATACGAGTCATGGCAATACTCCGTACTCACCTCGAGATCGGGTTAGCGGGGTTATCTCACCAACAACTGCATAAAAGAGATTTTCGATGTCGGCGTATTAAACTCGGTATTCCAGAATCGCAACGATAAAATTATGACGACAACACCTCGGAGCTCAACTCCCGGGACACCGCCACAACCCCTAAATGACAGGAGGCAACCAAGACAATGTTGTCATCATAAAACCATCGAACAATTCCAAGATACCAGCGTGATCCTAAAAAAATTTTAGTGAAATTTAAGAAGAGAAGAGTCAAAACTCTACGTCAGATACCTCACCGTAAGGTCAAGGACTGGGAGTAAAAAGAATTCCTAAACTCTCCGATATATATAATCCTAAATGACCCAAAACATTTTTCTAGACACAACTCGGCCACTAAAAACGATCAAACAGTGGGGCTCCTAAGGTCGGGGATGGCTCTGATTACCAACTTATAACGCCCTCGATGCGGCTATATCTCCCACGTGTCGAAGCACGACTTAGAGGCATAACCGCATTGAAAGCTATGTCGCAAGTGAGGTAATCTTCACACAACCCATTTAATACATAAGGGGAAAAGATACATAGTTGGCTTACAATCGCCACTTCACACAATTACATGAATAAAGCATTACATCATCCAGATACAAACAAGGTCTGACTACGGACCCAAAATAAAAGAAGAACCCCAAATGCGACAAAGGACCCTGATCGACCCCAACTGGGCTCCACTACTGATCAACTAGGACGAAACAACACAAATGGCAAGATCTTCATCGAGCTCCTCCTTGAGCTGGGTTGCGTCACCTGCTCGGTAACATAGGCACCTGCAAACTGGTTTTGGAAGTATCTGGTGAGTCACGAGGACTCAGCAATCTCACACCCGCGAGATCAAGACTATTTAAGCTTATGGGTAAGGTAAAGGCATGAGGTGGAGCTGCAGCAAGCGACTAGCATATACGGAGGCTAACATACGCAAATGAGAGCGAGAAGAGAAGGCAAAGCACGGTCGGCAAAAGTATGATCAAGAAGTGATCCTATAGCAACCTGCGTCAAGCATAACTCCAACACAGTGTTCACTTCCGGACTCACGGAAAGAGACCATCACGGTAACACACGCGTTGATGTATTTTAAATAAGGTCAACTTCAGGTTTTCTACAACCGGACATTAACAAATTCCCATCTGCCACATAACCGCGGCACGGCTCTCGAAAGTTTATACCTGCAGGGTGTCCCAACTTAGCCCATGACAAGCTCTCGCGATCATCGAAGAATAGACCTTCACCCGAGACACTCCGATCAGGCTCGGAATCCGGTACATCAAGACATTTCGACAATGGTAAAACAAGACCAGCAAAGCCGCCGGCGTGCCGACATCCCGATAGTAGCCGCACAGATCTCGCCTCGTGCCACGACCGGATGAGCTAAGCGTCACAGTACCGACGTAACCCAAGTTGCCAAGGGATGGTCCCATACGGTGCTCTAGTTTGGACCAACGCTAGACAAGCAATCGCCCGGGGCTATAAAAAGATGACCCTCGAGAGAGCGACTCCCAAGGGAAAAGTAGGTGGTGGTGAGGCAAATGGTAAAAGGCAATGTTGGGCCTTGCTGGACAAGTTTTATTCAAAGCGAACTGTCAAGGGGGTCCCATAAATCACCCGACCGCGTAAGGGACGCAAAATCCGGGAACATAACACCGGTATGACGGAAACTAGGGCGGCAAGAGTGGAACAAAACACCAGGCATAAGGCCGAGCCTTCCACCCTTTACCAAATATATAGATGCATTAAAATATAAGAGATATTGTGATATCCCAACATAAACCCTGTCCACCATGGAGAAATCTTCAACTTCACCTGCAACTAGCAACGCTATAAGAGGGGCTGAGCAAAGCGGTAACATAGCCAAACAACGGTTTGCATAGGAATGGTGTCAAAGGTTAGAGGTTTGACATGGCAATTTGGGAGGCTGACAAGCAAAAGGTAGGCATCGTAGCATTGGCATAGCAAAAGAGCGAGCAAACTAGCATAGCAAAGATAGTAGTGATTTCGAGGGTATGGTCATCTTGCCTGCAAGGTTCTCGAGTTGTCGAAGACTTGATCCTCGTGAGGCGTTCTCAACAGGTACCTCGCTCACGTACTCGCCTCCGGCTCTACCCAAAGCAAGAACACAAGCAACGGAACCACAATCAAACAAGGAACAATGCACAAGCAATATGATGCAAAACATGACATGCGATGCGAGATGTGATATGCAATGCATATGTATGCTCGGAAGGAAAATGATGAACTGGCATCAACTTGGCAAACCAAGTATGCCGCTGAAAGATGAGACGATTTCGGTTGAAATCGATATAAAGATCACCGAATCGGATGCACGGTTTGCAAATGACAAGCAAAACAAGAATGACGCAAATCTGCGTTTAACAGCCCGATGCTACTTAGCACGCAACACGAAACTATGGTACAGCACCCCAACATAAAAACAAAGCATATGGCAGCGAACTAAAGGAGATGCTAAACAATAGAGGAACACTGAGCTACGGCTAAATCACATCATAACATGTTCAAACAAGCATGGTGAAAGTGCTCAAAATATCAGGTTCACAGACTTAGTGAAAATACTAACATGGCAGGAATTAACATCAGGAAGGCATGTTTAGAGCAAGCAAACAACATGCTACAGGAACTTATAATAGCAAAGCAAGGCATGACATGATTCTACTCAAAGCATATATCAATAGTCCCTTACTGACCATAAGCCAAAAAGGACTCTAAGAAATGATGGCACCCATGTAAACATAGCAAGTTTTATTACAGATTTCAGACTTAGTGAAAATATCAGGACATGGCCAAAACAGATTCAACATGGCATGTTCGTGAGCTCGAAACAATCACTACAGAGCAATACATGGCATGACAAGGCAACCAACAGTAAGAAGGCATATTTATGAAGCTAATCATGGCAAGATCAAGTTCATAGCATACACGGATCAACTACAACGACCTCGTGAAAATTGAATCTCATGCAAACAATCTGTCAGGAAACATTTTCAAGCAACTTTGGAGCAAGAAATAAACATGTTCCAGCAGGCTAAAATTGCAAACAAGGGCATGAATGGATAGAGCATGACATTTATATCAAAACATGTTTATAGAGCATCTCCAGATTATGCATAGAATGATTAGTGGAAGCATGTTAACATGGCATCAAATTATAACAGAATCTGTCTAGCAAAACAGCAACTGCAACTACCCTACTTTACAAGCTCAATACACTCAGCACACAACTCACAAAAATACATGGTCAACACCTCTGGAAAGATGGCATGTCCTAGTCCAACATTCATGTAGAGCTCATACTCATAGGATGCACACATACATCATGGCAAAAATGACAAAAGAGCTCGAGCTGATAAGATTCTGGAACTAACGATCTGAAGCCTACTTCCAACAGCATTTCGGGCATCAAGATGAGCTCAAATGGAAATGATGCAATGGAATGAAATGATGTACTCGTCGAGACGAACAATTTGACATATCATATGCGCAAAACGGAGCTACGGATGTGGAGATGTGATGCGATGAAAATGCACGAAAATAACACAGATCTGGGGGACTTAGCAGTTTTTATACCTCCGGGAAAAGTCAACCCGGGACGGGACGGTTCCGGGACGGAGCGGATCGGGACGGGGTGCCGCGTTTGGTTCATCTCCGGTGGATCTCATCCACCGGTAGATCCGCCGAGTGGAGCTCCGCGAGCTCTCGGCGAGGGCGGCGGGCGGCCCGGCGAGGTTGGCTGGCGAGGCTGGGCTAAGGGCGGGCGGGCGCCTCGAGGCGCGCTGGCAGCTCGGAGGTTGGCTCGGCGGCGCTGGCGAGGACGCGCGAGGTCCGCTGGTGGGCGAAGCGCCGGCGGCGGGCGGCGATCGCGCCGCGCGGGCGGGCACGGGCGCGCCCTCCATGGAGGTTCGATCGCCGCCGCGAGGAGGTGTAAGCGGCGGAGCTCCGAGCGGCGGCGACGAAAGCGGCGGGCGGCGAGCACCGGCGAAGTGCCGCAGCGGCGGAGGCGGCGGGGCACGCCGCCGAGGACGAGCAGCCAGCGGCCGAAGGCGCAGGGCGGCGCGCGAGGAGAAAGGGGAAGCGGCGGGCGCTTTCGGGCTCAGGCGGGCCCGGCCGGCCTGATGGGTCGGATCCGGCCCCGACGCGAATAGCTGGCGCGCAGACGGCGGCGAGGACAGGTGGCGTGTAGTGAGTGGGCAGACATGGCGGCGACATGTCCGCCGGGCGGACGTGTCCGTATGCGAGAGAAGATGGGGGCTAGGGTTTCGTCATGAAAATGGAAGGGAGGGCATATATATAGGTAGAGAGAGCTAGGAGAGTCCAAATGAGGTGCGGTTTTATTACGCGATCGTGATCGAACGACCGAGAGCATGAAGGTGAGTTTGGTGGGTTTTGGGCCACTTTGGAAGGGTGTTGGGCTGGAAACAAAAGAGGGCTTTACTGGTTACCGGTTAACCGTTGAGTACCAAACGAACTCCAAATGGCACGAAACTTGACAGGCGGTCTACGGTGCTATACCAAGGCAGCTTGGCAAACCTCGGCCCATTCCGAGAAAGTTTAATACCCGCATACCTAAAAGAGGGAAGAAGGGGCGCCGGGGACATAGGAGTGCGGATTGCAAAACAGACAACGGGAAAATGCTCGGATGCATGAGACGAACACGTATGCAAATGAAATGCACATGATGACATGATATGAAATGCATATGATGATATGGCAAACTGCAACACGCAAGCAAATGACATGGCAACGACGACGAATAACTGGCAGACAACTGGCGCATCGGATCCGGGGTGTTACAACCGCGTCCAGCAGTTGCTTTTGTCTTCAGCAGAGTGGGACCTGTTGAGGACATTGGTGCAGCTGAGGAACTTGCTGAAACACCAGAAGCAATGGAGAATCCTTGAGTCCTTTGACAAGTAGCAAGATGCACAGGTGTTGAGGACTTGGAGGGAGCTGCTGAGGATTTTGAATGAGCAGCAGCAGTCTGAGGAATTTGCCGTGAGGGCGCGATCGAGAACTGGGCCGCGAGGGCGCTTAACGGTGAAGCACTTGGCTTGCGTCTGAGCTTCTTTGGCATTGATTTCCTCGGCTTGACCGAGGGCTCAAGCAGCGGCAGCAGCAGCAGATCCTCATTGAATTTCCTCACCGCCTCCTTGGCCTGTCTTGCCAATTTGGCTTGGCGCTGGACCATTCTTCAGAAAGTCTTCACCATGCTTGATGCTTTGGTGGGATCACGACTTGGCAGTGCGCGAGGAGCTCTTGGGCATGGAGGATTCAGAGCGAATTTCCTCATGTACTTGGGAGTGACATAGCGGTATTCTCGCCATTCTCGTGCCCATCTCCTTTTTATTCTCTGTATCGCACTTTATACTGGTTCTTAGTCTCCTTGCCAAACTTGGATTCATCAAAGTGCGATAGTCTTTGTATATTTCCTCAGAATTTCAAAAGCATCATGACTTCGGTTTCTTTCCTCCCTTCTGCGGTCTCTTGCCTTCGCCATTTTCTTGGTGAGGAATTTGAACAATAGAGCACTCAAGAAGTATGCAGTTTTTCTTCGAGGAACGCTGCAAATGAGTTAAGTTGATGAGAACCTAGTGATTCAAAGGCGGACATGAGTACCGTGAACAGAGTGTAGGTGCGAGGAATTTGGAGAGGTCATATCGTTCTCGTAAGATTTTTCAAAAGAAGCAAGTTTTGAGGAATTTGACCAGTTTGAGCCTTGAGGAATTTCACTAAGCGTTTAGTCTTAGGTTCGAGTTGTCTGATTGAAAATCCGCACAATTGAGGAATCTTGAAGAAATGAATGCTTAGGAGATAAATCAAGAACATATAGTGTGTGAGGTGTTCATATGTGAAGATTTTGAAGAGTAAAAACACCTTTGAAGATTTTCGAAAGATTTGAGAATCAACGCGAGTAATAAAAGTGACTTTTAATTACCCGAATCAAGAACACAACGAACAGAGATGAACTGTAGAGAAGTTAAATCACGTTAGATCTTCCACGCCCTAACTTGGCGAGAGGAAGATGGCTACGGCGGCGGAGTGAAGATTTCCGCGACCGTAGCGAGTACGACGGCGATGAGGTCGAGGCAAGGAAGCTTTTCCTCACCGGCAGCGATGGAGTAGCGGCGGCGCTAGGGTTTGAGGAGAGCTCGAGCGAGAGACAGCGATCGAGCGGAGTAAATGAAGTGAGGAGGGTAAAGGGGTATTTGTAGCCACGGTGAAAAACTGTTCGCCCGAAGATTTTGGACGAACATGCCCCTGCCCTTTCTCCTTCACGCGACGTGTGTCACCCACGTACTGTGTAGATGAGATCGTGTAAGATCGTGGGTGATTAAACTAATCCATCGTGGGATGTGGAACGGTTTGAGCGGTAAAACCGAAAATTTGGATAAGATTTGTTTAAAAGTTTCGTTCGCAATTTCTTCAAATTGTCAAGGACCAAAGGAAGACTTTGAGCGAGTTTCAATCGAACGCACATGAAGAATTTGTGAATAGATTGGATTGAGTATAGCATAGAGGAAGGGTCCGATCACATTCACTTAGCGTAAATCGCAACTTGAAGAATTAGCAATAAGTGAATCTTGTAGAGGACATAAACTCATATATATATATATATAGCCAATGAAGAAAGACGACGGAAATGTGAAGATTTTGCAAAGTTGAAGAATTTGAAAAACGAGGAATTTCAAAATGAGGAAAACTCAAATTGAAGATTTTCAACTTTTGTGGTGGCGTAGCCACCAGATAAGAATGATGATTTCGCACACGCATACAATTGTCGAGGGTTTCGAGAATCAAATTCTTCATTGATTTCTTCACACTTAGAGTGTTATTCTTCATTGATTGAGGAACAACGTTTCTTCATGTGTTGCACATCTAAGTCATCAATTATGCATAAGGGTTAGGATGTGTGTCCTTTTCAAAGAACATTCGAAGATTCTAAGATATTTAGCTCACACCGCAACTTGCTAAATCTCTTCTCATCCAAGGGCTTGGTGAAGATATCAGCTAGCTGTTCTTCACTCTTCACATGCTCGATGGAGATGTCACCCTTCAACACATGATCACGAAGAAAATGATGACGAATCTGGATGTGCTTAGTCTTGAGTCTTGAACTGGGTTGTGAGCAATCTTGATGGCACTCTCATTGTCGCAGAGGAGAGGCACATTCTTCACGTTGACGCCATAGTCCTTGAGGGTTTGCTTCATCCAAAGCGATTGAGCACAAAGATGACCCAAAGCAGCAATGTATTCAGCTTCAGCGAAGAGCGGTGATACACAATTCTGTTTCTTCGAGGACCAACGGACCAAAGATCGTCCGAGGAAATGACAAGTGCGGATGTTGACTTGCGGTCCACACGATCACCAAAGATAGTCGAGTCGTAATATCCAATGAGATCAAAAGCAGAGCCCTTGGGGTACCATAATCCTAGTGTTGGTGTGTGAGCTAGATATCGAAGAATATGCTTCACAGCCTTATGGTGTGATTCCTTGATGCAGCTTGAAATCGGGCACACATGCAAACACTAAGCATTATATCTGCCTAGATGCACAAAGGTACAATAAAGAACCAATCATGGGCGGTATACCTTGTGATCAAGTCAATACCATTTTCATCGATGCATAGATGACCATTTGTGGGCATAGGAATTTTGACGCCTTTGCAATCTTGCATGCGAATTTCCTCAAGACATCTTTGAGGTATTTCTCTGAGATATGAATATGCCATTCTTGCTCTTAATTTGAAGACCTAAGAAGAATTTCAACTCTCCCATCATAGACATTTGATATTCTTCACTCATCATATAGGCAAATTCATCACTATATCGTTGGTTAGTACAGCCAAAGATAATATCATCAACATATATTTGGCACACAAACAGTTCACCATCATATGATTTAGTAAATAGAGTGGTGTCGAGTGAACCGGGTGTGAAGCCATTCTTCATGAAGAATTCCTTCAGTGTGTCATACCACGCCCGAGGGGCTTGCTTGAGGCCATAGAGAGCCTTATTTAGTCTCAAGACTTTGTCGATTCTTGGGATCTTCAAAACACAGGGGTTGAGCAACATATACTTCTTCCTCAAGCTTACCATTGAGGAATGCACTTTTCACATCCATTTGATATAAGATGATATCATGATGGTTAGCATAGGCAAGTAAAATCTGAATAGCTTCAAGTCTAGCAACAGTGCAAAAGTTTCATCAAAATCAATTCCTTCAACCTGTGTGTAGCCTTGAGCTACTAGTCGTGTTTTATTCCTCACAACAAGGCCATTTTCATCTTGCTTGTTGCGGTAGATCCACTTTGTGCCAATGATATTATGCTTGCGAGGATCAGGCGATTGACCAATTCCTGACATTGTTCAGCTCGAATCGATGTAATTCTTCTTGCATAGCCTGAATCCACTCCGGCTCGAAATGCTTCATCTACCTTAGTGGGCTCTGAGATAGAGACAAAAGCATAGTGCCCACAAAAGTTAGATAAGTGTGAGGCTTTTGAGCGGGTGAGAGGACTGGTGCAATCGATGTCATCGATGATCTTCTCCACTTGCACTTCTTTTGCAACGTGTGGATGAGTTGGTTGTCGCAGAGGATTTTGATCAGCATTTTCTTGACACCAATTTCCTCATCATGTTCTTGGTGCATCACCGGCGTTCTTCACGAACAGGAATGAATTCTTCACCGATTCTTGATGAGGAATGACATCCTCGGTTGCCTTGTGCTTGATAGCATCCTCGGTGTTGGTTCATCTAACATGTAAGGTAGGTGCTCTCTTTGCGAGCCATTAGTTTCATCGAACCGCACATCTACAAAGTCGACAATCTTGTGAAGAACAATGTTGAAGACTCAGTAGGTGTCTGAGTCCTTCCGTAACCAAGCATAAAACCTTCATGTGCTTTTGGTGCAAATTTAGAGTTGTGGTGAGGATCTCTAATCCAACATTTAGCACGAAGACTTTGAAATAACTCACATTGGGTTTCTTGTCGTTGAGGAGTTCATATGCGTCTTCTTGAAGAATTTGTGAAGATATACTCTGTTGATGATGTGGCGAGGCGGTATCAATTGCATCAATCCAAAAACGCCGAGGCATTTTGTATTCATCAAGCATAGTGCGAGCCATCTCAACAAGAGTTACATTCTTGCGCTCACGACGCCATTTCTTTGAGGAGTATAAGGAGCAGATAATTCATGAGTAATACCAAGTTCATCAAGATAGGCATCAAGACCAGAATTCTTGAACTCGGCCCATTGTCACTTCGATATGCTTGATCTTCACACCAAAGTTGGTTGAAGCCCTCGAGGAAAATCGTTTGAAGACTTCCGCACTTCATGTTTGTAAGTAACAATGTGTACCCATGTATATCGAGAATAATCATCAACAATGACAAAACCATATAGAGATGCATCATTAGTGATTGCTGAATAATGATTAGGTCGAAGAGGTCCATGTGAAGCAATTGAATGGACGGGTAGTGGTCATGATAGTCTTATTTGGATGCTTGGCCTTGGTCATTTTTCCGCTTCACATGCTCCGCATAAGTGATCCTTGAGGAATTTGACATTCTCAATGCCAATGACATGCTTCTTCTTCAAGCGTGTTCAAATTCCTCATGCCCGCATGACCAAGTCGTCGATGCCATAGCCAGCCTTCCAAGCTTTTGCAAGTAGACACATGGCTGGTTGTGGTCTGTAGAAAATCAACAATATACAGATCTCCTCTCCTAAAGCCTTGAAGACTTTGGAATTGTCGACTTCCATAATCACAACACGCGATATTTGCCAAAGACAACAACCATATCAAGATCACAAAGCATTGAGGCTGACATGAGATTGTATCCTAAGGATTCAACAAGCATGACTTTGTCCATGTGCTTATCCTTAGAGATAGCAACCTTACCAAGACCCAATACGACTTTTGCCTTTGTCGGCAAATATGATATGCTTGAGGTGGCGGTGATAAAGGAGCATCCATCAATAGATTCTTGTCACCACCATGTGATTTGTACATCCACTATCGAGGACCCATTCGGTGGTTTTGGGTTGATCATCCTGCAGATGAATTAGTGTAACTTACAATCTCATATGCTTCATCGATGAAGAATATGATATCAAGTTCATCGATGAATTTCATCAAGCGATAAACAGATATAGCGAAGATGAGGGCGTGTGAAATGAAGGTTCATTTCATCATGATTCGCTGCGTCCTTTCGAGCATTTTGTCGGGTCCCCAAAAATTCTTGAGACGTTCGAGCACGTCCGAGACTGACCCTGCAGAAGAGATTAGTTCTTTTCTTCACCACCCACATCGGAGGGTGGCAAAGAGTTCATCATCCTGCGAGCACCATGTGAGAAAGGTGGCAAAGATGCCAAACCATTTAAGCTTAGCATAGGAGGGTTAGGGTAAGCATATGAATAAGCGAGTAATTCTTGAGGACTTATGAACATAATGGTTTGAAGAATAATGCACATATTCATAGCCCTTAGCTTTACCTGCAAGACAGATTTGTTAGCACGATGATAATCATATGAGGACTTTGATCCAGTTGAGGAATTTGATCCTCATGAAGAATTTGGTCCATATGAGGATTTGGATCCATATGAAGAGTTTGGTCCATATGAAGAATTTGATCTGGGGTTCTGTTCTTCCTTGGTGGTGTCATGAGGACATTCACCAAGACTTTCAACACAGCTTTTGGGAACCCAGATTTTCTTCATAGGGGAACCGTTCTGCGATTAGTGCCAACATATCTAGCAAATACTTCACCATTCGATTTTTGAACAGTTTATAGTTGAGTCAAATGACTCATCGGAAGAATGAGGAGATTCACATGTAAAGCCGGATAAGTTAGATGGATCAACTGAGGTCCCTTTGCAGCAACCCATGAGGTTTTGGGATCTGCTCGGGTTTCCAATATGTTCCATCGGCATTGAGTTTCCTCTCAAAGGCAATACCCTCTTTCCTAGGGTTTGGTTGAGGATCTGCTTTTGAGCACATCACAAAGTGTCTGATGCCCTTTGAGGCTTTTGTACATGCATGTCATGTACAATTCCTTCAGCCCTGCATTGTCAGTGATACTAGCAAAATCCTCAGATGAGGAATTAGTGATAGCAGAGGCAGATGAAGAATTTGTAACATTTGAAGCATTTGAACATTCAGGTGAAGAATTAGCCGATTCACGTTCAATGCACTTTAAGCATGGAGGAACAAATTCTTCCTGAGAAGCGCTGATTTTTTGAGCTAGTAATGAATCGCGCTCCTTCTGAAGATCTTCATAACATACTCTTAGCTTTTCAAGATCTGCCTTTCTTTGAATAGCTTCAAGAGAAAGCTTCTCATTGTCTTGCTTTTCTTGAAGAAATTCATAAGAAAGTTTCTCATGATCGAGACAAGAGGAGTTATGATGACCTTGAAGGTTATCATACTTAGGCCAAGTCTCTGAAGATTTTCAATCGGGGCTTTAGTGCGATCCATTTCTTCACCCAACATATCATCACTTTTATCTAGCATGTTTTGAACCTTTTCAAGAGCCCGTTGTTGTTTCACAGCAATTTTAGCAAGTTTAGAGTAGCTAGGCTTAAGATCCTCATCGATTCATTTTCACTAGAATCGGAGGAGTTGTATTTGAGTACCTTAGCTGCTTTTGCCATGAAGCAATAGGTGGGGCGTAGCCATCATTATCTTCATCGGGCTTGTTGGTGGAATCAGTTTCTTGATGTTGAAGATGGACTTGTTGACGAAAGCGAGAGTAACGCCGGACTCGCCACACGGACTCAGATTCTTGAGACTCCTCCTCTTCATCATTTTCCTCAGATTCACTTCAGAGTCCATTTCCTTGCCAATGAATGCCCGAGCTTTCTTGGAGCTGCCCTTCTTGTGAGATGAAGACTTTGATGGTTTTGAAGGCGAAGATTTTGATGATTTCTTCTTCTTCTTCATTTCATCGTAGCTGTAGTCCTTGTATTTCTTCTTCTTCATTTCCTTTTCCCATCGAGGACAATCTTGAATATAGTGACCAGGCTTCTTGCATTTGTGGCAAAGTCTTCTCTTGTAGTCCTTTGGATGAAGAATCACTTCCCTTGAGGGTTTTCCAAAGCGACCACGTCTTGTGAATTTCTGGAATTTCTTCACAAGGAGAGCTAGATCTGGCTCGATTCTTGAGGATCACCAAGGCTACTACGAAATCCTCACATTGAGTCGACACAACCTTAGCCTTGAGGCACGTGGTTTGCCATAGTTTGAGCCATAGAGATCTCTCTTTTGACAAAGTGGAACTTCGTGAGTGTTAAGCCTTTCGAGGATATCAGCAGGATCAAGTGACTTGTAGTTAGCACGCTCTTGTATCATCAGTCCCAGAGTATCAAATGAGGAATCAAGCGATCTTAGCAGTTTCTTCACTACTTCATGGTCAGTGATGTCAGTGGCACCGAGGGCTTGAAGCTCATTTGAGATGTCGATGAGGCGATCGAAGGTTTGTTGAACATTTTCGTTGTCGAGTCTTTTGAAGCGGTTGAAGAGATTCCGAAGAACATCAACTCGAGAGTCACGCTGAGTTGAGACTCCTTCATTTACTTTGGACAGCCTATCCCAGATAAGCTTGGCGGTTTCCAAAGCACTCACTCTTCCATCTTGTCCTTTGCTCGGATGGCCACAGATGATATTCTTAAGCTTGAGAGTCGAGTTGTTTGAATCTCTTCACATCGATGGCGGTCGGTGTTTGATGAGGATGAGGACACCATTTTCCACAACATACGAGATCATTATCAATTGCCTCAAGATGCATCCGCATCTTGTTCTTCGATAGGGATAGTCCGTTCCATCAAAGGTAGGACACCCAGCGAGACCTTGATCATACTGCGGTCGACATAACTAGAACTCGGTGGTTAAACCAAAATCACACGTAACAAGGGAGTACCTTGCTCGATACCAATTGAAAGTCGTTATATCGACTAGAGGGGGTGAATAGGCGATTTTATGAAATTCTTCATTGAGGAATTTGTCGGTGAGAAATTCATTAGCGAAGAACTATTTGCAGCGGAATAAGTACTCGAGGTAAACATAACAGATTACATACATAGTCGGCATGATGAAATGAAGACTAGAGCAGTAGTACGAAGCGTAAACACGGGATAACAAGATGAAGACAAACAGTGAAGAAATTGAACGAGGAATTTGTAAAGTCTTGATCAAAGTCTTCAAGCACGATATGAACAACATGCAACACGAATGAGAAATGAATGAGTTGAGAAATAGAACCATCGGTTGGTGAAGACAATGATTTGGTAAACCAGTTCAAGCTCTGTCTCGGTTATGCGTCTGGTTGGGCGGCCGAGTATTTAAACTCGAGGACACACAGTCCGGACACCCGGTCTCTGAGCCACAACTCAGGACACCCAGTCCTCACCGTATTCTCCTTGAACTAAGACCACGCAGACCTCGTCCAATCACTCGTGGTAAGTCTTCAGGTGACTTCCAAACCTTCACAGACTTGGTCACTCGGTGATCCACAATTCCTCTTGGATGCTCTAGACCTTGACGCTTAACCGTCTGGAAGAAGCACAGTCTTCAAAGGTAACAAGCGTCGGATCCACGCAGGATCAATTTCTTCAGTGATGCTCAATCACTTGGGTTTTTGTGGTGGTTTGGTTTTTGGATTTTCCTCACTTGATGATTTTAGCTCAAAGTCCTCGGAGGATGGGTTGCTCTCAAATGACAAGTGTCAAGTTCTCTCGGAGCAGCCAACCAACTAGTGGTTGTAGGGGGCGGCTATTTATAGCCTAGGGAGCAGCCCGACATGATAAGACATAAATGCCCTTCAATGATATGACCGTTAGGTGGATAAGATATTTTGGTCATGCGTATGACTGACAAAGAACGGTCGGAAATTTGACTTTCAAAGTCCTCGGGGCTATCATGTTCCTCCTTTGTGTAGGCAATTCGCACTAGCGAACTCCTAACTCCTCGGTCGAGCAAAGTCATCGGTGACGGAAGAACTGCGTCTCATCATCAAGAATTTGACTGAATCGTATGAGATTTCAATGGCTTCACTCGAAGGATTGGTAGGTGTAGGATTTTGAGTTGAGCATCACATGGAAATTTTTCCTTAGTATTTCCTCGACCCCCTTTAATAGTACGGTGTTTCCTATGACTCAAGAAAGAGAAAATGAAACTACGAAAACAAAAGTCTTCACGCTTCGTATTCCTCGAATGAATATCAAGTCTTCATGGTCACACCAATTTCTTGACTTTCAAAGTCTTCAGAAAGTCTTCAGAATATCAAAGTCTTTAGTCGAAGAACTTCATTTTTAGGGGTCGACTTTCTCTGTAAATATCAAACTCCTCATAGACTTATAGACCTGTGTACACTCACAAACGCATTAGTTACTTAACCTATAAGTCTTCAATACACCAAAATCACTAAGGGGCACTAGATGCACTTACATATACCTTGTGATCGAAGTCAATACCATTTTCATCAGTGCATAGATGGCCATTTGTGGGCATAGGATTTTTGACGCCTTTGCAATCTTGCATGCCGAATTTCCTCAGTACATCTTTGAGGTATTTCTCTGAGATATGAATATGCCATTCTTGCTTGAAGACGAATTTGAAGACCTAAGAAGAATTTCAACTCTCCCATCATAGACATTTGATATTCTTCACTCATCATATAAACAAATTCATCACTATATCGTTGGTTAGTACAGCCAAAGATAATATCATCAACATATATTTGGCACACAAACAGTTCACCATATTATTTAGTAAAAAGAGTAGGGTCGAGTGAACTGGTGTGAAGCCATTCTTCACGAAGAATTCCTTCAATGTATCATACCACGCTTGAGGGGCTTGCTTGAGGCCATAGAGAGCCTTATTGAGTCTCAAGACTTTGTCGAGATTCTTTGGATCTTCAAAACACAGGGGTTGAGCAACATATACTTCTTCCTCAAGCTTACCATTGAGGAATGCACTTTTCACATCCATTTGATATAAGTTGATATCATGATGGTTAGCGTAAGCAAGTAATATCTGAATAGCCTCAAGTCGAAACACAGGTGCAAAAGTTTCATCGAAATCAATTCCTTCAACTGTGTGTAGCCTTGAGCTACTAGTCGTGCCTTATTCCTCACCACAAGGCCATTTTCATCTTGCTTGTTGCGGTAGATCCACTTTGTGCCAATGATATTATGCTTGCGAGGATGCAGGCGATTGACTAATTCCCGGACATTGTTAAACTCGAACGATGTAATTCTTCTTGCATAGCCTGAATCCACTCCGGCTCGAAAATGCTTCATCTACCTTAGTGGGCTCTGTGATAGAGACAAAAGCATAGTGCCCACAAAAGTTAGATAAATGTGATGCTTTTGGCGTGTAAGAGGACTGGTGCGCTAATGTCATCGATGATCTTCTCCACTTGCACTTCTATTGCAATGCGTGGATGAGTTGGTTGTCGTTGAGGATTTTGATCAGCATTTTCTTGACACCATTTTCCTCATCTTGTTCTTGAGTGCATCATTTCGGCGTTCTTCATGAGCAGGAATGAATTCTTCAAGATTCTTTAGTAGGAATGACATCCTCGGTTGCCTTGAGCTTGATAGCATCTTGGTGCTGGTTCATCTAACACGAAGGTAGGTGCTCTCTTTGCGAGCCATTAGTTTCATTGAACCGCACATATCTGATGTCAACAATCTTGTGAAGAACAATGTTGAAGACTCAGTAGGTGTCTGAGTCCTTCCGTAACCAAGCATAAAACCTTCATGTGCTTTGGTGCAAATTTAAAGTTGTGGTGAGGATCTCTAATCCAACATTTAGCACGAAGACTTTGAAATAACTCACATTGGGTTTCTTGTCGTTGAGGAGTTCATAGGCGATCTTCTTGCGAATTTGTGAAGATATACTCTGTTGATGATGTGGCGAGCGGTATCAACGGCATCAATCAAAAACGCCGAGGCGTTTTGTATTCATTAAGCATAGTGCAAGCCATCTCAACAATAGTTACATTCTTGCGCTCCACGACGCCATTCTGCCGAGGAGTATAGGGAGCGAGATAACTCATGAGTAATACCAAGTTCATCAAGATATGCATCAAGACCGAATTCTTGAACTCGGTTCCATTGTCACTTCGATATGCTTGATCTTCACACCAAAGTTGGTTGAAGCCCTCGAGGAAAATCGTTTGAAGACTTCACGCACTTCATGTTTGTAAGTAACAATGTGTACCCATGTATATCGAGAATAATCATCACCAATGACAAAACCATATAAAGATGCATCATTAGTATTTGCTGAGTAATGATTAGGTCGAAGAGGTCCATGTGAAGCAATTGAATGGACGGGTAGTGGTCATGATAGTCTTCGTTGGATGCTTGGCCTTGGTCATTTTTCGGCCTCACATGCTCCATAAGTGATCCTTGAGGAATTTGACATTCTCAATGCCAATGACATGCTTCTTCGCATAGCGTGTTCAAATTCCTCATGCTGCATGACCAAGTCGTCGATGCCATAGCCAGCCTTACGAAGCTTTTGCAAGTAGACATCTGGCTGGTTGTGGTCCCAGTAGAAATCAACAATATCTGAGATCTCCTCTCCTAAAGCCTTCGAAGACTTTGGAATTGTCAGCTTCCATAATCACAACACAGTGATATTTGCCAAAGACAACAACCATATCAAGATCACAAAGCATTGAGACTGACATGAGATTGTATCCTAAGGACTCAACAAGCATGACTTTTTCCATGTGCTTATCCTTAGAGATAGCAACCTTACAAGACCCAATACGACTTTTGCCTTTGTCGGCCAAAGATGATATGCTTGATGGTGATGGTGATAAGGAGCATCCATCAATAGATTCTTGTCACCAGGTCATGTGATTTGTACATCCACTATCAAGGACCCATTCGGTGGTTTTGGGTTGATCATCCTGCGGATGAATTAGTGTAGCTTACAATCTCATATGCTTCATCGATGAAGAATATGATATCAAGTTTATCGATGAATTTCATCAAGCGATAAATGATATAGCGATATGAGGGCGTGTGAAATGAAAGTTCATTTCATCATGATTCGCTGCGTCCCTTGAGAATTTTTGTCGGGTCCCTAGCAAATTCTTGAGACGTTAAAGCACGTCTGGAGACTGACCTGCGAGAAGAGATTAGTTCTTTTTCTTCACCACCCACATCTGGAGGGGTGGCAAAGAGTTCATCATTCTGCGAGCACCATATGAGAAAGGTGGCAAAGATGCCAAACCATTTCGTTTTACATAAGAGGGGTTAGGGTAAGCATATGAATAAGCGAGTAATTCTTGAGGACTTATGAACATAATGGTTTGAAGAATAATGCACATATTCATAGCCCTTAGCTCTACCTGCGAGACGAGTTGTTAGCACAATGATAATCATATGAGGACTTTGATCCATGTGAAGAATTTGGTGTAAGTGCATCTAGTGCCCTTAGTGATTTTGGTGTATTGAAGACTTATAGGTTAAATGGCGATGCGTTTGTGAGTGTACACAGGTCTATAAGTCTATGAGGAGTTTGATATTCTGAGAGAAAGTCGACCCTAAAAATGAAGTTCTTCGATGAAGACTTTGACTTTCTGAAGACTTTGAAAGTGAAGAAATTGGTGTGACCATGAAGACTTGATATTCATTCGAGGAATATGAAGCGTGAAGACTTTTGTTTTCTTAGTTTCATTTTCTCTTTCTTGAGTCATAGGAAACACCGTCTTTGTTAAAGGGGTCGAGGAAATACTAAGGAAAAATTTCCATGTGATGCTCAACTCAAAATCCTACACCTACCAATCCCTTGAGTGAAGCCATTGGAAATCTCATACAGATTCAGTCAAATTCTTGATGTGAGAGACGAGTTCTTACAGTCATGATGACTTCTACTGGCCGAGAGTTAAATTCGCCAGTCTGAATGGCCTACACAAAGAGGAACATGATAGCCCCGAGGACTTTGAAAGTCAAATTTCCGACCATTCTTGTCTGTCTTCTTGGCGGCGTGACCAAAATATCTTATCCACCTAACGGTCATATCATTGAAGGGCATTTATGTCTTATCATGTCGGGCTGCTCCCTAGGCTATAAATAGCCGCCCCTACAACCACTAGCTGGTTGGCTGCTCAGAAGAACTTGACACTTGTCATTTGAGAGCAACCCATCCTCAGGGACTTTGGCGAAAATCATCAAGTGAGGAAAATCCAAAACCAAACCCCACAAAACCCCAAGTGATTGAGCATCATTGAAGAAATTGATCTGCGTGGATCCGGCGCTTATTACCTTTGAAGATCATGCTTCTTCCAGACGGTTAGGCGTCAAGGTCTAGAACATCAAGAGGAATTGTGGATCGCCGAGTGACCAAGTCGGTGAAGGTTTGAAGTCACTGAAGACTTACCACGAGTGATTGGGCGAGGCTGCGTGGTCTTAGTTCAAGGAGAATACGGTGAGGACGGGTGTCTGAGTTGCGGCTCGAGAGGCGGGTGTCCGGACTGTGTGTCCTCGAGTTTAAATACTCGGCCGCTCAACCAGACGTACAACCGAGACAGCAGATTGGAACTGGTCTACCAAATCATTGTCTTCACCAACCGATTGGTTCTATTTCCTCAACTCATTCATTTCCTCATTACATGTTGCATGTTGTTCATATCGTGCTTGAAGACTTTGGTGAAGACTTTCACAAATTCCTCGCCCAATTTCTTGATCTGTTTGTCTTCATCTTGTTATCCCGTGTTTACGCTTCATACTCTGTTCTAGTCTTCATTTCATCATCTTGACTATGTGTGTAATCTGTTATGTTTACCTCTGAGTACTTATTCATTGCAAATAGTTCTTCGTTATGGAATTTCCTCATCGGCAAATTCCTCGGTGAAAAATTCCATAAAATCGCCTATTCACCCCCCTCTAGTCGATATAGCACTTTCAATTGGTATCGAGCAAGGTACTCTCTTGTTACGTGTGATTTTAGTTTAACCACAGAGTTCTAGTTATGTCGACCGCGAGTATGATCAAGGTCTCGGCTGGGTGTCCTACCTTTGATGGAGCGGACTATCCCTCTTTGGAAGAACAAGATGCGGATGCATCTTGAGGCAATTGATAATGATCTACGGTATGTTGTGGAAAATGGTGTCCCACATCCTTTGAAACAACGACCGCTCTTGATGTGAAGAGATTCAAACAACTCGACTCTCAAGCGAAGAATATCATCTGTGGCCATCGAGCAAAGGACGGTATGGAAGAGTGAGTGCTTTGGAAGCGCCAAGCTTATCCGGGATAGGCTGTCCAAAGTAAATGAAGGAGTCTCAACTCAGCGTGACTCTCGAGTTGATGTTCTTGAATCTCTTCAACCGCTTCAAAAGACTCGACAACGAAAATGTTCAACAAACCTTGATCGCCTCATTGACATCTCAAATGAGCTTCAAGCCCTCGGTGCCACTTGATATCATTGACCATGAAGTGGTGAAGAAACCGCTAAGATAAACTTGATTCCTCATTTGATACTCTGGGACCGATGATACAAGAAGCGTCTTGACTACAAATCACTTGATCCTGCCGATATCCTCGAAAGGCTTAACACTCACGAGTTCGACTTCTTTGAAAGAGATCTCTATGGCTCAAACTATGGCAAACCACGTGCCTCGAAGGCTAAGGTTGTGTCGACTCTACGAATGTGAGGATTACGGAAGTAGCCTTGGTGATCTGAAGAAGCGAGCAGGATCTAGCTCTCTGGTGAAGAAATTCCAGAAATTCACAAGGCGTGGTCGCTTTGGAAAACCCTCAAGGGAAGTGATTCTTCATCCAAAGACTACAAGAGAAGACTTTGCCACAAATGCAAGAAGCCTGGTCACTATATTCAAGATTGTCCTCGATGGGAAAAGGAAATGAAGAAGAAGAAATACAAGGACTACGATTACGATGAAATGAAGAAGAAGAAGAAATCATCAAAATCTTAGTCTTCAAAACCATCAAAGTCTTCATCTCACAAGAAGGGCAGCTCCAAGAAAGCTCGGGCATTCATTGGCAAGGAAATGGACTCTGAAGCGAATCGAGGAAAATGATGAAGAGGAGAAGTCTGAAGAATCTGAGTGCAGTGTGGCGAAGTCGGCGTTACTCTTGCTTTCATCGACAAGTCCATCTTCAACACTGAAGAAACTGATTCCACCAACAAGCCTGATGAAGATAATGATGGCTACGCTCCCACCTATTGCTTCATGGCAAAAGCAGCTAAGGTACTCAAATACAACTCCTCTGATTCTAGTGAAAATGAATCTGATGAGGATCTTAAGCCTAGCTACTCTAAACTTGCTAAAATTGCTGTGAAACAACAACGGGCTCTTGAAAAGGTTCAAAACATGCTAGATAAAAGTGATGATATGTTGGGTGAAGAAATGGATCGCACTAAAGCCCTGACTGAAAATCTTCAGAGACTTCAGTCTAAGTATGATAACCTTCAAGGTCATCATAACTCCCTCTTGTCTGATCATGAGAAACTTTCTTATGAATTTCTTCAAAAAAAGCAAGACAATGAGAAGCTTTCTCTTGAAGCTATTCAAAGAAAGGCGGATCTTGAAAAGCTAAGAGTATGTTATGAAGATCTTCAGAAGGAGCGCGATTCATTACTAGCTCAACAAATCAGCGCTTCTCAGGAAGAATTTGTTCCTCCATGCTTAAAGTGCATTGAACGTGAATCTGCTAATTCTTCACTGAATGTTCAAATGCTTCAAATGTTACAAATTCTTCATCTCCTCTGCTATCACTAATTCCTCATCGAGGACTTTGCTAGTATCCTTGACAATGCGAGGTTGAAGGAATTGTACATGACAGGCATGTACAAAAGCCTCAAAGGGCATCGACACTTTGTGATGTGCTCAAAAGCAGATCCTCAACAGAAACCCTAGGAAAGAGGTATTGCCTTTGAGAGGAAACTGAATGCTGATGGAACATATTGGAAACTGGCGGTGTCCCAAAACCTCATGGGTTGCTTGCAAAGGGACCTCCATTGATCCATCTAACTTATCCGCTTTACATGTGAATCCCCTCATTCTTCGATGAGTCATTTGACTCAACTATAAACTGTTCAAAAATCGAGAATGGTGAAGTATTTGCTAGATATGTTGGCACTAAGCTGCGAGAGCGGTTCCCCTATGAAGAAAATCTGGGTTCCCAAAAGCTGTGTTGAAAGTCTTGGTGAATGTCCTCATGACACCACCAGTGAAGAACAGGAACCCCGGATCAAATTCTTCATATGGACCAAACTCTTCATATGGATCCAAATCCTCATATGGACCAAATTCTTCACGAGGATCAAATTCCTCAACTGGATCAAAGTCCTCATATGATTATTATCATGCTAACAAATCATCTCATGAGGTAAAGCTAAGGGCTATGAATATGTGCATTATTCTTCAAACCATTATGTTCATAAGTCCTCGAAGAATTACTCGCTTATTCATATCTTACCCTAAACCCTCCAACGCTAAGCGAAATGGTTTGGCATCTTTGCCACCTTTCTCACATGGTGCTCGCGAGGATGATGAACTCTTTGCCACCCCTCCGGATGTGGGTGGTGAAGAAAAGAACTAATCTCTTCTGCGAGGTCAGGTCTCGGGCGTGCTCGAGCGTCTGAAGAATTTCTTTGAGGACCGACAAAATGCACGAAAGGGCGCAGTGTATCATGATGAAATGAACTTTCATTTCACACGTCCTCATCTTGCTATATCATTTCTTTGCTTGATGAAATTCATCGATGAACTTGATATCATATTCTTCAGCGATGAAGCATATGAGATTGTAAGTTACACTAATTCATCTGCGGGATGATCAACCCAAAACCACCGAATGGGTCCTCGATAGTGGATGTACAAATCACATGATTGGTGACAAGAATCTATTGATGGATGCTCCTTTATCACCGTCACCTCTGAAGCATATCATATTTGGCTTGACAAAGGCAAAAGTCGGTATTGGGTCTTGGTAAGGTTGCTATCTCTAAGGATAAGCACATGGACAAAGTCATGCTTGTTGAGTCCTTAGGATACAATCTCATGTCAGTCTCAATGCTTTGTGATCTTGATATGGTTGTTGTCTTTGGCAAATATCGATGTGTTGTGATTATGGAAGCTGCCAATTCCAAAGTCTTCGAAGGCTTTAGGAGAGGAGATCTGTATATTGTTGATTTCTCTACAGGACCACAACCAGCCGTATGTCTACTTGCAAAAGCTTCAGAAGGTTGGCTATGGCATCGACGACTTGGTCATGCAGGCATGAGGAATTTGAACACGCTTGCGAAGAAGAAGCATGTCATTGGCATTGAGAATGTCAAATTCCTCAAGGATCACTTATGCGGAGCATGTGAGGCCAGAAAAATGACCAAGGACAAGCATCCAGTGAAGACTATCATGACCACTACCCGTCCATTCGAATTGCTTCACATGGACCTCTTCGGACCTAATCATTACTCAGCAGTCACTAATGATGCATCTTTATATGGTTTTGTCATTGGTGATGATTATTCTCGATATACATGGGTACACATTGTTACTTACAAACATGAAGTGCAGGAAGTCTTCAAGCGATTTTCCTCGAGGGCTTCAACCAACTTTGGTGTGAAGATCAAGCATATCGAGTGACAATGGAACTGAGTTCAAGAATTCGGTCTTGATGCATATCTTGATGAACTTGGTATTACTCATGAGTTATCTGCTCCCTATACTCCTCGGCGAGAATGGCGTCGTGGGCGCAAGAACAGAACTCTTGTTGAGATGGCTCGCACTATGCTTGATGAATACAAAAGCCTCGGCGTTTTGGATTGATACAATTGATCTTGCCACATCATCAGCAGTATATCTTCACAAATTCTTCAAGAAGACGCCTATGAACTCCTCAACGACAAGAAACCCAATGTGAGTTATTTCAAAGTCTTGATTGCTAAATGTTGGATTAGAGATCCTCACCACAACTCTAAATTTGCAAAGAAAGCACATGAAGGTTTTATGCTTGGTTACGGAAAGGACTTGCACACCTCTGAGTCTTCAACATTGTTCTTCACAAGATTGTTGACCTTTGTAGATGTGCGGTTCGATGAAACTAATGGCTGCAAAGAGAGCACCTACCTACGTGTTAGATGAACCAGCACCGAGGATGCTATCAAGCACAAAACAGCGAGGATGTCATTCCTCTTGAAGAATCTGGTGAAGAATTCTTTCTGTTCGGGAAGAACGTCGAGTGATGCACTGAAGAACATGATGAGGAAATTGGTCTTTGAAGAAAATGCTGATCAAAATCCTCGTGACAACCAACTCATCCACGTGCTTGCAAAAGAAGTGCAAGTGGAGAAGATCATCGATGACATCAGCGCACCAGTCCTCTCACCCGCTCAAAAGCCTCACACTTATCTAACTTTTGTGGGCACTATGCTTTTGTCTCCATCTCGAGCCCACTAAGGTAGATGAAGCATTTACGGGCCGGAGTGGATTCAGGCTATGCAAGAAGAATTACATCGATTCGAGCTGAACAATGTAAAGGAATTGGTCGATCGCCCGGATCCTCGCAAAGCATAATATCATTGGCACAAAGTGGATCTACCGCAACAAGCAAGATGAAAATGGCCTTGTTGTGAGGAATAAGGCATGACTAGTAGCTCAAGGCTACACAGGTTGAAGGAATTGATTTCGATGAAACTTTTGCACTGTTGCTAGACTTGAAGCTATTCGCATTTTACTTGCCTATGCTAACCATCATGATATCATCTTATATCAAATGGATGTGAAAAGTGCATTCCTCAATGGTAAGCTTGAGGAAGAAGTATATGTTGCTCAACCCCGAGGTTTTGAAGATCCCAAGAATCCTGACAAAGTCTTCAGACTAAATAAGGCTCTCTATGGCCTCAAGCAAGCCCCTCGGGCGTGGTATGATACACTGAAGGAATTCTTCGTAAAGAATGGCTTCACACCCGGTTCACTCGATCCTACTCTATTTACTAAATCATATGATGGTGAACTGTTTGTGTGCCAAATATATGATGATGATATTATCTTTGGCTGTACTAACCAACGATATAGTGATGAATTTGCCTATATGATGAGTGAGGAATATCAAATGTCTATGATGGGAGAGTTGAAATTCTTCTTAGGTCTTCAAATTAAATCGTGACACAATGGCATATTCATATCTCGGAGAAATACCTCAAAGATGTCTTGAGGAAATTCGGCATGCAAGATTGCAAAGGCGTCAAAATTCCTATGCCCACAAATGGTCATCTATGCAATTGATGAAAATGGTATGACTTGATCACAAGGTATACCGCTCCATGATTGGTTCTTTATTGTACCTATGTGCATCTAGGCGGATATAATGCTTAGTGTTTGCATGTGTGCCCGATTTCAAGCTGCACGAAGGAATCACACCATAAGGCTGTGAAGCATATTCTTGATATCTAGCTCACACACCAACACTAGGATTATGGTACCCCAAGGGCTCTGCTTTTCACCTCATTGGATATTACGACTCGACTATGTTGGTGATCGTGTGGACCGCAAGTCAACATCGGCACTTGTCATTTCCTCGGACGATCTTTGATGCATTGGTCCTCGAAGAAAGCAGGCGTGTATCACTGTCTCTTCTGAAGCTGAATATATTCTCTTTGGGTCATCTTGTGCTCAAGCTGCTTTGGATGAAGCAAACCCTCAAGGACTATGGCGTCAGCGTGAAGAATGTGCCTCTCCTCTGCGACAACGAGAGTGCCATCAAGATTGCTCACAACCCGATTCAGCACTCAAAGACTAAGCACATCCAGATTCGTCATCATTTTCTTCGTGATCATGTGTTGAAGGCGATATCTCCATCGAGCATGTGAAGATGAAGAACAGCTAGCTGATATCTTCACCAAGCCCTTGGATGAGAAGAGATTTAGCAAGTTGCGGTGTGAGCTAAATATCTTAGAATCTTGAATGTTCTTTGAAAAGGACACACATCCTAACCCTTATGCATAATTGATGACTTAGATGTGCAACACATGAAGAAACGTTGTTCCTCAATCAATGAAGAATAACACTCTAAGTGTGAAGAAATCAATGAAGAATTTGATTCTCGTAACCCTCGACAATTATGCAGCGGTGTCTGAAATCATCATTCTTATCTGGTGAAATACGGCACCACAAAAGTTGAAAATCTTCAATCTGAGTTTTCCTCATTTTGAAATTCCTCGGTTCTTCAATTTCTTCAACTTTGCAAAATCTTCACATTTCGTCGTCTTTCTTCATTGGCTATATATATATATATATATGAGTTTATGTCCTCTACAGACATTCACTTATTGCTAATTCTTCAAGTTGCGATTTACGCTAAGTGAATGTGATCGGACCCTTCCCTCTATGCTATACTCAACCCAATCTATTCACAAATTCTTCATGTGCGTTACGATTGAAACTTCGTTCAAAGTCTTCTTTGGTCCTTGACAATTGAAGAAATTGCGAAACGAAACTTTTAAACAAATCTTATCCAAGTTTTTCGTTTTACCGCTCAAACCGTTCCGCATCCCACGATGTATTAGTTTAATCACCCACGATCTTACGATCTTATCTCGCACAATGCGTGGGTGACACACGTCGCGTGAAGGAGAAAGGCGAGGGCATGTTAGTCCAAAATCTTGAGGCGAACAGTTTTCACCGTGGCTATAAATACCCCCTTTACCCTCCTACTTCATTTACTCCGCTCGATCGCTGTCTCTCGCTCGAGCTCTCCTCAAACCCTAGTGCCGCCGCTACTCCATTGCCGCCGGTGAGGAAAAGCTTCACTGCCTCGACCTCATCGCCGTCGTACTCGCGCCGGTCGCGGAAATCTTCACTCCGCCGCCGCCGTAGTTGTCTTCCTCCGCCAAGTTAGGGCGTGGAAGATCTAACATGACGAACTTCTCTACAGTTCATCTCTGCGTCGTGTTCTTCAGTTCGGGTAATTAAAAGTCACTTTTATTACTCGCATTGATTCTCAAATCTTTCTGAAAATCTTCAAAGGTGTTTTTACTCTTCAAAATCTTCACATATGAACACCTCACACACTATATGTTCTTGATTTATCTCCCTAAGCATTCATTTCTTCAAGATTCCTCAATTGTGCGGATTTTCGATCATACAACTCTGGAACCTAAGGCAAGCAGCTTAGTGAAATTCCTCAAGGCTCAAACTGGTCAAATTCCTCAAAACTTGCTTCTTTTGAAAAATCTTACGAGAACATATGACCTCTCCAAATTCCTCGCACCTACACTCTGTTCACAGTACTCATGTCATTCTTTGAATCACTAGGTTCTCATCAACTTAACTCATTTGCAGCGTTCCTCGAAGAAAAATTGCATACTTCTTGAGTGCTCTATTGTTCAAATTCCTCACCAAAGAAAATGGCGAGAAGGCAAGAGACCGCAGAAGGGAGGAAAGAAACGGAAGTCATGGCTTTTGAAATTCTGAGGAAATATACACACTCATCTTTTGATGAATCCAAGTTTGGCAAGGAAACCAAGAACCAGCGCAAAGTCTTATCTGAGAGAATAGAAAGGAGATGGGCACGAGAATGGCGAGAATACCGCTATGTCACTCCTAAGTACATGAGGAAATTCGCTCTGAATCCTCCATGCCCAAGAGCTCCTCTGGCACCTGGCCAAGTCGCTGATCCCACCAGCGTCAAACGTGGTGAAGACTTTCCTGAAGAATGGTCCAGGCGCCAAGCCAAATTGGCAAGACAGGCCAAGGAGGCAGTGAGGAAATTCAATGAGGATCTGCTGCTGCTGCTTGCTTGAGCCCTCGGTCAAACCGAGGAAATCAATGCCAAAGAAGCCCTGCACGCAAGCCAAGTGCTTCACCGTCAGCGCCCTCACGGCCCAGTTCCTCATTGCGCCCTCACGGCAAATTCCTCAGACTGCTGCTGCTCATTCAAAATCCTCAGCAGCTCCCTCCAAGTCCTCAACACCTGTGCATCTTGCAACTTGTCAAAGGACTCAAGGATTCTCCATTGCTTCGGTGTTTGACAAGTTCCTCGGTGCACCAATGTCCTCAACAGGTCCCACTCTGCTGAAGAAAAAAGCAAGCTTTGGGCGCGGTCCTCGGCCAAGTCCAAAGAAGAAACAGGTTGCATTCAACGTTCCCTCGATGATGAAGCCTCGATGAAGAACTTGAAGAAATCATCGAGAGACAGTGACCAAGGCCGCTAGAGCCAAAGGAACAAGTGTGCCTCGCTTTTGGATCGAAGAAGATCCTAGACTTCATTGACACAGTGGCATCGGGATCCACACACTCCTCTTAGGATCTGCCATGACTCTGGTCAAAGTCACATCTTGAACTATTTCATCTCTGAAGAAAATGGAAATTTGAAAAGGCTCGTGAATTGAAGAGCAAAAGCAAGAAAAGAGAAGCTTCGAGGAAAAACATCATAAACTTGACTCTGAAGAACTTCTTAAAGCTCAATCAAAATCAAGCACTCGGCAAGGATTTTGATGCTTACAATCTTGTTGGCAAGGAGCCAAGGTGAGATTAAATCACTCTGACGAAGAGAATGTCAATATTGCGGTTCATCGCAACAAGAAAATCCTCGGTGAAGAATCTGCTCAGCTGCTTTGAAGAACATGCCAGTAGCTGCTGATGACTTTCAGCGTCTTGATGAGAACACAAGTTCGAGGGCTGATGACTCCATTCCATTTCTTGAAGAAATTCGGGGCATCCACTAGTGGTGCGCCTAAAATCTGAAGGAAGCAGGCAATTGCACTAGTTGTGCTGAAGAAAGCTGTACCACAATCCTCGGCTCCTCCTGCACCAACACCAACTCCAATTCTTCCTTACGCCTATGAAGTGAAGAAGACAAAGGTTCTTGAGCAGTTGCGGTGAAGAAAAGGAAGGCATCAGTGCGTCAAATTCTTGACTCTGAAGAAATTGAAGCCAATGACCAGCTCGATTGAAAATCCTATCGATGCCATTCCCATTTCCTCCATGTCATCCAAGGAAATTGTTCCCTTTGGAGAAGAATACACGATCCCAAGCGGATCGGATGAAGAAAATCAATCATTGCTACTTGAACAGCTTGATGAAGAAATTGAAGTGGAAGCTTTCCTTCAACTCTGTTGCTTCCTCACCGTGCCTCGGTTCACGGTGAAGAGGCAAGTGTTGAGAAATTGAAAAAGAAGATGAAGATGTGGATATTGGTGCACTACACCATAATGAGCGATGACTTTTGGGAAAGTCGGCACCCCAATACTCCTCTCTTCACTCCGCTTCAACAAGTTCCTCGATCACCGACTACTCTGTTCAAATGGGCTCTAAAGAAACTCATCCCACATCATCATCAGCGAAGAGATTCCAGCCACTAGCGTTTGAAGAACCAGCTGCGATCCTCAAAGCTGCACAAGGAGAGGAACGAGAAATTCCTCGACTGAAGAACACGAAATCGCGATTCACGAGGTTGTGCTTCAAATAACAGATATTCCTCTGCCCAAGCCAAAGAATCTGTTTTCGAGCAAGCAAAAGTTCAAGGCTGAAGATTTCTTTTACGAGCATGTGTTCTTCATCGCCTACAATCCTTATGACTCTACTCGAATGAGGAAAAGGCGCTCGGACTCCAACACAAGCAAATTTCTATTCCTCGGTGCTATTAAACAAGGACAAGATCTTGACCATGAGCATATTCCTCATGTGGATATGGAATCACTGCCGTGCTTGAGCGATTACTCCGTGTTCTTCACGATGCGAGGCTGCTGAATTTACGCACCGATATACGTGGTGGAATGAAGAACTCATTCTTGATTCTATGCCACCGCACATCACGGAGATGTTGAAGACATCAACTCATGGGTTCTGGATTGGATGGTGAAAATACTCACTACAAGGCACCAAAGAATGAATTGCCGTGTCCTTCCTCTTGATCCTCCCCATGAATCTGCTCGTTGCCTCTACAATGAGCGTGAATATGTCGATCACTTCATGCAAAATCTTGATAAACCCACTGAAGCCAGGCCAAGCCCCTCGAACCAAATTCCTCGTCAAGGATTTGCTATATGTGCCTCGGACGTGTATGAGAATCTTGGCGAAGACTATGAGTCAATCAAAGGCCACGACTCAAATGATGAAGGCGTCATTGGCATCATGAAGAACATGCTTTTCAATATCATTCATGGCGTTCGATCAACTTCCATGATTTCTTCATGAGGACTCGGCCAATATTGCAATGTCACCTTTTGAGCTGAAGCCATATCGCCTTGGATCATGAGATTCATAAGGGCAAGATCTTCAGCTGAACTACAAAGGTGACACTCTGAATCATGGCAGCTTCACCGCCCATTGAAGTCCTCAGCGACCAATTTCATCGTCGATGACAAGGGCAAGGCAGCGGCTGTAATTGATGAAGGCACTCGTCCATTGGATGGTCGGTTTAGCAAAGCTGCATCTTACTCCACCAATGCCGATTACGCTCGCGTAATCTTGCCGCAAATACTTCAACCAAGAAACAGCCTCAAGCCACGGCACCGGGGTGATGGTGATCGTGAGTTACTCCTCGGTCTTCATCGGAAGGTTGATCGCAATCGAAATGGGTCAAGCGCCAATTTGCTGCAATTCTTCATAATATGACCTCAACGCATAATCTTGTGAAGAAAAACCGATTACTACCTTCATGAAACACTCAACCGCTTTGGGCTGTTACGAATCATGTCTACTCGCGGAAGAATTGAAGACTATGGGTCTTGAGGAAGCTTATGACTGATGCGCACCACCTCGAAGAAATTCAAGAGAGTCAAAGTTCTGATTTGGTGGCGGCTCTTATTCTTCATCATGGCCGATGAATATGAAGATTTGGGCGACAACTGCGGCGGGCCCTACTTCAACAACCAACCCGACAATCTTTGGCGCTCCTCCATCAACTTGAATATCTTGAGGCGTTAGTCCTCGGTTTGATCCTTTTGGTCATTTGATGACAAAGGGGGAGAAATCTGAGTTAGTCTTCAAGCGGGTTTATACTATGGGCGTTTTTATTAAGTTACAACTCTCGTTCTTCCGAAACTTTTATTGGATCGAGTTGTAATCTTAAATCCGATGGTGCCCTGATACTTTTGATCGTGCATTGTCTTTGACGTTGCCTTTGTGCTCTAATACTTTGATCATGCTTCGATGCTCGATTTTGATCGTGTTATGCTCGATGCTTTTGAAGCACTAAGCTCTGAATGTGATATTTGAGCTCTGAAACTTTTGGTGTGATATTCGCATGCTCATTCCTAGTTAATACTATTGCATGCATCTTGAATCTCATCGAGGCACCATATTTCATCATGCATTTCAAATTCTTCATAGTATATGTATCAAATCGTGTATGAATTACAAGATATAGGGGAGATCTCCATGATTCAAATCTTCAAATGTGCATTGCCTCAAAAGCAAATTCCTCATTATGCACATATTAGGGGGAGTTCTTCTATATCTTGCAATCAAATTCCTCAATATCAGTATTTACACTTAATATGTTTATCCCGTTGAAAACTTAACCTATGTTGTCATCAATCACCAAAAGGGGAGATTGTAAGTGCATCTAGTGCCCTTAGTGATTTTGGTGTATTGAAGACTTATTGGTTAAATAACTGATCGTTGTGAGTGTACACAGGTCTATAAGTCTATGAGGAGTTTGATATTTCTGAGAAAGTCGACCCTAAAAATGAAGTTCTTATTTGAAGACTTTGACTTTCTGAAGACTTTGAAAGTGAAGAAATTGGTGTGACCATGAAGACTTGATATTCATTGAGGAATATGAAGCGTGAAGACTTTTGTTTTCGTAGTTTCATTTTCTCTTTCTTGAGTCATAGGAAACACCGTCTTTGTTAAAGGGGTCGAGGAAATACTAAGGAAAAATTTCCATGTGATGCTCAACTCAAAATCCTACACCTACCAATCCCTTGAGTGAAGCCATTGGAAATCTCATACGATTCAGTCAAATTCTTGATGTGAGAGACAGTTCTTACAGTCAATGATGACTTTACTTTGGCCGAGAGTTAAAATTCGCCAGTCTGAATGGCCTACGATGAGAACATGATATACGAGGACTTTGAAAGTCAAATTTCCGACCGTTCTTTGTGTTGTTGCGCGCGGACAAAATATCTTATCCACCTAACGGTCATAT